>CM042439.1:18611632-19064132 GCA_023631565.1 Gymnocephalus cernua
GTAAGGTTAAATATGAAATATGAGCCATGACTCATGTGATATAAACCCTGATGGTGAGCCAACATGTTTGTGTATATATGAATAGACATTCTAAAATGAATCATAAATACTATTACTTTAAACCACTTTGCAAAGATGACACTTCAGGAGCCTCACATAAGACAGAACTACATTTATCTTTCAGGTAGCCTACTTGAAAAGTCCAGGGGAAGCAGACACAGACAACTTTCCCTTTGCTTTTGGGTTTTGGTACAGAAGGCAGAGAATCTAATCTAAACTTAATTTAAGTTTTGAGGGGATGAGGCACATTTTCCCATTGCAGCCATGCTATGTGATTTACGTTGGTATAGGCATTGGATATATTTTACATTTTAAAAGATTTTGTCCTGTGCAGCTTTTTAAACACAAGCAAAGAAATATCTTGCATAGGACTCAGTCATTCAAAAATGTGTGTGTGTGTTTGTTTATGTGATGACAGTTTGGGTAGTGGGTTAACAGACATGATAATGAAGCCACCAATAAATGATACTTACAGAGTAGTGCATCATTTTCTGATGAAAATGGGTGATGAACATTAATAACTCATTATTCAGTGACTCAGTAGTACAGCTGTGATGGCCTTACCTTTCTGTTTAGATTAGAGGATCCAGCAGATGTTTTGTGGTCAGAATTGTATGTAGGAAGACAAATGTTATGGTAATAGAGTTAAACTAATGGAGTTCTCTGGTGTGGTTGCATTGTGTGAGTTTATAGGACAGAGGCAGACTGGAATCAGTTTGGTCACTTAGGAGCAAGGCCGCTTTAATGCACGGGCTTACCTGGGCTGAAGCCCAGGGGCCTCCCAAGTTCAGGGGCCTCCCATATTCACGTTAGTGATGAGCTAAAAAGGTCATATAGTTTTCTAACTTGTCAGGTTTTCTGTCAATCACTCTAATCTCAGGTTACATGGCTGCTGATTGATCCAAATTAGGAGTGACCCACGTGGCCCCATCGCCTATGGCCCGTGAGCTTACCTATCAGCATGTCTATAGTTAGTTTTGGGGTGTGTCCCTCTATGACTGAGTGATGTCTTCTATACTGGTTTGCGCTTGAGAGCAACAGCGGGATATTTTTAATAATTGTTTCACAGTCTTATTCATCATTAAAGTCATTTCTGACAACGTTTTAGGCGAGAAATGAACTCTTTAGATTTCGAATATAGGCAGTCATCCGAAAATCGTTGCCGAATTGACAATTTGCTTCAAAGTTTTCGGAGTTGAGAAGCTCAGCTGGTGGCGGCCCCATGGATGCATTAAGAGAACGGTGGCCCGGATCGCTCGCTCGCTGGCCGGCCTGTCATGCTGGGACGCCCCGATGTAAGTTGCCGGTCTGTCAGACCGATCTCGTAAATAAGAGGCTTTTATTTCGCCGTTGACGGATTGTTTATTTAAATATTACAAACCTTGTCCATCATAAGAGTAACGGGAACGTGTGGTTACTGTCTTTTTCCCGTTAACTCCACAAGCGCCTGGTCTCTCTCTCACACACACACACACACACACACACACACACACACACACACACACACACACACACGGCCACAGGCAGCGAGAGAGAGATACCTTCGGGAGACTTGTTTAAATTATGACATATAGGCTACATTAGATTTAGTATATAGTTCATACTTTTTTGGCGTATTTCTATTCTGATTTTAATACTATAAAGACCGTTGCCGTGCTTGCATCACTCCCCTTACCCCTCCTAGGCCAGTGGGAATGCACTTTCACTGTCACCTCTATCAGCTATAACGGTTCATTTTTAGTCGGCTATATTTTAGAACCTATCCATAACCTTTTTTTGCTATTTGCCTCATTATTTGATATACAAAAATATAAATAATGTCACACAGCGAATTAGTAATCATTTAAAAAATATAACATCCAGCTCCTGCCAGCAGGTGCATGTGATTGGTTCACAGGGCTTGCTGAGGCCAGAGAAGAGGCTCTTTGATCTGTTGCTGTTCTTTGCTAATGCTGTTATCAGTTATTATCAATGTTTGTGCAGACAGGTGATGGTTGGTGATGTTTTTCATAATATCGTTTGAAATCATACTTTCACACATTTTGGTTTTATCATCACCATAAGTTGCTGTGTGTGGTTGTTACATAAAGTGTCTTGTGTTTATGCTCAGGTGGACTCAGTGATATGTTAATAACAATATTATGGTGATGTCTGGCTCAAAGAGGGAAAACTCACTGTTGTATGCCTCGAAAGAAACTAATGCATTTTGTGATATAGATTACCTAGATATTACACTTTTTTAAAATGAGACTCTGTAAATCGAGGGGATGGGGGGCCTACAAAACCTCTCAGCCCCGGGGCCTAACATTAGGTTAAGGCGGCCCTGCTTAGGAGTGAAATCATTATCATTATTATTTTTTAGATCTGGCCGGTGGGGAGGAAAGAATGATTAGAGAATTGCAGGCAGAATGAGAAGAGAGGGAAAGGAGAACTAGAGCAAGCCACTGGTGGGTCTAATAAATCACAAGAATCATAACTTGAAGACATATGACAAAGTGAGAGGATGTGAGACACTGTAAAAAGACAGGAGGAATAAGGAGAATTCAGATTAAAATGCTCCACTGCATTGGAAGCTTTTCCCACATTTTGCAACAGCTTAAAATGGATCCAAGTAATAGACCAGCATACACTAATAATTTTACTGATACTTGAACATATACACTGTTGATAACGTATATACCGTCTACCAAACTAAAAGCAGTTAGCTATATACACCACAAGGTGGCAATAGAACCAAAGCAACTTTCATTTTGTTAGCCATTATGAGGCTGTGTGCTGATCATACCGGGGGAAGATGGCTTCCAACCAGAGTAAAATGTGGCTGATCATTTCAGGTTCCTACCTCGGTCGGAAAATCATCTGCAACCTAAACCCATGTTTGCTCACCAACATTTTTAAATGCCAATGTATTGTATGAGTGTGTTCATAATCTCGACACATGCCAGATGTTTTACAGCATCCATGGATTGTGAATCTGTTTTCTTCAAATGTACTTCCAAGGAAAAAGCCAGTGTTTACTTTTATTGAGGTGTATATACTGATGCATGAAGCCTCTTTTTGTTCCATTTCATTTTTAAACTGTACATTTTACTTCCCTTTTAAATGTAACCTTAAGTTACTTAAATTTCCTTGTATGCATGTTTACGTTCATTCATTTGCATGAAGGCATTTCAACTAAATAGAAACATAATTTTCCAACTTTTATTTTATGTACAACACAAACTTTCCAAATCACAATTTAAAAAGTTATTAAAAAACAGCTGAATTTGATGAGTGCAGCAACAGCTTTGGGACTTAACAAAAACACAGCAATAAGCCAAGACTTTTCACACAAACCACTGTTTCAGAACAAGTCAAATGCCATCATGCTGTCAAACAAAAAAAAAATATATATAAAAACCTTGGCAGGATGAGTAAAAGGATTCAGTATACTGCAAAATATAGATAGTTAAAATGTCACTCCGGCACTTGATTAAATTGAAATAGTCTACAATGGTACTGAATGATTGTAGTGTTCATATAAATACAAAAAGGAACAGATTCATGGAAATAATGGTATTAAATTGCTTCTCAGGGGCCAGATAATGGACTACTATGCATTCAGCCTCCACAGACAACTGGTGAGCATTCACATCCCATTTCTATTCAGTGCATTCAAACCTCTCCCCAAAATGCACTGTACATTCTAATGCACTGTACATTGTATCATGCAACAAAATATTTCTACATACCAAATTTTATTACATCACTTTCATTTTAACATTGTGCTTTACAGGTGTCAACTAAGTGGATAGTATACTACATAGTATACATATCAGTACACACTAACTGTAGTTCAAGACAGGACAAGGCCAATACACTCTTTAAAAAGTAAACAGCCATTATTTCAAACTTGAATGTATTTGTTAAAATTACAGTAACAGGGTATCCCTGAAGAAACTAAAATATAAAATAAAAAAGCAAGTACTGATCACCTCCTAGCATTACATCTTCTCAACGTTTCAATCTCGGAGTTGGACTAGCATGAATGTCAAAGTGTTCCTTCAGCCTCTAACACTGAGTCCAGTCCTGTTCAAACATATTCCTTGCTGCTTGCAGGTCTGGAGATGGGATACTTGGGTGTAGTGGATGCTTTTCCTCTTGGGCAGGATGCTGCCAGCATGGCACCTCCCACTAAAGTCAGGAATGATCCAGCCCAGGCAATGAAGATGGCAGAACCAAACTCATACCTTCAGAAAGACAAGTTACAGTGAGTCAAAAAAAAAAAAGGGTAAACCGATGCCAGCAGAGCTCCAGCTTATATAAAACAAACATGCACAATACATCCGTCAGCACTAGAGTAGCTGGACACATGAAGCACCTGGTATGTCAAACCAGTACATCTAATGTGTGTGGGGATATTGTATTCTGCTAAAGAAAATGTTCATCTTTATTCATTTTATTTACATTTTCACTCTCAAAAGTGGCCTTGTGCAGAGGACAGATATAGTGCATAAGGTTGTTTGTAGCCAAAATTCTTTAGCCAATATTCTCATGTACTTACTTTGTATTGACGGGGGTGAAAGGGTTGTAGAAGGCTTTGATGATGTCGTTAGCATACCAAGAGCAGGCAATAAGGGCACACAAAGCTGTGGGAAAGTAATAAAGAACATCACTTAAAAACTCTAATTGAGTGAGTCAGGGAAAAAATAAAAATAAAAAATAAGATAAAAATGGCTTTTTACCTCCAATCAGGATGATAATGCCACCAGTCATGGAAATGCGGGCCTTGCGGACCTTGTCATCTCCTCCACAGGTGGTGCACTTCATTCCCATGCAGGCAACGCCCAAGCCAGCCGCCGCTACGATGATACTCACAATCATGAGGGCGCGGGTTGCCTGGAGGGCACCTGGACAAGGACAGAATAGGGTTAATCCATCAGTTATTGGATGCATTTCATTAATGGTCTGTACACAAGATCATGGTTGTGGCGAGACTTGACAGGCTTTACCAGAGTAAAACAAAACGTCCTTGCATTTGAACTTAATTACTACAGTGATATGTGGTGATAAGACTTAAAAGCATTAACTTAAATTTGTTGCAGTTTGACTTTTAAAGCCACCATTTGAAAAAAAAGAAAATAAAATAAAAGCAGTTTAAACAAACACTGTTCATGTACAACAGAGCGGCTTGTGTCTCCTGTGTCTCATTGCCGCTCCCTATAACAACGAAGCACAGAAACCGGCTCTACCCGGAAGCTCCAAGAAACTAGAGGGGGGTTGGGGAGTGGAGTCGGTGGGGGGGTGTTTGCATGCAAGCAAGTCAGAAACAGGTCTAACCAGGTTTCAGGTTTCATTATAAAGAAGACACTCCCAATTTCAGGTGCTCACAGCCTGCTTTTCAGCAGGTGGACATTTTGTCATCGAAAGAGAAACAGACCCTCTCCAGAATCTGAAGAATGCCCAATGTGGCGGCACATTCTCGTTGTCGCACTTTGCACAGTTCTGGTATCGATTGTTCCTAAACTTCAGGTGCGTTAGATTTTGAGCAGGTATTTCTGAATAACAGGCCATTATTTGTTCAAGTGCTCCATATCTAACCACAGCTTTAACCACACAATGTTTATCAAAAGTGTTTGTGTTCATGTTTGAAGAGGCGATAAGACACACTGTGCTGCAGATATTTTATCAAATGTTTTGATAAGCCAAATAGCAAAATAAAAGCTTACACATACGCTGCTAAAATAGAAAATTTGTGAACTTTTAACTCAAGTAGTAAGTTACAGATTAAGTGCATTTGAGTGAACATGTTGAGCCAAGAACACAGGGAGGGACCTAACATAATGGAAGATTGCCCTGTGACATTCAGGCAGTTTCTGCCTGAGGGCAATATAATAAATCACTTGAATTTGAAACAATGTCGTCCAATAAAGTATCCAACTGTCACACCACCATTGACCCATTTAGCCACTCCTTTAAGATATTATATATAATAAAAAAAAAAAAAAAAAAAAAAAAAAAAAAAACATGCTACATGGACTTTTCACTTAAGGAAAAGTAATAGTTCCAACTTTCTTTGTTTAGCTTTAGATGTTCCATTTTGCTAATGGCCTTCAAATGAATAACCAGTTCACTTTAATGCAAGTCTCTGAATCCCCCACACTGACACACACGGCCTTAAGTAGTTGTCATTATAGGTGTTTTGCTCAAACATTTGGAAAAAAATATAACTAAAATGATGCATTAAATACAGTTTGTCCAGACATGTAGGCTATGAAAGAGTGAACATTTCTGGGCCCAAATATAGCATACAATGTGTTCTGTGTTTTCCGATGCCCTGTAGGCCAAAGACAAAGCAACCATTTGTGGGGCTGGTATTCAGACATGTTGACTAAACAGCGGCTCATACAGGTGTCGTTTGACCTGTAACTATGCTTTGTGATGCAAAACCTAGAAAGAGGGGGGGGGGGGGTTCCCGCACATGCAGGAGGAAGGGGTAGCTGTTCTCGACAATGGCGTCAGGATAATCAATACACACGTCCCATCAACTCAGAAGAATTTTAACAATTGGTATTCCCCCCCTCCCCCTTCTTTAACAAAATATCTCTTTGGCACTTAGCAATCCAGCTGCGCTCCTGCGCAGTGCAGGTAAGGCCTCATAGTGTGGTTCAAACTAAATGACTGCATTCTGAGTGAATAAAAGAGAGTTAATAAGTTACAGAATCGGTTCCAAAGGAATCTAGTAACCGTTAAAGAGTTGTAAAAGACAGCTCAGAAGTAACTAGACAATGGCCTATAGGAAAAAAAAAAAAAAAGTAACAGCTTCTATGTTCCAACAGGACAGGTGCATGCATGAGAGTTTGTTACCTCATTTCCTGTTACACGTTAACTAACGTACAGGTTTAAGTGTAGGAAAACAGGCAGTGAAATCAGTCATTCGATAAACCGTTAGTGACTTTGAAACCAGTTCATTCGACAAGATAAGCTGCGAATGATAAATTACACGTCAGGCCTGTATGTCAAGTCAAAATCTAACCGCTTTTCAACAAACAGGCCTACCCTGTCATCTCTATGCATGTTTTTTTTTTTTTTTTTTTTTCTGGCTTACGTGCAGTTTAGTGTCTAATTTTCCAAAAACTGAGTGTCCCAAATGATGAGGGTCTTATTTGAGACCGGTTAGGGTAGCACAGGTGGTTTAGCAGGTTCATAATTAATTAAGTGCATTGTATGGGGACACTAAACTGCACGTAGGCTATACATTTTTTTTCTTGAGTGTTTTGTTTTATACACCACATTGTGAAGCACTTTGAGCTGCATTTAAATTGTATGAAAGGTGCTATACAAATTATTCTTTTATTAATATGACATGACAGAAAACAACTTAAAAACTTTTGACACTTTCGACGACACATACTTTGAATCCAATAACTGGGTGACTTACTGTTGAGCTGTAGGATTGAGTCGTAGACCTTGCACTGCATTTGGCCTGTGCTCTGGAACGCACAGGACATCCAGAGTCCTTCGTACATGGATATTGCCGTGATGATGTTGTCCCCAACATAAGCGGACATCTTCCACTGGGGCAACATTGTGCCAATTATCAACCCAATCATGCCGAGAAGAGACAGGGCGAATCCCAACATCTGCATACCCGAGTGGGCCATTTTCCGCTTCTTCTTCGACTTGACTTGCGAATCAACAAAGACGACGTCCACCTGCTGTGAAGGTACAAATCCCCCACTCCTCACAATCTGACGGTGTTATACTAAGTTTGCTGTGTTGCTGATAAAGTTAGTTCCTCGGTTGTTATCTATTTACGTATCCCTTCGCCTTCTGAAAATAAGTTAGCAAGCAACGGCGAAACTTCAATTTATCAAGCTTCTCGGAGATTCTTCACGCACCTGTTCCTCTGCCGCACCTTAAATGGGGAGGAAATAGCGGGAGCGAGCTTTTTTAGGCGGTTTCTGTTACGGGGGGGCGGGGACGCGCACGTAGTTTCGACTCATCAGCCGTAGCAGCATACACCTGGAAGTTTCATGATGTAAGTGTTTCCTCAACTAGACCCCTACGCTCGCAGACAGACACCAGATAGAGAAAAATACATAGTTAATTTGGTTGATGGTGATTTGCTTTGTATTATTTCTAGTAAATGATGATGCATAGTAAATATTGTAAATGTTAAATTTATAATAAACCAATTCACATTTTAAAATGTCATATTGTATCACTGCCAGCATTAGTCATCCTGCTGTAAGTCTAACCACGTTAGTGTGACCATGTGAGGCTTGGTAAGCAGAAAAACACAGGAAGATTCAAAACCGCAAGGCATTTTGCAATACTATCATAATATTTTACATTTATAATCCATCAAAATAATTACACATCAGATATGGCTACAATGACAACACAGTACAGCATATATATTGTAGAAGTGCATATTTGATCGCAATAGTATAACTCCTGTCTCTTATAAGATTGGAAAATCGAGTGCCTACACTCTAAGTAGCCTATTTATAATTAATAATTAATAATTTATTATTACTGCTATTTGTTGTGTACACATATTTTCATAAATAGGTGAAGCACTATGGGGGGAGTCATATTTCTATTATATATTATTATATATAGTCCCCTGTTTGCTTAACAATATAGGCTTCACATAAGTGCCTTATAAAAAGTTGTCTAATATAGCAAATAGCATTAACGTAAGTGGAAGTTGAATGGAAAATTAAGTTCCATACAATATAGTGATAGTGTTATCTAAAGTCGAATAATAAATTACACTGTGTATAGGCCTACTGTCATTTGTTCACAGGCCATTTTACTATACACTTTCAGGACAATATGAATTGCAACATTTTCTGTCAGTAAGCAATTTGTTGTACTTTAACCCCAACCATATTTAATAGTTTTTTTATTAGACACGAATTGAACAGTCAACATCTAAACACACTTGTGTTCCATGAGCTGGGGTTACCACTCCTACTACTAACAAAAAAAAAATATTTCATAGGATATTATCACATTCTTTCACACATATGATTTTGTTGGCTTAGTAATTTTTACATTCAACACGTGCGTGTGTGTGTGTGTGTGTGTGTGTGTGTTTGTGCAACTGTGCTTGAGTTATAGGACACATTAAATGGCCCTCTGTACACTGCTCTGACAGAAGCGCGTGCTTTATCTGCCATAGGTCAGCAGTGTTAAATTGAACTTCACTCTGCCATGGTGGAGCGACACGTTCACACTAGGAAAATCAACAGTCGGCAGCAGGTGTGACTCGTAGGTTCCGAGACTGATTAACAGTTATAGGTATTAGTACTGTGCATTGATGGATCCTGTTGTTATAATAACATACAGTGCATCCAATTATCAGTACATCAGATGTACTGTTAGATGTTCAATGAAACTCACTAGTTATCACCATTACTTTGAAATTAGAGTATGAGTCAGGGTTTCCTGAGTCTGGTTGACTCAGCTTTTCTTGAGTCTGGTTGAGGTGATCCCTGATACTGTACTAACTCAAGTGTTAGACAAAAGAACGTATGACTGAAACATTTGTTTGTTTGTTGAACATTTGTTTTAAGCTCCTACTTCTGACTGTGTTCAATATATGCAACTTTCACTTCCCCTTTAGACACTTATCTGGGCTGTTAAAAAAAATAAAAATAACGGAACTTCTTTTTTGTCTCTCCTGTAAATAATGTATTGGTATGTTTTACTGTCCGTGTTTGTAACCATTCTGTTCCATCAGTTTGTATTCTGTCTTTACTTATTACTAATTGCGTGTGCAGTTATTATAATAATAATAATAATAATAATAATAATAACTTTTATTTATATAGCGCCTTTCAAGAAACCCAAGGACACTTTACAGAATTAGAGGTTGTAGGCTTTGGTAAACAGGTGGTGTTTCAGGAGTTTTTTTTTTTTTTTTTTTTTTAATGTCCAGGGATGTAGCATTTCGGATATCTGCAGGGAGGGTGTTCCAGAGGGATGGGGCTGCAACACTAAAGGCTCTGTCTCCGAAGATACAGAGTCTGGTGTGAGGAATGGAGAGCAGGCCAGTGTCTGAGGACCGCAGGTTTTAGGGTGGGGTGTGTGGATGGAGGAGGTCGGAGAGGTACTGTGGGGCCAGGGCAAGGAGGGATTTGCAGGTGAGAAGGAGGATTTTATATGTGATGCGGAACTTAATTGGTAGCCAGTGAAGGTGGATGAGGGTTGGGGTGATGTGCTGTACGGGCACCACCACCACCACCTCTCAACAAAACATTTCCGTAGAATCCTTCACTGAAGTAAACACCTTTCCTGACACACTAGTAAAAGGTGGAGATCTAAGAGGCTGGGAGTTTTATTTTTAGGAGCACTTTGCCCTGAGGGAGAATTGTTTTCAGATGACAGTTGGCTCTCACCAGTTCATTATGACTACATGAGAGGAAATCCTGGGACTTCCTCAGTTTTCAGCCAGATTGAGATTAAAGTCTTGTACACCACGTCACGTTTTCTCTTTGTTTTTGTTGTTGCTTACGAATGAAGGTCTAGGACCGAAACGTTGTAAATAAATTGTTGCTTGCGTAATGGTCAGTGTGCGGGACCTTTTTTCTAAACTTCTGATCTGCCACGTTGGATCACATCCTACGCACCTGCCCGATCAAAAGAGGTGTGCAAAAAAGCTTTCTTACGAATTTTTTTTTTTTTACATTAAATCTTTGTTGCATATATAGGCTACATTTGTATAATGTTGGATGACCCACTTACCCTTAGTATTAGTTACATTTGATGGAATGGTGCCTGTAAGAATCAGTTTCTTTTTTGACTTAATTCTGTGTTACTGTGTCATCACCAGTCAAACAGGTTTTATGTAGCACCTGCTCGTATAATGTGCCTCCAAAAAATGATCATGCACACATGCACAAGCAATCCTAACAAGTACTGGCATGTGAATCTCTCACAGACGTTGTAACTACATTGCGTGACGTCTACAAACATACACCGTGGTTGTCATGGTTTCGAAGGTAGGCTACTATGATACTTGCGCAATACAATAAAACTGCTCAGGCTGATACCCACCGCCGCTCTCTGAGTCATCATATAAGACACAGGAAGTAAGACATAAATATTTTTCACCTGTCACAAGTTTGTTGACCAGTCAGATGACTCATCTGAAGAAAAAAAACATTGAATGGAACATTTACATGTGTTGATTGTGCTTCACAGGGTGTGTCCATTCTGGGTCAGCCGTCTCAGACCTATTCAACAATTCATTCTCTTAAATCCCAAGCCAATGACACAAATAACTGACGTTTGATTTTAATGGCTTTAATGATAATGACTACTACAAATGTAAATGTGTTTTTAGGTTGGATCATGTATCCCTGCGGGAAATGTAATTTCATAGAATGATTCACACTATTATTAAAAGGATTTTCCCCAGGAACTAATAAGATGAAGGTGCATCTGACTGTTACTGAAGTTATATTACCTAGCTGGACATCTTTGCCCAAACCTCCTTTGATAGTTGGAGTCATAATTCTTTCTCTGATCAAATATTTTCCAATTAAGATTTAACCTCGCCATTTGACACTTGTGTGTTGATGTCACCGTAATGACTCCTTGTAATCGTTTTACCCCAGAGCGTCTCAGTTTGTAGCGACCATGATTCTTGGGAGAAGGGACAAAAGGTTACATGAGGCTAAAAAAACAAACATAAATAAATTTGAAATGCCGTGCTGCCATCTGGTGGTTACTGGGAATATTGATCAAAGTAACAACAACAAAAATAAAGCCTCTTTTTTAGCTCTTGCTCAGAAGCTGTAACTAAATATGATGGTTACTCATTCTGTTCAAAAAGACCAGTCAACCATGTGCGAGGACAATTTTAAGTAGATTTCTAAAATTATCTATGTAACTCTGAACTCAAGTTTTAAAAAAGTATGCTCCTGTATTAACAGTGCATAATTATTGTACATTTGAAATAATTGATGTCGCTGCAAGACACTTGAAAACCCTATACAATACACCTCCACTGTTCCACAAGTACTGGTAGACAGTACACTACACTCTGGTTGACTCAGCTTTTCTTGAGTCTGGTTGAGGTGATCCCTGATACTGTACTAACTCAAGTGTTAGACAAAAGAATGTATGACTGAAACAAAAGAACATTTGTTTTAAGCTCCTACTTCTGACTGTGTTCAATATTTCACTTCCCCTTTAGACACTTATCTGTGCTGTTAAAAAAAATAAATAACAGAACTTCTTTTTTTGTCTCTCCTGTAAATAATGTATTGGTATGTTGGTACCAAGACACTTGAAAACCCTATACAATACACCTCCACTGTTCCACAAGTACTAGTAGACAGTACACTACACTCACTGCACATACTGTACATACCCCAGTAATAAGGGCGGGAAAGAGTTAGTTACTAAGTTACTATAATACATTAAAAGATTGTCTAAAGTTTGAATTAGGCTTTAGGTAAATATCACTATAATGATAATGACTACTACAGTAAATGTGTTTTTAGGTTGGATCATGTATCCCTGCGGGAAATGTACTTTCATAGAATGATTCACACTATTATTAAAAAGATTTTCCCCGGGAACTAATAAGATGAAGGTGCATCTGACTGTTGCTGAAGTTATATTACCTAGCTGAACATCTTTGCCCAAACCTCCTTTGATAGTTGGAGTCATAATTCTTTCTCTGATCAAATATTTTCCAATTAAGATTTAACCTCGCCATTTGACACGTGTGTTGATGTCACCGTAATTACTCCTTGTAATCGTTTTACCCCAGAGTGTTGGGAGAAGGGACAGAAGGTTACATGAGTCTAAAAAAAAACAACATAAATTTGAAATGACGTGCTGCCATCTGGTGGTTACTGGGAATATTGATCACAGCAAGAAAACAAACAAAAAAAAACAAACAGCCATTTTAGCTCTTACTCAGAGGCTGTAACTAAATATGATGGTTACTCATTCTGTTCAAAAAGACCAGTCAACCATGTGTGAGGGCAATTTTAAGTAGATTTCTAAAATGATCTATGTAACTCTGAACTCAAGTTTTAAAAAGTATACTCCTGCATCAACAGTGCATAATTATTGTACATTTGAAATAATTACAAATTTAACTGGACATCATGAGACTGCATTGGAGAAAACAATGGAAGTTGTTTCTTTAATTCAATGGTACTTTTCTGTGCTATTTTGAACCATTATTATCTGTGTTTTATCAATGTTTAATTATTTGCAAATGTGATAGAATTGTGAATATTGTGAAAAGAGGCAACAAATGCTTTTCCTCTAATCAGCAGAATTCACACATAAGAGACAGTGGAGGATAAAACAGTTGTCTGTGTGCTGTCAATATAAACTGTAAGCTATAAGACATAATCAACAATGATCTGACAGTTAGAAGTGAGTTGTATCCAACTATACATGTAATGTTCTTCCTTAACTTGGATTATATGTACAATGGCTTGATTAAAGCTGCAGCCATGAAGTGCTTGACATGATCACTTCTTGAAACTTATATTTAAAATAAAAGCTTTTTATTAATGTAAGCACATTTTATTTCTGATCTTTCTAATGTTATTGCCTTTTTTTTTTTTTTTCATATTTCATACTTTGGGGTATATTATTTCCATTTTATCTTGTGTTGTTGTACTTGTCTGATTTTAGTTCACTGCAGTTCTGAAATATTTTTATTCCTGTTTCAACCACGGAAAGCGCTTTGTAACTTTGTTTTAAAAAATGCTGTTTAAATATATTTATATATTATTATATTTCTATGTTTATTATATACATGCATGTCATTGGCAGGAACACAGTGTCATTTAGAACTTGACAGCCATTGTCTTTTGCTTACATAATGTGATATCTTTGTAAAGCGTTTTACTTTGTCTATTTTATACTCTCTCCATTTCTGTCTCTGTATTTTTTACAAATCAAATAAAGACTTAGAAAAGTAATTTTTCATGGCAACATTTGTTTCTGTAGTTAATCTTAGCCTAGAAAATGCATGATGAAATACCAAATGACCTTTGTTCATTATCTTAATTGTCAGTTGTCTTGCTTTGCATTACAACAGTTTTTCATTTATATCTTTCGTTTCATAGCAATTATTGATACCGAGACATCATTTTCATATTTGTTACCTTCACTTACACGTGCACTTCTGGTGACTGGTGGTAATCGCTTTATGATTGTTTACCATCCATCTGATGCGGTGTTATTGCCATCATTAATATCAGTGAAAGAGCAGTTGATTGTGTGTAGTGAGAAGACATTCAGTGCTTGGAAAAAAACATAATTAAATGCAACTCATGCACATAAAACCTCCAAGGTTGTGATATTCCCACGTTTGTTCAAATTTAGCATGTAGATGCCTATAACGGAACCATGCGCATGCTGAGGGTAATTGGTTCCTCCAGCTATCGTGAGAACTATATTTGGTTTAATGCCTTAATCCTTATTTGCCGCATTAAGAAATATAATGCCCCGTTCAGTCTGTGCGCAGACTGCTCTTCTCTGTGTGGGTTTACTGAGAATAATCTTATATGAATGCAGGAGTCATGCTTTCATGAGATTTGAGATGTCCCAGTGAAGCACAGGGAGGATCAGAGGAGGAAAGAGGGCTGTCTGACCCTGACTGAGGTCACGTCTCAAAGGGGAACTCGTTGTGAGAGTCAGTGACAGCCCAGAGCGCACAATAATCAGCCAGATCAGATGCTGCTCAACTTCAACTTGTTCTAGAGTATGACTTGTAGTTTAATTAGCCCAGTCTGTGGGACATGCGCCATTATCCATTTACCACGGTTATCACTGAGAGATTGTAATGTCTAATTGACTGCTGGGTTTGAACTAGAAGTAATTGCAGCTATTCATCCATGTTATGTTTCGATTAAATAATCCTGGTTCTTTGACAAGATAGAAGACTCTTCAGTAGATCAGACAGATGTTAGTCTGTTAATCTCAGACCAGATGTTTTCATAGATTATGCCATGTGCATGTGTAATGTGTAAAATATGAAATTTGAGTTGTAACTGTTACCTTGTCGTGCATGGAATTACCTGACAGATGACCTATCCGGATTTTTATTACTACAATAAAGCTTTAATGTAGTGGATGATAGCTAGAAGGGAGATGCAAAGATGGGAGTAATACGGTATGGCAGTTGTGAAAGGTCATGGGCCATATTTCAGCCCACTTTTTAAAGATGATGACACAATTCCCAAGATTGTGGTCAGTGCAATTAGCTTTAATATATAAGACTATTACATGTGATGGTGCAGAAGTCAATGTGGCTGCAGGCTTTATAGTGAGCTCCTACTGTAGCTCTCTATCAATGAGCCTGTGTAAGTGTGTCTCTATAACAGGTAAGATTGGTTTTATAGGGTTTTACTTTTGTTTACGAGTCAAACAAGCTTACGGATGCAGTTTTTGATGTTTCTGCAAGACACTTGAAAACCCTATACAATACACCTCCACTGTTCCACAAGTACTGGTAGACAGTACACTACACTCACTGCACATACATACCCCAGTAAAAAGAGCGGGAAAGAATAAATCAGGGGTCTTCCATCATCTCCATGGTGTAGTGCATGTTAATAGGGAAAACTTGGGAGAAACCCCACAAGAAGGGACCCCCCTCTTGACTTGATAGCTGGCAGTAGGCAGCATGACTAAGAAGCCCATCTGCCCATATTAATTACGCATGACACTATATAATGATTATCATTACAAATGATTGCTTCCTGTACCGAGATAGGGAAGTGTTGAGTCTAATTTGGCTTAAAGATTGGATGCAGAGGGAAACTGAATAACTAAAGCCAATGTGCATTTTGCCCCTTTTCAACATGTCACCTGCTGGAACACACTCACTGTGTTGTGAACCGTCTGGGTTTAGAGGGTACTCTGTTATGATTTGGTGTTTCGCCTTGTATTTTGTTCCATTTCTGTTGTCTTGTTTGTAGATTTCTGTATGTATCCTGTTTTGTATATTTCTGTTGTGTATATTTCTGTTTACTTATTTCCCTGTTCATTGTGTAGGTTTCTGTTTACCCTGTTTTGACTGTGTTCTGTGTATTGTGTATTTTCCTGTTTTTTGTTGTTTATTCTGAATTGTGTATGTTTTGTTAGTTCCTGTCTTCTCTGTTCTCCCTTGTCTTGTCTAGTAGTCAAGTTTCTGTGTTTAGTTGATTTAATGTTTTCTGTCAGTTTTTCCTATTTCCTGTTTTATTTTGATATCTGTTTTCTGTCTTGTCATGTCTAATTTAGCTTCCTGTGTTTTCCCGCCTGTGTGATTGTCTAATGTGCTCCACCTGTTCCCCAGCCCTGGTGTTACCTGTCCTGTGTTTGCTCGTTACCTAGTTTATTTAGCCCCTGTGTTTCCTTTGTCTCTGGTTGGATCATTTTGTGTCTGTTTGTGTCCTTGCCTGTTAGTTGTGTGTGTTTGTTTCTCCCAGTGTTAGCTCTCCTCAGTTTCTGTGCTCCCTGGATTCCCTTTGTTCACAAGTTCCTGGTTTTTGTACTTCTGTTTTTTTTTTTTGATTCCCTTTCCTTCGTTTTTGATTTGGTTTTTGCCTGCTGCAGCTCACAGGACTCCCTTGGTTTATTTTTGTGTTTGACCAATAAATCCTCCACTTCAACCTTCTCCTGCCTGCCTGTCCCTCTCTGCGTTTGGGTCCTATTTATCTTGCTGCAGCAAGATAAATCCCCCCATGGAGTCCAGACACTGGTGGTGACAGTGGCTGGTGACTCTGATGAGGCTGAGCTGGAGCTAATGGAGCTGAGGAATCTGCAAAGACTGGCTTTGCCATTTGCAACAACTGAAATGACAGCTGACAGCAACATCCGATCAGATTTAAATAGCCGTGAACATAAGATTTATGCGCACATTAAAGTAGCATGAATGTACTATAGGCAGAGAAAAGATCATATTTTAACAGAGGCAGCATCATATTTTTCACTTCAGTTCCTCTTTTCCTCTTAGCTCCTGTCACCTGTTTGTCTGTCCACTCCTCTCTTGGACCCAGCATCACTGAGGTATTTAGGGACATGTTATTTGCATGCTACGTGGAAGATAAACAATTAGCCCGAATACTCACGGATGCGTCAGCCTTCCTGTGAACCAGCGTTTTATTCTCCACCTGCAGCTGGACCACATTCACACTGACACCTACTCCCACCGCTAAACACAGGCCGACTGACAGCCAATGTCATTAAAAACAGATCTTCACTTCATAACTAAATGAAGCAGTTTAAAAAAAAAGAAAGTTTTTTAAAGGAAAATGAATACAAGAACAAGACCAAGTAAAAGGTATGACAATTTTGTCACATTCATTGTATCTATATTTGACTGGAGGGAGGTGTAGTCATTGTTCTAAATCAAGTTAATTTATAGAGCACATTTAAACAACCGACGTTGACCAAAGTGCTTTATAATGAGATGAAATAAAACACATGACCTTAAGTGAACCTAACGGTGGGTTCACTCTCCTCCATCCAGACTTCCCCTCCTCCTCCTCTTGTGTGCGAAGGGGTTTTTCTTTTTCTGAACTGGAAGCCTCCTCATTGGCCCTCCTTCTCTTCTGGGTAGAGCTGGACCGGGCCTTGTTGTGTTGCTCAGTACTTCTAAAATAATAATAAAAAAAAGGTAAGGGTGTTTGAATGTTCACCATGCTAATACTGTTCAAATATATCACCATGATAAGTTCAATACAATTTGACCCTGCATCTACATTGTTAAATTATTTAAATTATTCCCATCAAATATCTCCCATGTCAAATCTCAATGAGCAATTTAGGGAACGGGTCAATTTTATTTTTCCATCATAAGCCATCAAAATGTTATCTTACAGAAGAAAAGACCTTAATTGATCCCAAGGGTGCGTACTGCCATAGGTGAGCTTACGTTTCAGCTCGTTTTCCAGTTTTACACTCCTTTTACATCTCCTTTTTGCTGGGGAGCTGATGTCTGATGTCACGGATACATACGCTTCATCCCTCTTCCTTTTAGGCAGACGTGACGTTTTTGGGATGATTTGCGCATCTTTCTCTGCTGCATCCAGGCCTTCACTCCTCCTTTTCTTTGCTGGGCTTCTATGTTGATCAGAAAATAGTTTAAATCTCTTAAATTTTAAAGGAATAGTTTTGACATTTTGGGAAATAAGCTCATTTGGTCTCTTGCTGAGAGTTAGATGAGATGTGGATGGAGTGGATTAGCTTACCTTAGCATAGACTGGAAGCAGGGCAACACAACTAACCTGGCTGTCTCTGAAGTCCTGAAATATACCTACCGGCACCTCTAAATCTCGCAAATAAACATGTTGTATCTAATTTGTTTAATCCTTACACAAATCATAATGTCAACATGACAAGTTGTGGTTTTAATTGGAGTTATGTGCTGTATCATCCTGGACTTCCTCGCCTCTAGCGCCATTGTTCATGCACATACATGAGAGAGGTTTTATTCTTCTTATCTAACTCTCAGCAAGAAAGCGAACAGAAGTATTTTCAAGAATGTCAAACCATTCCTCTAAAATATAAAATAATCAATGCAGGGAGATACTTCTAACACCCACCTGTTGCCACCATTACCATCCCTTTTCCTCTTCTTTGGAGGAGTGTTGTCCCCACTGATGACGGCGCTCTGGAGGGAAGGTGGCTCCTTGCTGCGTAGCCCAGCAGGGTGACCCTCGTCAGGGTGGCAGGCCGGGCTGGCAGTGCTGTCGGAGGCCTCCTCCTTTGCCACATTCTCGCCACCACACAAGCTCAGATCCTGACACGAGCTCAACTCCTCCACGCACTTTTTCACACTGGAAGACAACCAATCACTGAGTCAAACTCACATCTGTCTATGTCAGCACAGGGATAATACACACAGCATCGAAGCACACACTTACTGGAGGCTGTCCATTATACCAACAAGGTGGCTCATGGTTATAAACGGATGTTGAAGAATGTGGCTTGGTTTGATTCTTTGCCAAGCATCCACATCCAGTAGCTTTGTTAATAGGTCAACAAAGCTCACCCTGTCACATTCACGAGCACTGGCATCTTGTGCTGAGAGGTTGGCAGACGCCTTGTGAAGGATCAGAAAAAAACAAAACGGTAAGAAAATCTGAACTGGTTTTCTTCCATGTCCTCATGTTTAAATTATAAAACCATGCTTTCCAAAACAGACAGCCTACCTTCATGACATCATTCAGGCTTTTAATTGTGCATGGGGTGAACGTATAGTGCCTCTTTTCAAATGAAGACTAAAAAGAAGAAAAGTTTAAGTTAGATAATTTGCTGCAAATGCAGTGACATACTTAAGCAAAGACAAGTATAAGCACAGCTCAATAATGGCCAAATGATATTACCATAAATGTCCAAAAAGGGGGTTCCAAAATGTGGTAATTTAGGCGAAAGTACAGTCTCGTGTACATGCCGCCATTCAGAAGATGGTCCGGTGCCTTTCCAACAGTAAGGTAGATATGCCTCATCTGTGGGCACAATGTTGCATTATACTTCGAGGTACAATTTGTCAGGTTTCACAAGAGAAATCACTCCAAAGGTAAGCATACTGATCTTTGGTGATCAGGCATTATTTTTGCATTTACACTACTACTTTATAGATTCAGGGTCTCTAGCTTGAAATGTTTGTCTCATTAAAATATTGTATCCTTTTCATAAGAAAATGCTAAGAAAGGCTTATCGCCTGCTATAGTCACCATTACCATATCATAGCTATCACAGCCGGGGAAGAGTACAGTGCCCATAAGCATTTCGGCCGCAATGCAGCCCAGAGACCATACGTCTATGGCCTCATTGAAGGGAGCTCCCAGCAGGATCTCTGGAGATCTTTAGACAAGCAAGAGAAACCCAAACACATTATTGTGGTTATAAAGACTGACTAATTAAGAAACTCCTGCTCACTATCTATCCCTAACAGACAGTTTTTTTAAATGTACAATGGTATGGTCAGATGTGAGCCTGACTAAAAACTTGAGATGCCAGAGTGCAGGTTTTTATTTCTTTGATATCCTGTCTGGCACAGCTGTCCCAGACATGCTGTCAATTACTTACCTGTACCAGCGGGTCTGAAGAGTGGCACCTGTCCATTTTTCTGGATGGTTGAGGGCTAAGCCAAAGTCAATGACCTTAACTCGCAATGGCTGCCGTAAATGGTCCACCATCATAATGTTATCGGGCTTCAGATCTGCATGAGCGATGCCTGTGCTCTTCAGAAAGTCCAAAGCGGTAGCCAGCTAAAATCATGAACAACAGTAAAAACTCAATTACTGCAGATTGAGTACTGCTTGTTTTAGAGACATTATATGGCTTAACGTACTGCAAAAATATGTCGTCAGTTATTTTGGACTTGCTATTTTAATATGCAATGTAAGAAGAAAGATGCATTTTGATGGAAGTTGCAGCTAGGATTTTGACAAAACAAGAATGCTTTTCTGTTTAAGACCCTACAATGCAATTTGTGTTACTACAAAAAAACAAAACCTGCTGCACAATAGGGCGGACATCGGTCAACGCAAGAGACTTGGAGGGGCTCCTCTGCAGGAATTCTGTCAGGCTTATGTCCAGTTTTTCAAACTCAAGATAATAACGCCCCTCAAAGGTGAAGGACTCGTGCCATATGACAATGTTGAATTGGTCTGAGCCAAGCTCTTTTAGAATATGAAGGATCGCCGCCTGGGGAATGTACGAGATGTTAGAGAGAGATTTGATGTGAATGCAATGTGATTTTCAATTATTATAAAAGGAAAATGTTGATAAACATAATTTGTATTGCACCTCTTCTTTTGCCTCCTGAATGAGTGCCTTGTCTTTGTGGATTTTTAAAGCTACCATTTCATTGGTAGCTACCTTCCTGCACTGGGTGACCGCTCCAAAGGAGCCACAACCCAGGACAGCCTGCACCTTGTACTGGGAGAAAGAGGAGGAGATCAGGTCTCCTACAGAGACCTGAAAGTCCATGGTGCCAGATTAAATCTGTTGTTGATTTATTATTACACCTGAGAGCAGAGTAGAACACGGAGAATTAGTTTTTTTCATGTACCCATCCACGCTCATCAATAAGCACACAAACAAAGCTGTATATTATTTGTATATTATGAGTATCTTATTTTCAGCAGATCTAAAATACAGATGGAAACTTTCACAGAAATGTTCAAGCAGAAACATGTAACTGGTGACAGATGGGATTCAACTAATTTCTCAAAGTATTTGCTCATACTGATATACTGTAGCTGTGTTATGTATTATGTCTGTTATTTCTAAAATAAATCTGCTAATGTGAACTACATTAGTTGTAAACCAAGTGGAATCAAACATTAAGTGGCTTTTGTAAAAAACAAAAACAACTTACCTGATGTCCAAAGATCACTTGATGTTAGTGATGTGTGGAATAGATTTTTTTTGTGTGTAAAATAACTGTCACAAGCTGAAAAGGTTGTCTTCAAGTTAACAAGCCAAACATTTTTCAGGGTTGTCTTCAAGTTGAAGGATGAAATGACTGAAATGGCGAAGTTAAGTTTGACTATATGATCATCATTCTATTCCATCATTGTTATCATGGTTCTATTCCATAATTATGTCATCATTGTGGAACACATCACCGCCACACCCTTCCACAGCAGTTATAAACATTCTAAATGGCCCCAAGTTGATTACCTGTTGCAGTGTATGTGAATGACAAGAACTTTTAACTTCTTGTCATCCATTCCAGGGGCCAGGCTATTTCCTATGGAATTCCATTGAAAATGTCTATATAAATACATAAATAAATAACATACACATGTACCCTCGGTTGCCAGATTATTAAGCACACCTCGCTGAACTAATGCAGTAAACCAACAGTCCTGTAGATTCTACCTTCATGAAGTTTCATACAGTTTTTGTTGAAACTTAGGGACTTAGATCTGTACTCAGCAATGCCACTGTGTAAACATACTCTGTAAAGTCCTGCATTCAAAATCCTATTAAAGTAAAAGTATATAAGTAGACTCCTATACTGCCATCAAAATATACTTAAAGTACCAAAAGTAAAAGTAGGCCTAATCAGTCATTATGCAGAATGGACATTTTTTTGAATAATATATATTATATTATTGGATTTCAACTGTTATTGTGATTTCAAGTGTTTCAACTAACCTGACTTGATTTCCTAATGCTAATAGTGTGTATGCTATTATATAGGTAAACTTTAAAGCAATTTCCTCATTATTATAATATATTATATTATATTTTGAAAGCAAACATGGCAATAAGCACACAACACATTTCTTGCACAAAAATAACTTAAAAGAATATGGCACAACGTTGGAATTAGACTCCCAATCCACCCTGAGCCTGAATTCAATACATTGCAAAAACAGTTCAAACAAGTTTCGGGTCTTTCCCCTCCATTGATGGGGAAAGGTGTAGGCTACAGTAGATAGGCCGATGTATAAGAGGCTTCCGAAGTGAGAGAAGTTCTGTAAGGCAACAATAGCCTACGACTGAGGAGAATGGTGAAAACACACATTTTGAGGACAACTAGAGAGACGCTGTCAGTAAATGTAAAGGGCCTCACACAGTGACACGATTTCGGAGTTGCTATACCAGGCTGCTAGCTACTAGCTTAATTTAGCTAGCCCTGCAATTGACAGTGACAGACCCTAAGGAAGGAAGGAAGGAATGCACTTGGGAAGCCAGCTGGCTACTACATCCTCGTGAGCTCTTATTGGGGATGTTTCTGCTTCTGCACAGAAGAATGCAAAGAACAAGGACAAGGTAAGACAGCTTACTCTGCTGCTGGATGGCCTACTGTTTAAATATGGCTGGTTTGATTAGCAGTGCAACAGGTTGTAGGACCAATGCTTTGCCAAATTCTTACAGTTTACACACTGTGTACTGTATGTGTATGACGTGCAGGTGCATTTCCCTTCCAAACCCACCGAATCTGAGTTACACTTAACTCAGATTCGGTGGGTTTGGAAGGGAAATGCAGCATTTTCTCACAGTTTATCTTAGAAACTCTCCTGACTGTTTTCATGACGGATTTATTGATGTGCTTTGAGCAAATGTCGCTGCACCCTTTCATGCTCCTCTGCATAATTGTGTTGATGTTTGCATATGCAATGCAGTCATTTAATATCACTGTATTTGTTTTTGGTTTAGGCATCTCAATATAGTTTATTATTATTATTATTATTTTTTTAGGAAACTGTATGCATTTTATACCAGTGTTGAGTGCTGCAGGGCCACACTGTGTGTGGGTACACAGCCCTCCATGGGCTTATATCCAACTTTGAGATGAATTAAGCTTTAGAAAAGCTGAGGTTTGTGTGATTCTGCTGTAGTTGTGTGTGAAAGCCATTCCCAGGTTTACAAAACTGAATGACTCCCAGTTCTTGCTTTTATTTAGTTACGCACTTATTTATATTTTTTAAAGTAGCTACAGTATTTACCCGGTGAGTCCTCATACTGATTTGGCTTTTATTGTATTATTATCAGTGGTAAAGCTTTATGAGATTACATACAATCTTTAAAAAAAATGAGTGTCACTGAGGGCTAATTTGAATTAGAGTGATTATCAAATACACTGTCTGTTGAAAGGAGCTGTGCGAAGATCATAGTATGTTCACTGAAAGATTTAGTTAATCATTTTAGTAAATGTGATTTAAGGCAGGCAAGTCAGTCTCTTGCTCAGTGTTTTTTAGTTACATTTGTAATATTTCCTATGACGTGCTTTGAATAACACAATTTACTTAGATCTCAACGTAACTGAATAATGAGGTCTAACTGAGGCACTACACTTTAGCTGGATATAGCTTCTCTCTCAAACCGCTCCTCCAAATTGCCAAGACCTCTCATAGCTTCTGCAGCCAAAACTCCCTGAGACAAGCAGTGCTAAACTTACTATTTAGCCTTCTTTAAAACTGCTCACACAGACAGGCACAGTATTTGTCCCTAATTTGTTAGTGTACAATTCCACACGTCCTTTAAAGATGGAGTTAGAAAAGAGAGAATCGGGGCAGGTCAGCTGGTTCAGCCTGCCGCGCAGGTACTTAAGACACCATCTCTTGGCTCTGCTGGGACCTGCAGTCACTTATTTTAAAAACACTGACATACTTTCTAGTAGCAATCATAGCTTTAACATAGGTGTAATAACCTCCAAATATATTTTTCTATTTTAAATATTGTTTTGTGATGTCATAATGTGTTAGAGTACTATTCATTTATTAAAAAGCATACAGCTCATTAGGTGACCACAAATAGAGTGCCAATATGCAGATTATGAACAGCGTTCCTGATCAAAGAGGAATCTAATACATTGCATTTTAGAGGGACCTTAAAGAAAATGGAAAAAGGAAGACAAAGCATCAAAGGGCACTCCTTACAATCATACAAATATATGTTATTTTATTGAATAATATTCCAGAATAAGACATCTCCTTTCAATTCATGTAGGAGTTATTGTAGAAATGTACACAGGTCTAATGGCAAACATGGAGAGAGGGTGAATCGAGGGCCTGTGTCCATAGATACTGAGAGGGAGTCATCCCTAATGAGCCAAAGAATGAGCCAAAGAACCGTGATGAATGCATGCTTTGCAAAAAAAAAAAGAAATCCCAAGTCAGTCTAGACAATTAGAAGTTATTATTGCAGACCACTGATCGCCTTTGTAGCCTGCAAATCCTGATTTTAGTTAGCCTGTTGAATTTGTTTCCCTTCCTTGAGTGCAGGCTGGTAGTTCTCATTGCATATTGCTGGTCTTCATTTTTACTGCTTTCTGAAGTGGTTAAAAAAAAAAAAGCCAGTGTGCATGTGCCACTTGTTTTGGCTCTTATTGTGAGGAGTCCAACATGTGTCTGAATCCCTGGTGACACTCGGGAGGTGCCTGAGGATACAGGCCTTCTCTCTGTGGCTAATCAGTGCCATGGCCCATTGTTATTTATGGCTTCTTTTTTTTTGTTCGTTTTCATTTTTTTTATTCCTTGACAGTTTTTCGGAAGACAAGAAGATCGGAGTAAAACCTAGAGTCCATAAGAGTAGGAGAGAGAGGTGGTGGGAACGTCCTGGAAGACTTGCGTGACCGTAACTCTGAGACCACCTACCTCATTGCTGTGCATGACAGGACAACATTTTGGCTTTAGGAGTTGTTATCTTGCTGTTTTCACTTGAACACATTGCATCTTTCATAAACACACAACTCAGTCGCACAGTGGGATTCAGTCCGGGTTAAGTTCACTCAGAGGACATGTCAGTGTGGATACAACAGTGCCGACCAAAGACAAAAACACACCAAATAGGGAGGAACATTTGGAGGGCAACGACAATTCTTTCTCCTTCTGTGGAGTTTGCATTAGGAAGGAAACATGGCAAGGTAGAACAACTGAAAGACATTAAGAAAATCATCAACACCGATTACTTACGTACATTTCTGAAAAGAATAGACCGAACATAGTACATCAGATATACACTACTTGTATTATTGACACAACATACATGTAAATGTAAACTGGCAGCATTCCGTACATTTAGGCCAAAAGGACAGGTTTAGTTGTCTGGAAGCATTCTGCTACAAGGGGAACATTTTACATCCTTCACATTTTTAGTATTCATCAAAGAGGCCACTCACTTAAACAGGATGAATATGATGCTGCAGCAGCATTACAACTCAAGTACAAAATGAATGGCTTCTAGGTTGGGCCCTTAAATATGAATG
Organism: Gymnocephalus cernua; assembly: GCA_023631565.1. Taxonomy (NCBI): domain Eukaryota; kingdom Metazoa; phylum Chordata; class Actinopteri; order Perciformes; family Percidae; genus Gymnocephalus; species Gymnocephalus cernua. The sequence continues at coordinate 18,637,386 of CM042439.1, forward strand.
CTTATTTAATTAGAGATATTCAAACACAGCGTTGCAGCCAAGGCTCAACCTTGTTGCAGTATCATGCTTTCAATTTTTAATACTTAGGAACAGTGAGCATGGCAGACATCCATTTTGTACTCTTAATTTACGGGCTGATTCATCTTTTATTTTTTTGATGGGGTTTGGGTAATTCAAACAGTTTCAAAAAATTTTATCCATAGGTTCTAACCCCACTTGGGGTTTCCAAGAAAAGAAACGGTATTTCATATTGCTAAGCGGAGTTTTGTTTATCAAATTTAGTATCATGTATTTACTGGGTAAAATGATTGTGTACGGAATACTGTCGTGTACCATCAGTAACCAGCAGTGACATTTTAGTATGAATAATGATTCAATAGGAGAGCACCAATCAAGTGTACGAAGCTGTTGCATTTGGAAGTGTTGCACATTAAGCATAACAAGGCATCATAACCACATTAGGAAGACATTGCGTGCATTATCAACACATTACAGCATGATGTAAACAACCGAACCTCCTGAAAAATTGTAGGAAATCAAACAGTAAAGCAGTACAGTTAAACTCTCTGTGAAAACGTGAGCATTGTATCTGTAGTAAAGCAGCTTTGAGTGCGATTGGAATTATGCCTAGACACCATACCGTGTTTGTTCTTCTGTGACCTTCATAAACAGTGTCCTTTTAGCAACCAACTGCTTCCATTAGAGGGAGCCAGTTATACACAGAATTCCCCTATACATTGACAAATTGCATGGTACACATTTCAGTATACATTGGTTAGAACACGTTGGCAGCAGCATTTGGGACAATGTACTGACACCGACTGCAAATAACTGCAATCATAAGATACATATGAGAATACATCATTGGAATGAACTTGAGATTTTGGACAGTGATGAGCTTCTGTTTATTCACAAGGGTCTGCTTTTAGGTTTAAGGATGTTTTGGTAATTCATAAAAGGACCAGAGCATCATTTGAAATTTTTACATTTTTGCCACTTTGGTAAAAAAAAAAAAGAAAAGAAAAAGACTGATCAAATCCTACACACAGACTTTGTGTAATTGTTAAATCAAAAGATGCATAGCTCGGAATAGTCTCATGTTGTGCACATGGCTTCGTGCTAACGTAACATGGTATTGTTATACTGCATTCAGTGTAATCAATAAGCATTGTTGGTTCTTTGTATTACACTTTAAGTCAAATGTTACCAAGGGTTGTTCCAAAAAGTGTCCCAAGACATTTGTAGCTGTTGTAAAGTGCAATGAAAGCTTTAAATCTCTACTGCACTGCTCAAACATTGGTGATGACTAAGCTGCAGTTTAATATTCATTATTGCCTGTTATTCACACTAACTCATAAGGTGGGGGGGGGGTGCCCTGTTTATTTGTTATAATCTCTTAAGACCCTTCTAAGACAGCGAGTTCATTTTAAAATGCTTCAAGCTGTGCCCACTGCTTGTAAGGTGCAATGTTCCTGCAGTTCTGCAATAACTTAGTCTTTTAGTAAGCCAAGTTTAGGGACCTGGTTTATGTTAAGCACCTGCACTACCTTTAGCAGATATGTGTCTCAAAGTATGGTATGGCTGCTGATGCTCACGCTGTTTCAAACGAGGGAACTGTTTGTCAGGCCCAGTGTAGAGGCCCTGAGGAAAAACTCCATTTGTTGTCGTCCAACTGGGTTCTTTTGTTGAGTTTACAGGTAGAAATCAAACAACAGACCTCCGAGTTCATTATGAGCAAATGGATTTTGCTGTCTCTGGCAGACCTTGGGGGAATTTTTTGCACCCATTGCAGGGTGGCTGTTCTCTCATTTGTGTTTTATTGAGTCTATCGATCATTGTTTCAATCTCATGCCCTTTATTTTTCTCCTTGCCTCTCTGTCTTGTCTTACCTTAATCTTAATCATAGATGCACACACACAGATACACACACACAGACTTGATAAACACACTGTAAGTATAGCTACACCTACACAGGCAATATAGTGTTGAAAAGAAGGTCAGTGAGCTGTAGATGTAGGCTGTGTTTAAGGAAATATGTGTAGGAAAAGGGATTACGACTTTAAACCTCATGCGTGGGCACACAAACTATATCGGTATTTTTTATTTTCCATGTTACCACCTCGTTTATAAGCCTTTCAAGATACATTTATTCACGTAACACTTTCTGACTTAAAACTACAATATCAAAGATCCTCTTAATACCTCTGCTACTCTATGGCTTGCTTTTTCTATCAACCTTGTGACCATTTTCTCCTATAACTTTTTACATTCAAGAGCAGAACTAGTTTCACTAAACAGCTCCACGACCAAAATCCTACTTTCTGTTGCCTTCATTGCACTTACTTGTCTCTGAACCTCTTGACATCCTCTACTTTACATTCAGCGTAAAAACGTACTGTTCTGTCTTACATTCTACTACGTTCTAATACTTGACATTCAACATCGTACTACTTAACATTCTCTGTTCCTGTCTGTCTACTTGCAGTATCACGGTCGGACAACTTACTGTGGCATTCTTAAGTATGGCGATATTAGGGACTGGTTGCTTTTCGGGAAAGAAATCTATGGAGGATTTGGATCTCTGATGTTTAATACCATAAGGTGACAAAAGGACATTTAAATCATGCTGAAGGATAATTCTACCAGTTTACTTACTTTCTATCTGCTTTGATTGCACCGTCAAGTAGAGTTGCAACAATTAGTCGATAAGTCAGTAGATACAAAATTAATCGGCAACAATTTTGATAATCGATTAGTCGTTTTTGTCATTTTTTTTTTTTTGCCCGTTGCAGCTTCAGGAATGTGATGATTTGACACTTTTCTGTTTTGTTATCATCGTAAACTTGATATCTATGGGCTTTTGACTCCCAGGCGGAAAAAATAAAACATTTGAAGATGTCCATCTGTGATGTGAGACACTATAACAGGCATTTGTCACCATTTTCTGACAGAATAATGAAAAGAACTATCAGCAGATTAATTGATAGTGAAATTATGAGTTGCAGCCCCACTGTAATAGAAAGACAATTCCAATATTTCCATTTTGACAAGCAAGACTCCCTTGCTGTCACTCAGTCACTGCTTTGAACCTCCAGATACTTTCCTTTTATAGACTGGTTTTAGAACTTTGAAATGTGAACTGGCTTTAAGAAGCTTCCAGATGGAATACACAAGTACTGAAAACTGTATGAACACTGACAGCTAAGATAAGCCTATAGCATTGGACACTGCCTGCTGTGCACACACTTGAACATCATACAGTAGTTAGTAATGCACAGTGAGAAACCATTCTAGGCTGTACCAAATTCACCAGGGAGAGGGAACATTGGCTTGAGATTTTGTAGGTCTGCAATGCAAAATCTGCTGCAAGGACAAAATATCCAAATTTGAACGGAATGAATTTCCCAGTGGAAAATCCCAGAAAATTAAAGACTTATTGAAAAATATGCAAAGCTCTCCAACTAATTTCCTCCATAGACCTGTCATAAATAGCGCACAGTGCCTTACATGCCTCTTTGTCTTACATTCATTATCATATCCACATGCCGCATAAAACCCTGCCAAGAATCTTGCGTACTTTACCGCCGAAATTCCTTATCAACATTTCTCAACAATACACCTGCTAATCCTTCACTCTTTCTAAATAACTGCCTCCATGCGCTGACCTCTTTACAATTCAACACACTATTTCAGACTTACTCTCTCCCTCAGTTCAGCACATTCTTAAAGCCTCCGTTTCACATTCTGTACCCCCGCTTCACATTATGTTACCATTAAAATTAGACACCATCCCAATGCTTTGAACCTCCTCGAGATTATCTGTGATTGCTAGCGACCATATAATGAGCATTTTTTACAGTTTGCCTTCCACATCTCCCAGCGTTGCTCTTCCTGACTTACTGCTGTCTGTGTTTGTTGGTGGTATCCATGCAAATTCCCTTTGACTGAACATTGTGGTGACATTTTTCCCCCCTCAGTGGGTTACCAGAGCAGACAGCACCCTACAGCAGCCAGCATTGACGTGACAGCAACCTACACCCTGACAGCTTCCATTCGGAAGGCTCAACTGCTATCAGGTCATTGCGTGCTTTTCTAAAATTGTATCTGATTGAGAGACCCAGTGCAAACCAAAACATTAGTTGATTGCTTCCAATGAAAATATTAAATCAATCAAGTACCTTCTGTGGCTTCGGTTCCCATAATTTGCCCAGATATCCTCCTCCCTGCTGTTTTTAAAATGTATACGACTTGTACAGAAGTCAGTGAAAATGTTCCAAAACAAGGATGTTCCCCCAAGTATCACCTATTCACAGACACATCAAAGACACAATGTCGTGCCCTGTCTGAAGGACATGGTTGAGTTTACCCAAAGTATCTCCATCTATCCTCTGTACTGGCACTCGATTCACACACAGTGCATCCATACTGTAGAAGACATCCACACACTGGGGTTAAACACTACATTGTTTAGGGCGATTCTTTCCAAGGTGATTTGATAAAGCTAGTGAGTGGATAAGCTGCCAGATATCGTCAGAATAACAAGTGCTCCAGCTCAGAGGCTCCACTGGCTTTGATGTTCGGCTTCAAACCTGGCTTTATGCTGACACCAGATGCTGAGTGAAGTAGACACTATGGTTTCTTTTTTTCAGGTGACCGAGTTCAGATCCACCGTGGATTTAAAACATGACCCATTTGTAGCCTTAAACGAGTTTGTGCAATAATAATAATAATAATACATGGTCACCTGGTAGAGAAGGGAGGCTGGAAAGAGGCTCACTCTCTCTCTCACACACACACACACACACACACACACACACACACACACACACACACACACACACACACACACACACACACACACACACACACACACTTGGTTTCTTTTTTTCTTCACTGAGAATGATCTTCTGGCTTATTTGTACAAATATTGCTCAGGTGTTTAAGAGTCCAGAGTAAAACTATGGTTAATGTTCTATTTTATGGCTCACCTTTCCCAGGAAGAATAGGGACTTTATTGTATTTTTTTAAATGACACTTATTCAAGCAGTGCCTCTCTTGTGAGCTTTATACATTTTCTATCATACACGTCTCCTGGAATTCTGAAATCCTGATCTTGTCAGTATCACGAGCATCCGCATTCATTTTTAACATTATCGTCACCGCTTTGCAATTGTTTAGATCTTATGTTTTGAGCATTGCTTTCATCTTAATCATCATCTAGTACAGCCCGAGTTTTTGTACCACGGTCCGTTTTTATCTGGGCTGTCATGGATTCCCATTTTTATCACAGGATTGGTTGGAATATTCAAAGAAGAAAAACAAAAAAAAATAGTTTTAATGCCATAAACTCCCTTTTTAAATGCAGCTGTTATTTTGTCCACAAACCCTCATCTCGCTCAGCTGACCTGACCCGATCCAGGATCCCTGCGGATATCTTTCCTCTCTGAGCTGTTTCATCCCACTTTGAGCTTTTGTTGCCCTCTGTGATTAGCTTAGCTGGTCAGCAGATGGTGGGTGGAAAGCTGGCTGAGCCACGCTGTCACCAACTTTAGGGCTCAACAGCGGGCCCATGGGTGGGGGTTGTGATGCCGAGTCAGCGCTGGAATTGCGTGAGTGATGAATATACTGTACAATAGAGCAGGCGGTTGGTAGGCATGTGAGACAAAGATGAAATTGTCGGTGGGGCAAAGAAGCTTGAGCACGATAGAGAAACGAAGGAGACTGTGCATTAGGAAGTCACAGGAGGGGCAGAGAAAGAGACAAACTGTGTGTGTGTGGGGGTGTAGTTCTGGCTCAGGCCCTGGGCTCTCTTTCTGCGGGGACGGGGGGGGGGGGACTCTTCTCTCAGTCCTTCTTGGCTGCTGGATGGAGTGCTAACCCTTTATCCCTCAGCATCATGTAGTGCACTTCTGGAATATGGTGGCCGGTGAGGGCCATTCCCACAGCCACCCTCAGTGCATAATGGGCGACTGTGTTCCCAGTGTCACTGCTGCCCCTTTGTCCCACCCTCAGTCTCCTGTGCTATGATGCATCAGCCTTGGGAGCTTCTTTCCGTCCATTCTTCAGGGACGGCGAATCTGACGTCTTCACTGTCTTCCGAGGAGGACTCACCGGTTCAGCGGCGAGCTCGTGTAGCGACGGCTCCTTATACATCGCAACTGTGTGACAAAGATAGAAGCTGTTGGTTAATAATAAAGGAGGTGATTAATAACTGCGAAACTGGTTTGAATCGTGCTAAAGTGACACAAAGGACACAAACCCTCTATAACTTTAGGCAGGAAGTGTGCAGCTCCTTTGGTCTTCTTTACCCGGTTGCCCTTCATGACCTGGCCGTCACGGTTGATACCGATATACCAGGAGCGGCCAGACTGGGTCTGGCGATAGAGCATGGAGGAGTATGTAACGTAGTAGTTCTCAAACACGCTCTCCTTGAACTTACACTCCGGAGTGAAGTGCTCCTGCAAAGTAATATGGAAAGGGGGGGAAAGATGAGAGGTGCATTAATATTAGCAAATAATGAAAGAGAAGAAAGATTATGTGCAAATGTCATGAGAAAACTAACATTTGCATGAGTCTTTGAACATGAACTCCGGTGCATGTAAGCACACACTTGGAAGAAAAAAAACATAGATACAAGAAGTGAATTACATTAATTAGGTGACTGTTTCCTGAGGGAAAGGATGGATTTATAGGATGGAATTATATCTGGACTTGTGTTTCTTTCTTCTAAAGCATTAACATCCTGGTCCTTTGGGAACAGCAAGACAAGGATGCTATATAGAAATGTGTAGAAATAAACATCTTTGCTAAACATAACGCATTCCACAAGGAAAAGAGGAGAGTAGATGAAAAGCACTGAAGCGTACACCAATACAATATCTAATTTTAAATTATTCGCATACAGTACATTACATACTGTACATATATATATGACTCATTCTGACATTGAACTGCAGTGACTGCTTCAGAGGCATCCCACGTTCAGAAAACAAACTTGCCTAGCCTACAGTGTGATGAGCAAGATCGTAGATAATGGGTTCGGTCTTTTAGGAAATTTGTAGGCTTGTGTTCATGAACGGAATCCTCCCAGAAAGAAACCAGTATTTGGAATCAATGTTTCTGCAGTAGCCTATACATGTCCACATTTATTTGTTGTGCATCACAGCTGCATGTGTCATGATGTCGTGTAAGTCGTCCTTGAGTGTCATATGTTATTGCTCTGTTTTAAATATTGACTTTAATGAATACTTAGGCTACACGGTGTACCATGGATAGCCCAGCTATCAGCCTTTCATAGAAGTGCATTGCCTACTTTGAGAGAAGTCCCAAACGATTATTTTTTAAACGATTAATCTAGCGATTATTTTTTTAAAACATTAATCTAACGATTAATGTTTTACACAAAACAAATTTCAACAAGGTTTGAGTCTCTATTTATTAAAGTTGTTTAACACTGCACTGTTCAAGTAAAATGAATGTGTAGTGCAACCTGAAGCCAGATGTAGGCTATCAATCCAACAACAAAATAAAGTCACTTTTAGGAGGAATACAAATATAAAAACTTAAAGTAAACGGAGCAAGTTCAAAAAGAGTAGCCTGTATTTGTTTGTTTTTTAACAGTAGTAGGTAAAATAATGAATAAGCTCTTGTTCCACATCCAAGCTCTTCTCCCTTTTTAATCTTACAGTAAAAAAAAGTGCAATTTTTGCAACATATGATCTCAGATGTATCAAATAAATCAAATTAACATTTGAAGTCACTTTCCGGAGGAATACACAAATAAAAAAACTTAAAAATAAAAAAACAGTAAAAAAGTGCAATTTTTCTCTCTCCTTTCTAAAGGGAATTATAAGCCCGAGCCCGATTTAAACCCGACAATTTTCTAATACGTGGGCCGTTATAACAGACGTTATAAAGGACTTGTGAGATATCTGAAACAATCTGGCTTGGTTGCACAATTATTGAAGACAGTGCTACAGATGGGGGAGACGCAGCACAGTTTACCTCACACTCAAGTCAGTGCAGGATATGGAGAATGAGGAGATGTCGTCACGCAACAACGCCCCGCCCCCTTTCGCCATTTTTGGGTGCTCATGTTCATTGTTTGTGTTGGGAGCAGAGGAGGTTCTTCTGTTTTTCTATAGTCTAGATTCAAGATAATTAACTATTTTAGAATGTCTGGAACACACTGCTGTGTAAAAAAACTGATTCAGTTCCTCACACGATTTTCGTGGAAATCGTAGGAACCACGTGCCAGTTTTTTCGTATAGTGCAAATTTTGACATGTCAAATTAGTTTACGTGACTAACATGTCCTTCATCTAACACATTTACATGACAGGGGGTGACACAGTGTAAAATATATAAGATGCCATACATCTTTAAGGTGCTTTAGAATGAACAGTGCATTAATGTAACTATCTTCTGTGTTTTGGGGCTTGTAGATGACCAAGTCTTGCACCCAGCCGCAGCAGAAAGTATCGTAGCTTTCCAAGGATTTCATGCTTTTGAATTCTTGCATAGTGTAATAACTGGGCTCAGACCCCTCCCAAATCGTGACGTATGTCCTCATTCTCAATAGCCTACTGTATACGGGTGAGCTACGGGAGAAGCTGGAGAGACATAGGTGAGCAGAACGTACGGTGTTTTGCTGCTGTTATCCTGACTCAGGGATCGTTTTACAAAGTCTACAGACTACCACGTCGTTGTTGGCATTAAGAGTAAAATACTCCCATACTTTAGAAGACCGTGTGCGAGCCTTTTTCTCAACGTGTTGTTGCGAGGAATACATACATGCGCTGTTGCTGGAGGCAGCCATGTTATTTGCAAATTATTTGTGTCGACACATTTACGTAATTGATGACGTCGATGAATCGTCCCAGCCCTAACATAGTATTCGATGACGCCATTCGAAGGGGGCGTCGGCCCCTCAGTTAACCACATTTAACTTCGGTAGGGATAGACTGTTGGAAACTACACCAGGACAGGAAGACACAATCGAAACATGACAACAAAAAACAACATGACTTAGGCAGGCTAACTGTAACATTATCTCCAAATAATGGAACGTTACTAATACACTGGTGTTTCACTTTGAGTTCTTATTTTTACTAAACTTGACAGTGATGTCTTTTAGATGAAGTGATCTGAACACATGCTACTGTTCTTTTGAAAAAGGTTTGAAATTCTTCCGGTTGATCCAGGCTAACCATACATTTCTCCTATTGGCTGACTCCTTTTGTAGCATCTCCCTCGTTTTCCCTCACTACTGGAATTCTGTAAAAACGTAACGCTAATTGCCTCATTTTGCTATCACTAGACCGTAGATTACACAGGTAGTCCTTAAAATGAAATAGTTTTCGTTTAACTCGTGAAATGCTACTATACTGTATCACTCATTAACCTAGCCGCTGTTGTGCAGTTGCTGGCGCTTAACGGACGGTGGCGCTCTATCCATACAATACGGCGGAACACTCAGTTTTATAGAATGACTTTGGCAACAAATTTTGTTTGTTTATACAATGAAAAATGGTCAAATATCATTTCCATGAGGCCGTTCTCAGCAAACAGATCACAGGCAATGAACTTAGCATTTCATATTTCTCGCAGATATAGCAAAGTTCAAGCTGCATGCAAACTTTATGTTACACTATGTTTATTCTAATGTTGATTAACATAAATGGTGTTCTTAATAATTATTAATACCACCAAATACTACACTAAAGCAATGAGTTTGGTTAAAAAAAAACACTGCTTACTACATAATTCTCCTTGTTGCATTTAGTGTCGCTTGTAATATGAGCAGTACGTTTTGACTGTAGCTGAAGTTAATAAATAAAGTCAATTTCCTGGAATTCCTGGGACAGAAAATGCCTCATTTTGGGGAAAAATATGAATCCTTAGTGTATATATAGAGCTCACTATAAAACATCCATTTAAACTTCAAATACAGCAATAAAAGCATTAGCACTTTAGTTCCTGGACTTTTCTCAAATCTGTTTGTGTAATATTTAATAAATCATTTGACCCTCAAACAGTTACTCCAATGTCACCTGTAGTTTTGAAGTGGACAGAAAAGGAAACACCCTTTAGGAGTTCAAAGCGAGAAGTTATACTAGAACTGTGGCTGCAGCTAATGCTTTTTTTTTTATTAAGGACCAATGAATGATATATTTCATAGACATTAAAGTTGTTGCCAATTTATTCCATTGGGTTGATTAATTAATAGATTATTCGACCAATTTTGTTGGCGTATTGGTTAAATGAAAAAGGGAGAACAAAAGGTTAAGAGGGGAAACTGACTGTTCGGTGGAACTGCTCACAGCTCACATCTAAGACTATTAGGGCTCATAAATAGACACTGCTTTAATTTCAGGGGTCACAAGCAAAAAAACAGTGGGGGGCCCACTACATTATCAGGTTTTTCAGACTCTGGGTATGTCGAAACAATAGTCAAATTAAAATAGGCTACTCTCGTGTGCTGTCAATTCTCCGTGACTAAATCTGAATAGCCTTTACAAAATCAAATTAGAAAATCAAATCCAACAGTATAGCCACTCATTGTAAATCATCATTTTCCAGCAGCACTTCCCAGTTCTCGCTGTCCTCAACATAAGGACAACTGAACCCTGCATAATGTTGACTGGTGATATTAACTAATAGCGACATCTCTCTTAGTCCCCATCAGGGTCTCGACAGTACCCCCCCCCCCCCCCCTGTCAGAGAGCAAAGCCAATCTGCTGGATCGATTAAGTAAGAGCAGCAGGGCAGAAATGGCTGAGTGGAGAATTCCTCTGAGACTCAGGACGACTGGAGAGGGGCCACAGGATCACAACTTGGCATAGACAAGCTTTAAAGAGCCAAAAGTAGATTTAGAAGGTATAAGAGACCTCCAGGTTCACACTTATCACAGATCATCACCTTTCTCCTTCACAGGGAGGCGTCATCCTTTAGCTGAGAAGGCAATTCAGGACTTGATGCCCTTTCTCCGTCCACTCCTGTCCTGCTGCTCCAACACAGTGCATGCCCTTTTTAAACTACGGTTCTTCTTCCCACCATAACAAGAACAAGCCCCTTACCCTTTATTCACCAAACTTTCTCCCACTCCCATCACCACCACCACATCGCAGAGCTATTTAAAGATCCTCTGACAGGTTTGATATCTTCTGCTGTGCTAACACAAAGAGAATGGGATCGATAGATGATCTGCTTCATTCATTATTAATCAGGCCAGAGAGCTAGAGGGGTGGGAAGTGCGGGAGACAGAAGGGGAAAGGTAGGGGAGACAGGAAAGAGAGCAGAAGATCGGAGAGAGGACAGAGGGGTGGCTGGGTAATAGAGGAGATTAAGTAGAAAGAGACCTGCTTCTTTGCATCTCCCCCAGGACCAAAGCAGGAACGCTAGGCTCGCAAGGGCTTTAGTCGCCAAAATACCCTTCAGCTCCTCTTCAGCAACCTCTGGAATGACACCAGTGATAACCCCTCTCCCTAGTCATCCTATAATTACCTCAATTGAATTAAATTAGCCTAATGATAGAACTTACTAGGGCTGCACGACATGAGGAAAATATGCGATAACGTTGAACATCGTGATAAAGGTAAAGGTACGTGAACGAGAACATACAAACTCCACACAGAAAGGCCCGGAACGACCTGGATTTGAACCCAGAACCTTCTTGCTGTGAGACCACAGTGCTAACCATTGGGCCACCGTGCTGCCTAATAATGATATCACGATAAATAAAGAAGATATTACAGTGTACTCAGTTCTGCCTTTCTGCTGCTTTTAGTATTCTGATAAATTACAACAAATTGCTTGTTGAATTCAAAACAAATAAAAGGAAACAATTTCCAGCATTCTTCCATTTAACAAATTCAATTCAATTTACATTGAATTACATATGAAAGGCACCACTAAAAAGAGAATGACAGTTTAAAGTGCAGTTTCCTACTGATTTCTTCTTTCAACTAACAAAAAAATCTCTGTGTCTTTTGATATGTTGCAGCCTTTCGCGATATTTTTATTGCGATGATGATAAAAACATGTTAATGACAATAAAAAATGTAATTGAAAAGAAAATTACACAGAGAAAGCTGACAAGACAATGAAAAAAAAGTCCTGACAATTCAAAGACAGGCCTTTGAAGTGATTTTTCCTGATTAACTTCCTGTCCCTTGCTGATACAAATATGTTGCTGTAGATACCATCATCTCTGAAACCCACCTTGACGTAACCTCCAGACCTCAGCAGAAATACAAAGACCACCCAGGGTGTACTGACTGAAGAGATCACTCAAACCACCAGATTTACCTGCGCACATGAATAATTGTTGAGGATGTGTTGAGGGCTGCACATTTTTAAGAGTGATGGGGAAATATTTCCATCGAAATGGTGAGGTGCCTGGACTAGAAATTAAATAAAAACCTCTTCTTTCTTTTTTTTCTTTTTTTTTAAACTGTGATTCATTGAAATACTTGGATAGCTTTCCTTCCATGTGTCTCAAGCCAAAAATGAATTGAAATGAAAGCAGACGAGAAAGGTAATTTGTAGCATCCGTGCCGAGAATCCCCAAGATGGGTAGAACCTTTTTATGATGCAGAGCAGCGCCCTGACCCCCCCTACACCCCCCGCCCACACACACACACACACACACACACACACACACACACACACACACACACACACACACACACACACACACACACACACACACACACACACACACACACACACCGCCTCCTTCGTCATCCCTCGTGTCTGATTACATCTCTTCTACCTGCTCCAGGAAGCTTAACTCTCCATGCCAGCAGACACTGGGATTGCACTCAACCACCAAATAAGGACAGTGAAGCACAATGACACACTCAAAGAGCAAGAGTTCCTTAAATCCGACTAACATCTTTCCCTGCATTTAACTAGGATATAAATGGACAGGAATGAACGTTCCGACTAAAAAGATAGTGAATCCATGAATAATATTTAATATCTTGTTTGTTTATTTATTTATTTATTATTATTATTATTTTGATTTCATCATGCATGCCACACAAACATGAAATCAGAACTAATGCCTCTGAAAAAACAGCTCCACGTGTGGAATTCAAAACACGTTTCTAGCATTTCTGATGTGCAATTATTTGCAGTCCCCTATTTAGACAGCAGGGGTCACATTGTCATACATGCCTCCTGTACCTATTGACTGTTCCATCAGCTCCCAGGGTAATCTATAGGAAGCTGTGAAATCTCCCCAGCTGCACTAATCCCACTGTTTTTTTATTTTTTATTTCATAGTACTGCATTACTTCTGCAGCAGCAATCCACCCACTCATATGACTACGTGAAATGTAAAGCTCATTCACAACAATCCTCTGTTACGTATGCACAGACACATGCCCATAATCTGTGTGTGTTTGTCTGTAAGTGTACACAACGCAGAACACCACCAGCAGGGCATGTTCCTGATGTTGTTGCCACAACAGATGTGGATGCACCATGACACGCCACGTTACATAAGTCAATTGGGCATAGACGTGCTGCTTATTAAGAGGGGTTTAAAAGAGGATGAGACTGGCAGTTAATACTGTCTAGCAAAACACATGTATGGTCTGTCTGTAATGCTTTATGATAGCCCCCATAGAGGCACGGTGCAGAGTGGATAATAATGTGCTGGGACTCATGCCTCTGCAGTGTTGACTGACAGCTGAAAGGCCCCTGTCAATATAATGTAGCTGACAGAGGAGCGGTGGCTGACTTTCCCTCTTCGACCCTCAGTGACAGAGGTGACCGGCTGCTGTCTTTATCAGCAATCGCCCTGCTTTTCAGTTTTTCTGGGTGAGATAGGACACACAGAGTGGTGGTTGATTGTGTATCATCATCCTCACCGTAGGTATTTGATATATTGGCAAATCAGAAGGACTGCATTCTGATATATTTCTGCAAGAGGATTTTGGAAGGAGCGTACCGGTATGAGGTCTATCATGAGCCAATTTAGAAAGAATAGGTTTAGCCTTCCCTAAGTGCTCTTAATAAGCTGGCTGGCAAAATGTCTGTCCTTATAATTGCATTGCACTTCGTCTCTTTTCTCTGGCTCCGGCCAATTATCCTCTCCGCTATTTTTTTTCTAATGTCCACATTGTATCCTGTCCTGTGATAAAAGCGATGCTATCTCGCTGCTAGTGTTGTCCTGCATCTCAATGCAATCCTCCCATGAAAAGAACAGAAAGGACATAGCTTTTCATCAATAGGCCTTGCGCTCTTTCTCTTTCTTTATCCCTCTCCTGTGTCTGTCTGTCTGTCTGCCTGTCTTTCCTTCTCACTCTCTCTAACACACACAAGTACACAGGCCTACACCGATTACAAACAATAGTGTTTATTTTGCTGTTGTCCTTGAAGTGTTTCTTAATGCATTAAATGGCCATATAAACTGGTTGTGTGCACTCCCAGGCGACAGTTGACAAATGTGAGAAAAACGTGGTGATCTTTGGTCAATCCAAAATGCACACAATGGTCGATTTTAGAGCTTTGGTGACCAAAGATGTTCTGTGACCAAATTCTCTCTATGTGACTGCTGTTAAAACCCATATACAAACCATCCAATCTGAATACGCCATGATGGTGTTAGGGCGAAAGAAAGTCAAGGCAAGGCAATTTTATTTCTATAGCACGTTTTCCGCACAAGGCAACTCAAAGTGCTTTACAAGCAAAAGCAAAGAGCAGAAAAAGCAAATAGTTATATAAAAAGCACAAGAAAATGTAAAATTTGAATGAATAAAAAATTTGAACAAGATAAAATACAAGAATAAAAAAATAAAATTTGCATTTCAGTATAGGCAAGGCAATTCCGCCCCTAAAGCACAGCTCAGCAGCAACAAAACTCAAAGTGCTCGACATAAAGCATGAAAACACAGGTAAAAATCAGATACAAATAAATAACAAATTAAAAGCAGTTAATACAAAAATCAAAACGCTAAAGTTCAAGTTAAAACAATCAAAAGTATGTTTTAAACAAGAATAAAATCATTGTGGAGCGCAAAGTATCAACAGAAGGCAGATTTAAAAAGAAAGGTTTTCAGCCTTGATTTAAAAGAGCTTAGAGTCGGTGTTGACCTACAGTTTATCGGAAGTTTGTTCCAGATATGAGGACCATAGAAACTGAACGCAGCTTCCCCCTTTTTTATTTTGGTTCTGGGGATGTCAAGCAGACCTGTCTCTGATCTTAAAGATCTCTGCGGATCGTAGTTTTTTTAGCAGATTTGAAAGGTAAGTTGGTCCTAAACCGTTTAAAGATTTATAAACTAGCAGGAGTATTTTGAAATATATTCTTTGGTGCACTGGAAGCCAGTGTAGGGACTTCAGAACTGGAGTAATGTGATCTGTTTTCTTGGTGTTGGTAAGGACTCGAGCAGCAGCGTTCTGAATCAGCTGCAGTTGTCTGATTGATTTTGTGGGGAGACCTGTAAAACACTGTTACAGTAGTCAAGTCTACTGAAAATAAAGGCATGGACAAGTTTTTCCAAATCGTGTTGACACAAAAGTCCTTTTAGCCTTGATATATTTTTGAGGTGATAATAGGCAGATTTTGTTACTGATTTAATGTGACAAAAATTTAGGTCAGAGTCGATAATAACACCAGGATTTCTGGCTTTGTTGTTTTTAACATTGGTTGTAGATGAGCGCTGACCATTAATTGTTCCTTTTTTGGTTAAAAAATGATCACCTTCATTTAATTTTAGAACATTTTGGCACATCCAGTCGTTGGTTTGTTCCCTGAACTTAGCCAGTTGTTGTATTGGACTGTAGTCCCCTGGCGACAAGGTTATATAAATTTGTGTGTCGTCCGCATAACAGTGATAGGATATGTTGTTGTTTTCCATCATTTTAGCTAGGGGCAGCATGTAGATATTAAACAATAGAGGACCCAGGATGGAGCCTTGGGGAACTGCACATGTCAAACTTGTATGCTCAGAACTGTAGTTACCTATTGAAAAATAGTAATTTCTATTCTTTAAATATGATTCAAACCACTTTAGTACTTTTCCAGAAAGGCCTACCCAGTTTTCCAGTCTGTTTAGTAAAATGTCATGGTCAACCGTGTCAAAAGCAGCACTGAGGTCTAGTAATACTATGACTGTAGTTTTGCCACTATCTGTGTTCAAGTAGATGTCATTAAAGATTTTCAAAAGAGCTGTCTCAGTGCTGTGGTGTGGTCGGAAACCCGACTGTAAGGCATCAAAAATATTGTTTAGGGACAAAAGTTGGTGTAGTTGCTGGGAAACTGCTTTTTCAATAATTTTACTTAAAAATGGGAGGTTTGATATCGGCCTGTAGTTGTCCATTAGTGACGTATCAAGGTTATTCTTTTTTAAGAGTAGCTTGATTACTGCAGTTTTTAAGACTTGTGGGAAGATACCTGCCTCAAGAAAACTGTTTACAATTCCTAAAAGATCCAAGATCAAACAATCCAAAACATTTTTGAGAAAGCTTGTTGGTAAAATATCAAGGCAACAGGAAGAGGTTTTAAGGTTTCGTATGATGTCCTCCAGGGTATTTTGGCTAATCATTTGGAATTGTGTCATATGGGAAGTTATTATGCTTGTACAATGTGACAGCACATATCCTGTACCTGATATGGAGGCACTGACTGTCTAATTTTCTGTATTTTATCACTGAAGAAGATGGCAAAGTCATTGCAGGCTTTGTTGGACAAAAATTCAGATGCTATTGCTGCTGGAGGATTTGTTAATCTATCGACAGTAGGGAACAAAGCACATGAATTATTTGCATTTCTTGCAATAATCTCAGAGAAGAATGACCTCCTTGCATTCCTCAGTTCCAGATTATACATGCGAAGTCTTTCTTTATAGTTGTCATAATGGATCTGGAGATTGGTTTTTCGCCATTTACGTTCAGCTTTTCGACACTCTTTTCTCAGATCTTACAGGTGCAATTTTTGTCCATGGAGATTTGTTAGGTACCAACACTGTACCAATACTGTACCAGCATGATTTTATTTTCATATCTCCATGTATTCTTTGTCCCAATCCTGATTCCAGTCTGATCTGATGCTTATTTACCTAAATGTCAGTGATGTTGCTAGGTACGTGTCTAGAGCTGGAACAACTAATCGGTTAATCGATGGACAGAAAAATAATCGCCAACTATTTGGATAATCAATTCATCAATGCAAAAAATGGCTGCCTTTTCTGTTTTATCATATTATTTATCATATATCATATTAAACTAAATATTTTAGGTTTTTTTGCTGACAAAACAAGACATTGACATTGGACATTTTTCACTATTTTCTGCCTTTTTATTTTTAGATATAACGATTAATCTAGAATAATCAACAGACTATTTGATAATGAAAATAATCGTTGCAGCCCTTTACGTGTCCTGCGCCTCTAATGCTTAGAAATTTGAAAGGACGTAGTAATCCTAGACTACTATCAATGCGCAAAATGTGTGCAACAAATGTGTGTTAAATTCCTAGAAATAAACAAAAGAAACCTTGCTGTCAAACAATAGAAATCCATCAACTGGTCACCATTTATTTGTTGCATTTATTGTCCAGTCATGCCTCAAATGTGATATTGTACAGTGTGACAGGAATTGCAACAAAGATGTGTTTAATTTAGTTTAGTTTATTACATTTGTCAAGGACCATGTACTAAAAAACATTAATCTCGAACAAGGAAAATAGATAGGTATTTTGCCAGATTTAGCAACTAGCTCATTTCCATCTGCAGTCCCTGCAGAGCCTTTAAAATGTAAAATGTGTCCAAACACCTGCATGAAGGCAAATATTTACAATACAGGCAAAGCCCATGTTTAATTCTTGATTGGCACAAAAACTGCTTCTGTCAGACAGCCTCCTTCAACACAAGCACTTTTTTTCTCTCTTACTCTCTCTGTGTTTTTGAGGAGTTTTTCAGAGCACATAGATTATAAAATGGGGCACGAATGAGCCAAGCTCTATTTTTATATCAGGATCAGCCATTTCCTGTTGTCACCTACAGGCAGTGAAGCTGTGATGTATGTGTAAAACAAGGCAGCAGTGGACTTTGTCTGCCTTTTATATAGCCTGGCCCTACAACCTGACCATGCTATGTGTTGCTGGTAGCATGAGAGAGGAATTCAAGACAAAACTGTGAGTAATTCAGGAGAAAACAACATAAATACCACCATTAAGCAGCAGATATGGCAGTTAATGCAAGAAGATGATAAAATAACTGGAAGGAAGTGACTAGTCACTCTGTCAGTCACCTCGGCTCCTCAGAGAGTGACAGTGATGAACTTATTTATCGTAAATGAAAACATTCCACGTCTGTTTCACGTACTCACTTGGTACGCTTTGAATGTAAACGCAAATATGAACATGCTGTTAGAGCACACAGACATGTATAAAGGACCATATAATGCCACCTGCACTTCCTCCTATACCAGCAAATTAGCACAAAACATCGATAGAGAAAAAAATACAGTCATAAAATCAAACATGCATGATATCACACAAGAAGACAGCTGTTCTGTTGTGCAGCACCTATACCAACGTGTGTGTGTGTGTGTGTGTGTGTGTGTGTGTGTGTGTGTGTGTGTGTGTGTGTGTGTGTGTGTGTGTGTGTGTGTGTGTGTGTGTGTGTGTGTGTGTGTGTGTGTGTGTGTGTGAGTGAGTGATAAAAGGTCAGTATGGGACGCAGTACATCTATTGACTGGTGCTGAGGAAATCCCTTTTCCTCTATGTTCACAGAGGCAAGCCACCAAAGTCTAATGCATGCTAAACATGGGCTCTGTTGGAAAAACACCATTAAAGAGAAATGCATTACACATATTTATAGAGGGGCAATGACATTTATGTTTAGTGTAATTGTAAGTGTCTAGTCAACAATAATAACATCTGCTTGTATTAGTCTCTGATATTTTATTTTTATTAATGTAAAGTATGTATATGTATAGTGAATATATACTGTATATAAACTGTGTGTGTGTGTGTGTGTGTGTAGGGTTAAAATGAGGACATAATGACGGGTGAAAAATTGTGTAGAATTTTCAAAATATACACAATCCAACTTATTATACTGTATTTATGTCTGGTGACAATATTTTTTGAGGTGTAAAATAGACTGAGTCTGGTCACTGTTATTTATAGCAATGCGTGTATAACTTTACTGCTTTTGTCGTCTCATACAGAACTGGATAGGTAAAAATGGCAGCCAGTGAATTGTCACAACTTCCTCTAATAGCTATGCATTTTTATGAACTACTTTATGTAACTATGGTTAAGTGATTTGACACTGATAAGCTGTGTTATGAGCGCTGTCCAGGGTGCTGATCAGAGTACACACTCTTAAACTGATGCCAACGCTGTCTGGGGTGCTGATTAGAGTACACACTCTTAAACCGACACTAATGCTGTCCAGGGTACTGATCAGAGTACACACTCTTTAACTGACACTAACACTGTCCAGGGTACTGATCAAAGTACACACTCTTTAACTGACAGTAACGCTGTCCAGGGTACTGATTAGAGTACACACTCTTTAACTGCCAGTAACGCTGTCTATGGTACTGATCAGAGTACACACTCTTTAACTGACAGTAACGCTGTCCAGGGTACTGATCAGAAACGCTCTCCGGGGTGCTGATCAGAGTACACACGCTTAAACTGACAATAACGCTGTCCGGGGTGCTGATCAGAGTTCACACCCTTAAACTGACAGTAACGCTGTCTGGGGTGCTGATCAGAGTACACACCCGTAAACTGACAGTAACGCTGTCCAGGGTGCTGATCAGAGTACACACCCTTAAACTGACAGTAACGCTGTCCGGGGTGCTGATCAGAGTTCACACCCTTAAACTGACAGTAACGCTGTCCGGGGTGCTGATCAGAGTTCACACCCTTAAACTGACAGTAACGCTGTCCGGGGTGCTGATCAAACTGCCCACCCTAAAAGCTCCACTAGCTGCTGATATGGGCTTCAATGCTTCCTTGTAATAGTTTTAAAGGTCCCATGACATGGTGCTCTTTGGATGCTTTTATATAGGCCTTAGTGGTCCCCTAATACTATATCTGATGTCTCTTTCCCAAAATTCAGCCTTGGTGCAGAATTACAGCCACTAGAGCCAGTCCCACAATGAGCTTTACTCAGAACGTGCCATTTCTGTGTCTGTAGCTATTGAGGAGGAGAGAGGGGGGGGGGGGGTCAAGGTG
The DNA here is from genome assembly GCA_023631565.1 of Gymnocephalus cernua. Taxonomy (NCBI): domain Eukaryota; kingdom Metazoa; phylum Chordata; class Actinopteri; order Perciformes; family Percidae; genus Gymnocephalus; species Gymnocephalus cernua. Next base: position 18,657,594 of record CM042439.1, read on the forward strand.
GAGGGTGGGGGTGTGGCCTTGACCAACTGCCACTTTGCTCGTTTGAAAGCCATGATGTCTCTCTCTCATGGGTTGGCCAAATTCTCTGGGCGGGCAAAGCAGAAAAAGGGGAGGTAACCTTCCTCCTTATGACCTCATAAAGAGGAGATTCCAGAACGGCTCATCTGAGCTTACTTTTTCTCAAAGGCAGATACTCAGGGCTCGGTTTACACCTATCACCATTTCAAGCCAATTGGGGACCATAGGCAGGCTGGGGGAACTCATATTAATGTTAAAAAACCTCATAAAGTGAATTATTATTATCATGCTAAAGCAAAGTTACAAGCACTGTCCAAGGTGCTGATCAGACTGTGTACCCTACTTAGACTGTATATAAAGATGGATGACACATCTCCACTTTTTCCCACTTTACAAAAATTAAGCCAAAATATCGCGCTGCCATCTTGCACCGGTGACGTCATTTGGAGCCAGAGTCTGCGCATTAGATTTCGTGGTTGGAGCCGCTCCAACTCACTCAATCGCAGGTCAATCATAGCTGTCAATCATACACCCTTCTTTATAAAGCATCAAATAACTAATTAAAACCACATTTATCAGAAAATAATCACTTAAACATACACCAATGTGAACTACCTACAGTACACTGACAGAAACCTGTCTTCTTAGATTTTTTTTTGTTTATTGTTAAGCCCATCTGCTATCATGCAGGGAACGGATTTATGACCCATACTGCAGCCAGTTAAAGGAGATTTATATGCACATCATGTAGGTGCAAGGCTATCATCGTCAACAAAGAAAATGTAACACCTGCACACTTACTCCAAGCCAAAAAAGTTGAACGAAAGTTTCAGTCCTACTTGGATCTTCATCAGGTCAAAATGTTTGGAAAATGGAAACCACACGCATATTTATACTGTACATCTTGCACACCAATAGGCTGACAAGCTCTATGATTGCAGGTGTGGTTTATCCAGAAAGGGTAATAAAACATCCAGAAACCATTGACAATCAGCAAATCAATAAAGTACATAGACAAAGTACATACAAAGGAAAACAGTAATACATAATATCATAAATATTTTTTTTTTTAATTTTTTAAAAACAAATATCACAAATCATCATCCCATACATCAAAATCTACATCACCTACATTCAACAATATATTGTATTAGGTTAGAAAATGGGGAAAATCTTGAATCCTTGTAATTAAATTGGGGATTACACACTTCTGAGTAAATCAGCATGGTCAAATCACATTTAAGAAGGAAAATGAAAAAAGGAAGAAAGACACTAGTTATATTCATAAATGTTTTCTAATTTTTCCAGAATATATGTGAAGGTCTATAAGAACACACACACATATGTACAAATATAGGTAGAGCCATCATAATATAACCACCAGACCTCAAGGTTTGAGAGTCTGGAAAGTAAAATTTGAAAACGCTTTGGAGTAATAGGGTACCTTATCACCTCATCCTCTACTACACTGCAACCCGCCACCAGGGGGCAATCAAGATGTTTTTCCGTCATTTTTTTGGAGCTGTCATTTCGTCCATCTTTATATACAGTATGGTATTATGGTACTATGATACCCTAAAACTGTCTCTTGCGCTGTCACAGTTACTGATTATGAGGGTGAGCCAGTGTTAAAAATTTCAAACCGGTTTGATATTAAGCTAAACACCGGACTGGTATACCGAATGTTACCACTAGGTGTTGTACTTGACTCAGCAGCCATTCCTCTTATAGGTTTCCATTTTTTTGGGGCTTACCGCTTTTGTCGGCTTCGGTGCAAACTAACTCTACCATGTCTCGTCTCGTCACCCCACCAAAAAACACATGAACGTTCTAGCAAACAAACACAACGTGTGCCATTCCCCCATCCCACCTCTACTGAAATGTGATCTCCTTCATGGCGCCGGTCTCAGCTCGGCAGTTAATTATGTGCCTGTCAGACACTAGCGGCTCCGTTTATAAACAAACATAGTATTTATGTTAATTATGTTGTCTTATGGCTTATTACCAGTGTTTAGCAGTGTTTGCCAAGTAACTACTTGGAAAGTGTAGTATACGAAGGTAACAGTTACTCTACATTAAATGAAGCTTCAGCTTCACAACACTGAAGCTAACGTTACCCCACTCAGAGAAATGTAGCAAGCTAAGCTACAGGAACATGGCAAAACTAGTTTACTAACACTAAATCAAAGCAATTTCTTTATACATCCATGTACACCACTGATCCTTGGCAGTTTTATTTCAGACCGCAGCAGAAAGCTCCGCTGTGCTTGAGCCTCAGAAATGCTTGAGGAAATGTAGCTTGTATGGACGCAGCCGCACTTCCTGATCAATATAAAAGAGCTAATCTACTGAAAAGCTATTTGCAATACAAGTTGGATTTAGTGCGGTGACGCGGTTGGCACAGGTTGCTGATGTAAGCTACTTTTTAATTTGCCAGAACGTGTCATAATGACAAATGCCGGTTCAGCCAGTTTGCATAAGCTTGTACAACAACAGCTTGTACGGCCCAACTTTTCTGATTAGACAGCACACTGGGACTATCACTGTCCTGTGAGTGCACAAGTGTTCTCACCAGATTCACAACCACATGCATTTCATGCATTAGTTGATCACTAACAGCAGAACTTAATCACAGGTGTTATGTCAGCATGCTTGCAAGCATTCCGTCTTGATTGATTTAAAAGCACCTGGCACATTTATTATTATTATTATTATTATTATTATTATTATTATTATTAAAAGTAAGTGAAACGGGAAACAAATACTGATCTAAACAACAAAACAGAAACAGCATGAAATGCATACTTGCCACATTCCCACCTGCCCTGGACCCAAAATATGTAAACAGTCCTGGCACTCAAGAAATCCCTGATTCTCCAACAGTAGTTTTCACACCCACTCTCCATTCCTCTTTCCCTGTCTTTCCAAACCTAATTTGAATACTCATGCAAGTAGTCTAACAGGTTGTCACCCTCAAATCCAAGATGAGTAGATGATGCAGCAATAATTGGTATTTCCCCTCTTCTGACTTCCATGTCAGTGATTCAATAATTTCTGTATTGTGCAGATGTCAGACCATGCACAGCAACACATGAAGCTTATATCCCAACCTGAACACTGACATTCCAAGCCAAAAGCAGAGCAATCACAATTGGGGTTTTCCCTGAGATTTAGTGTCACAGCAACATATTTTTTTAATAATATGGTGGTTGAGATACATGATTAAATGGAAATTTAGTTTCTTCTATGTACGCATGACTGATCTGCAGGGTATACTTACCGAGGTATAGAGGTATCCTTCACTATTCATGGCAAGGTATAATCCTGTCTTTGCCCCCTGGATTGCCACAATCCGCAGTCCCACCGGTATTAAATTGAACTGTGCTGAATTGGAGAATACAGAAGGAGAGAGAGGGCATGATAAAAAAAGAGAACATCAGAGAAGATTGTGAAATCAAACTACAATACAGAGTCTGCTTGTTTCTGTCTTCATTGTATTAGGCTGAATGGCTGCACTGTCATGGCTGCATGCTATATCTCTCTTAATCCCAAATGCTGTGACTCAGAGTCTGTTTATTCAAACATGAACACTATGTCATCTTCGCTATATTTTACACTGCCACACCAAATGGAGCTTAGGTAGGTAGATACAGTACCTGTTAACACTAAAATAACTAAACCTATCAAGAAATAATATAGGTTGTTAAATAAATAAAATTTTAAAATTCTGCTACCATGCACATGTCTGACACTGACACTGATGCTTATTCAGTATATTCAGAATAAGATTCATTCAATATATTCAAACTTCACATATATATATATACAGTATATATATAATAATTTCCTAAACGGCATGCTATATATATATATATATATATATATATATATATATATATATATATATATATATATATATACACACACACACACACACACACACACACACACACACACACAGTATCCCACAAAAGTAAGTACACCCCTCACATTTTAGTAAATATTTCATTATATCTTTTAATGGGACAACACTGAAGAAATTACACTTTGCTGCAATGTAAAGTATTATATGTACAGCTTGTATAACAGTGTTAATGTGCCGTCCCCTCAAAATAACTCAACACACAGCCATTAATGTCTGAACTGCTGGCTACAATATATATATAGGAAGAGAACACTGCATACTTTCTGGTCTAAAACCAAACGCAGATTGCTAAAGGTCAGAATGAACATTCACATCATCTCAACGATGGCAGTATGCCACTTAGAAGCACTTTAAACTCAGCTAGTAGTTTTTTATGATTTATAAACTTTAAATACTGAGTTTCAGATCCAATCCGAATTAGTATCTGTGACTTAAAACCCAGTATAGATGGCTTGCAAGGACGAACACATAAAATTACCAAAGTTTGTCAGTTTGACGTGATGTTCCTTCCTATTAAAAGACAAAAATAACAGTACAAATTGGAACAAAAATAACAGTACAAATTGGAACAAATTTGACATGAGCTGTCAAAATCCTAACTTTTACTTTGACTCTTCAGCCACCGGGCCCCTATAGCACAGTGTGACACCTGCTGTGGTTCGGTTTAGCTCAGTGTGTAAAGTACAGCATTAACTTTGCCAAAGTTTGGGATTTTGAGGGTATGAGCTGTTCCATATTTGAGCTGGGTATGATGGTGAAAACCACGTGTCACATGCAAATGGCTTCTACCTAGCCTAACTGGTGCTCAAGACTGGGCCGTGAATACTTTTTGATATTATGTAACACAGCCACAAGCATGCAGGTTATATACAGAAACACACACTCACAAAATGAGCTGCTTTCATCCCTTGTGCTGTCCATGGTGCCGTCAGGCTGCATCTGCAGGTAGTATCCATGTTGGCTGTATAGCCGAGTAACGATGCCTTTCAGCTGTGGCTCTGCAAGGGAACACAGGAAAACCACATCGCATTAGACAGGTGCCACCGCCAGAGGTCGAGAACAGAAATTATATTTGCTAATTTTTAGAACCTGGAAAAGGAAATGGTTAGTCAAATATGTAAGAGTTTGAAGACACTAACCACAGAGGAGTTTTACTGTGTGCAATATCTGAAGTTAGAACATGCTTTGTGTGTAATATCTAAAAGTTTAATTGGATGGATTGCATCGAATGTTTGTGCAGACCTTCATGGTTTCCAGAGATATCAATTTGCTGATCCACTGACTTTTTGTCATGCCATAATGAAGTCAAGTCTAACAAAACTAATGCTATTACTATTAGGGCTGGGCTTAAAAAGTTTATTTTCCAATTTAAATCGATTTTCATTTGATTGATCCAAAATCCATTTGTCTGTATCATATGAAACTAGAAGACTTGAGGAATCCATTGCTACCAAGTACATCATGCTAGCTTGAACCTTTCAAAGTTGGGCTACATTTTGGCCAGGGAAAAACTAGCATGGCTATATCTGAATGAAATGTCACTCAGTACTCACTGACTGTAGAGTAGGGCTGGGCGATATGGAGAAAATCAGATATCACGATATTCTTGACCAGATACCTCGATATCGATATTGCGGCGATATTCTAGGGTTGACAATTGGTGCTTTAACAAAAATCATAACACTTAGATTTTAGATAAATAATCATCAGTAATGTGGATAAAATGAAGTGGGGAAAAGGCAAATAATAGAACAGTTCAGGTTCAGGTTCAGGTAAGTTCAGAAAAGCACATCACTTTACTGTAATGCAGCCTTTAAAACCAGTAAAAGACAACACATGTCATCACGATATTACAATATCCAAAAGACGATATCTAGTCTCATATCACGATATTGCTATAATATCGATATATTGCCCAGCCCTACTGTAGAGTCTATAGAGCTGCACTTTATTGTGTGTTCATGTCAAATAAAAACTAAATAAAAAGTACATGTAACTGCTTTAATAAACATTGATACTTTTAATAATGCAGCAGGTTAGAGGGAACTTTGTACAATTGTAGAATCTCTTTCATACCCAAGCTAAATTGGTATTGTAACTGAAATGCTCCTAACCATCATGCAGTTGCAAACTGGTCTAGAAACGTTACAAGACTTGCGAACGGATACAGCATCAGGTATGGTTATATGTAATACTGTTCAGCTCCTTTATTTCCAGAACATGAATATCAAAAGCAAAGAAATAAATAATCAAAGTCACATGAAAGGCCTAATGGGCACCAGTGAAACGTCTTTAGGGAGTTTTACCAGGGGGGAAGATTCCTGACAGAACAGATGATTGATCTCTGACATCATTTCCATAATAGAGGAAGACTAATCCAACCTTTAAACACCTCACAGTACTACAAAAGAAAAGAATACAGCTATTTATGCTGTGTATTTCTTGTTAAAAGTTAGAGATTTCTCTCTAGAGGAGAACATTTTTTTAAATATTCAGCACAACAAAAAGAGAGTTTAAGCTATCATTATTCAATAACAATTTCTTAGTTAATTAGTGAATTGCCCAAAGGTACCCTTTTGGACTAATTCACCTAACACTGGGAACGCATTATATAAATTGGCCATCTGGAAATCTGTAGGAGCTACTAATTCACCCGATGAATAAAATGCATGTATAAATTAAGCTAAGTTGTCGGTCCACTGGCTTGCTACCAGTGGTCTTTTTAGCAAGAGCTGGGGCCATCAGAGGATGAAGTCGAGTGAGAGCGTTCATCTGTCTTCCGCTAAATAAAAAATATATAATCAAGGGGGCTGGGTGGAGGAGGAGAGGATGCAGGGTGAATGGAGCAATTGAATGTTTTATGAGTGGAGTCCCTGCAGCTTACTTGGCATCCATTAAAGAAACTGACAGACAGACAGACAGAATCTTTGCAGCAGCTCTCAGACATCACTAGAGCCCCCCCATCCCTCAATTCCACGAAGCACTCTCCGTGTTGAGGAAATCTAAGTTGTCCCCTGAGCTCAGCACCTCGCTGCCTCGGCCAGGATCCTCCAACAACAAGGAGAAGCCTGTAGGTCCCTTGACTTGGCTTAAAGCTCAGTCACGTAGCCTGGTCAGAACTAAAGAGTGTCTTCAATGCAGCTTTAATAAGGGAGATGAAAGAGCAGTTCATGGCAGATCCTCTGGAGGACTGAAGGCCATCTGGGAGTCCCCCCCCCCCCCCCCCCCCCCTCTGCTAAACTTTGCCCATGCCCTTACTCACATTACTCAAGAAGGGGCCGAGGGCACTGCGCAATCTGCATGTCTTCTTCAGACTGGCAAAAGGAGCCAGAGACTGGCAGAGGATGCAGGGAGGAGATCTGTAGGACTGTTTCCCAGAGGAAGTGTGCCACGGTTGAGGCATCAGTGAAACTGTGACCTACTCCCATTGTTACACGCAAGCATCTGCAGCACTCCCCTATCCTTTCTCTCATTCAAAGCGGCTTGTCAAAACATGTCAGTATCTCTCTCTACTTCTGCACTTTCTTCCTCTTTCTCCCCTTTTCTATTTCCTGTTCTTTGAGTTATGTACGCTTTCATACGACTTAATAACATCATACATCATCCAATCAGGGCAGGGACGCCGTTCGTTACTTGTCCCCACAGATGCAAAACAGAGAGATGAGAGAGAGAAATAAAGGGAGAAGGAAGGATAAGAGTGACGGCTGTATGTGCTCGAGAAAAAAACACATTTAGGCACAACTTCAATAGACAGCTTGTTCAATATGGCTGCAATCAAAAACCCCATCCTTGGTGTCAGGGGCACTAAAACTAATGTTTCACTTAGCAGAGCTGGCTCTAATTTCAAAATCCTCATCCCAACGCACAATAAATTCTGATCCAGTGTAATGAAAGCTCCCAGCAAAAACTATAACAGTTGTGTTTTACTGCAGCTGCATTAGAGATTCATAGAAGATAAAACAAAAAAACAGCTCCGGTGGACTTATGCCACCTTATTACCATACAAATATTGCAACTTTGGACTATTAGCCCCAAAGTCATATTTTCTAAGCATTTGTGCTCTGGAAGTCAGTGCGCCTTCATTATATTATTCTGGTTATTTGGATATAATGCTTTGGAATTTGGAATGTGCACTCTGAGAAGTTGTTGAAGAAGTTGTGGACATTTAGAACTGGGAGGTACATTTCAATAATGGTCACAATAAGGTTGTGTAACCTTCATTGTTATGCAGTACTGTGAACTGACAGAAGTTGGAAGGAGGCACAGATTTGTTCTGTCTTACTACGATCAACACACACAGCTGTATTTGCCCGTACAAGCAATAGCACATGTAATCGTAACTTGTTGTACTCTTAATTTGTTATGATTAATGATGACATCTCAAACCTTCTGCCGTGTGATTGATTTAATAAAAAATCTTACATAGCCAGACCTACTGTATCTCCACAGCGCTGGATTATGGTCTGGCTACACAAGCGTATCATTTTGGGAAAGGGGAAAATAATGCTTGGGGTTGTATTTCTTTGAACACATCACAATCGTCTTGGGTAGTGCTAAGCTCCGGATGTAGAAACAGTGCCCTTGCAAAATAGCGGAGATAGCGGAAGCTTTTATCCCAGCACTGTACATCCGGTAAATCAGACTAATTTAATAATAATAAATCATTCTTGATTTTGGTTTAGGGAGCCAGGTTCTACAGGATCATGATTTTATGCTGCCGACCAGTTACAGAGTTTGGGGCAAATTTACACGCTCCCTGACACTTATTCATATCCTGTATGTCTGTTTGTGTTGAGCAAGCAGTTTTGAACAGCTCTGAACCACGGTCTTGGCCAATCATTGAAGGGAGAGACTCGAGGGGGACGGAAGTCACTGTTACTACTTTCAATTTCAGCCAGTAAGAAAGGTGTCTCGGGTCGTTCGAGTGAAACACGATCCCTGGCTTGTGTGGACGTAAACAAGTGAGTTACAGTACACGACTCACTGTGATTATGACTTCTGTCGCCCAGTAGTTGGGGGGGCAGAGGGTCCCAGGGCACGTCATAGATTTAACTTTTTGGGGTCTAAAAGACAGAATGACTGGATTTTGTCAGGAAAAAGGAAAATTACCATTGTTGTAATGAACACTATAAAATTGTTCCAGGATCAAAAGATAGTGTGACACAGTGACTATACAGGTAATCTACTTTGGTAAAGTCTATTCATGTGCCTGCTTCTTTGCGTATCTGTCAGTCCCTCCAGAAAAACGCGGAGTTTTTTTGTGATTGTTGCGGGCAAAAATCCTTGATTATGCGGCACGTTTTCTAAAAAAATGCGATGGAATATGCGGGATATTTATGCCATTTTATGCGATGAAAATGCGGGAACTTGCAAAAATTGCGGGAACTTGCGGGAACTTGCAAAAACTGCGGTTTGATGAAAAAGAAAAAAAAGTGATTCCCCAACACTGTGTTCTCAGTAGGTGAAATTACGTCACTTCATAACGTTCCCATGGCAACAGGGGAAAATGGCTGCTCTTGTGTGAAGTAAACGCAACATTTTTCAACTTTCTGCTGAGATATATGTGACTTTTTTGCAACGAAAATGCGGGGATTATGAAATCATGCAAGCCCCGCATATTTTGCGCGGAAATCGGCAATTTATGCGGCGAAAGTGCGGCGTATTTAAAAAAATGCGGCCCCCGCATAAATATGCGGACTTTGGCTGATTATGCATTGAATTCTGCGATCGCATAATCGCGTTTTTCTGGAGGGACTGATCTGTATGTTTCTATGCAGCTGTGTGAGTATCAAAACTGTGTCTGGATTTAGCGCTAAGTTGCTCTTTAAAATGATTTCTCTTTCCATGTATGCTTGCATCTAATGTGAAATTCTAAAGCTGCTATTTGGTTCTAATAGTTGAGTGCGGCAACAAGGCTTTTAACAACATGCAAATGAACAAAACTGTGCATAATCATGACAATGACTTGACTCTGTGTCATCTAATAGCAGAGATGCACTACATCCCCATGCGTATTCTGCCAACTGCTCCCCTCTCATCGCCCTGACAGCACATCTGTGTCTGCATAATGTGTGTACGCATGCACACGCACGCACGCACACACACACTCACTTGTTCTGCCGTTGTTGTTAAAGTTGCAGTACGTTGGCATACAAAGTGAATACAGCATGCCTCAACAAACACGCACAAACATTGTCGCATACCTTTCTTCAAAAAGTAAAATAGATTACATCACACAGAAACACGCACCTGCCAAGGTCAGATTTGTCTCTTGAAGGAGTTAAAGTTTGGAAAATAAATATCTATTCTATAAACAAGACCTAATACTGAAAGTCTTCAATATTCTCTTTCCTTGGAATGTTTAATACCAGACACTGGAACCCAGATTATTATTATTTTTTTTACCTTTCTAACCTTTTTAACCCTGCCACGGGGGATAAAATAAAGGGATACTTGAGATAATTTGTGTTGCACTTAAAATAGAAGTTGATTAGAAAGCAGATTAAAAAATAAGACAAAATAGAAACAGCAGAAGCCGAGAAATTCCTGACTTTTATTCCCAAGTATGGCTCAAGCTCCAAAACACAGGATCCTACATTTCTTATAATGCAACTGGATAGGGTTAGGGTTCATAAGACCTTACCTGCTTCCTAGATGCACGCTTCTTTCGAACCCCACATTTATTTGCAGTGTGAAGCCCAAGCTGACATCATCAGGGTCTTTCTAACCCTAAACTTCAGAAAGCTCACTCCAGAGCCACAGAAGACATTATACAAGTATGTTCACAGGCTATGTAGTCCTCGTGACGACCAAACTCAACTTCATGTGTAAAATCACTGGAGTGCCCCTTTTGAAATGAATGGTTTCTGTCCAAGCCACAGAAGAGTGAGCAATCATTACTATGTAGGTAAGTCAACTTTTTTCCCCCTTCATAAGCCTTGGAGAAGTACACTGACAATGTGACACACTGTGACAGCAGTGTCTACATCTGGTGAGATTAGCAAAGCACACAGAGTTGTTTACATGAGCAAGACGCCTGTTTGTATCACGAGGATACGTAGTGTGCTCATGTAGTCTCTACTGCTCCACAGGGGTAAACAGAGAAGATGATAACTCGGAAAGCTACTGACTCAAAGGTCATGTTTAGTGATTTGGGTATGTTAGGGCATACTTGTGTTCAAACAGTCACAGAATATATTATGTGACAGGGGGGCCAAAAGCAGTCATGGTTTTATGAGACAAACATATCTAATGTTTGAAGAAATGCAGTGGTGGAAAGTACCTAAGTACATTTACTTAAGTACTGTACTTAAGTACAATTTTGAGGCACTTGTACTTAATATTTTTTATTTTTTTTTCGCTTTTCCTAATTTTAATCCACTACATTCAGAGCACATTATTGTACTTTTTACTGCCCTGCATATATCTGTCAGCAGTTTTTAGATTAACATTTTTACATTAAAATAATCTTGTTAAAAATGAAATGAGTGGCTTCTATCAGGGGCTTTTGACCACTTACAAAGAAGCAGGGACTAGTTAAGGTCCCTTGTCACATTTCTGATGTCTTTGAATTGTTAGCAGTTCCATTTAAAAAGGCCTAACTGTTACAGGCACAAAGAAAAACTCCAATGTTTTACAAAAAAGTCAGATACAGATGTATGTAGCAGAACTTGTCATCTTTCATAAACCAATGAATCATCTCATGACCCCTCACATTTCTCTTGTGACCCTTTGGAGAGGCCCAACCCCCTTAATTGGAAACCCCCCTAAATTGGGAACCAATTGTAAAACTAGCTCCACCTCAACCAGTTGGAACGGTAAAATGGTACCTACACATTGTTGCATCAGTATTAACAATCGAATAATACCATATATAAAAATATTTCAGTCACAGGGGCCATTTTTCTGTTTACTAAGTATTTTTAATTTTGATACTTTAAGTACATTTAGCTGATACATCATACAAAAAGTACCAACACTTCTACTTAAGTAATATTTTGAATGCAAGACTTTTACTTATAAAGTATTTTATGTATGTATTGGTACTTTAAAGTAAAGGATCTGAATACTTCCACCACTGTTAAAATACATGTATGCTAAGAAGTAGTCTCATGCAGTGTAGGGCTGCAACGATTATTGTCATTGAGTACTATTAGACTATTTTCTCGATAAATCGTTTCGTCCATAAAATGTCATAAATCATCAAAATTTCTCTAATTGTTTGGTTTATGTGGCTAACAGTGACACAATTTCTCGATGATACTATATGAATAGTTGCAGATTTTCTGTCGATCCACTAATCGATTAATCGACTAATCGTTCCAGGTGTAGTGTATGCTTTATTTTAAATGCTTAACAGTTGACAAGAGCGCTGGTGATCTGACATCCATGTAACACAACAATGTGAGAATGAAGTCGTCCTGAGGGGTTGAAAATGAAGCCATGGTTCAAGACGGCCTTTTTTTTGCATAAAAGTTAAAAAAGGAGAGAATGCTTCAAGGACATGACCAAATTAGAACTGCAAAGATTAATCAATTAGCTGTCAACTATTAAGTGCATCGTTAACTATTTTGATAATCATTTCCATCAAGTTCCAACTTCTTAAATGTGAATATTTTCTAGTTTCTTCACTCCTCTTTGACAAGTAAACTTAGTATCTTTGAGGTGTGGACAAAACAAGACATTTGAGAATGTCATCTTGTTCCTGGGGGAGACCGTTTTCTGACATTTTATAGACAAACAACTAATTGATTAATTGAGAAACGACAGATTAATCAACGTTGTAAATACTCGTTGGCTGCACCCCTAGACTAAATAGGGAGTAGTTTGACATTAAAGTCTGGTGGAAAATGAAACGTGTTGTTTTCAGGGTGAATGATAGGATGTTTACCTTCAGCTCAGATTAGCAGGCTTAGATTCCCAACTCATGCTAAGTTTTCTCCCGTAAAAAAGTATTACATTTAGATCATGAGTATACAGTAAATAAATCACCACAAAAACTGCTCTCTTGAGCCAATCCAGACTGCTCATAATGATGAATCAATCATGATTAATCCTAATGTATCCTATCTGGTGTGTGTCAGCCACTGTGATGTGCATCCCTGTTTTGTAAGTAAAAGAACAGCAGGGGCTGCACATCATCTTTCAGGGTGAGCACACTTACATCTGCCTTGCAGAACTTCCACTAGCTATGCCAGAAACAGGACCTGGAGCCTCGACTGTCCTGGGTATTTCCCGCCGAGAGGAGGTGTGTGCATACATTCATCACTCCTCCTGGGACACGTGTGGGCTTGAGTGACAGAAAACATTCGCTGATCCAGCTCAGTGGAGTGTGGGTCAAAGAGAGCTCGCTGTCTGTTTATGTACATCAGCACACAGGTGTTGTCAGCATACCCGACCAACATGTTGACTCATCAGCTGGCCCATTTCCAAGTGACCTCTCCGCACATGAGCGAAAATATGACTCGCAGTTGACAAGCGGAAAAGCAAATGTGTAGAGAGAGTGCCTTAAGGGATGTGGCTTCAAAATATACTATGTATGCACTGTAAGTCAAAGTCAAATTTTACCCTGCCAGTGTTAAAAAAATGCTTGCAATATTACATTCTATTGCAGGCAATGTATGTGTAACTGGTATTCTAATTCTGTGTAACTGTTTAAAGTAAAAGAAATACATCTTAAAGTTTACATTGTTAATGCACAAGTATGACGGATTTCTCAGCTGACAGACATTTTCTTGTGGTTTTGTTATGTTGGATGGAAATATTTAATGTGCATCTTTCAGGCAGAGGTAAACAGAATATTAAGTAAGTGGTCCAAGTTTTGTGAAAGCAGTAGCGATGATAGTCATAAGAGCATTTTGTTTATTAAATTGGGTTTGCCTCTAATCCCAGCAGTAACCGGTCAACACAGGGGTGCCCCTCATCAACTTACATTCAGCACTGATAATCATTTTGAAAATCACCTGGGGAAGACTGGAGCCTGGTGTTACTGTACAGCCATTCAGATAGCAATTATGTGTGTGTCTGTATAAATGAGGTCAATGCACATAAGAACCCAAGGTAATCACTTCATGCATCACGGCTGCCATCAAGGACACTTACACCCTTCGCCCCAATGTAATTGCTCTGAAAAATAAGCAGTGGTCGAGGTTTATCGCTAATCAGCATAGTTTATGGCTCAGTGTAGGTTATCATTACACTAATGTATTTATCTGCCTTGGTTTCAGTGCAGTATGTCGCTTGGTGATCTCCCTCTCGCCGAGCTCTTCTTGATAAGGTTGGAGGTAATTACTGGGGGCCTGCATGACTGAGCAGCCAAGGGCATTTCTTCTTCTGCTATGACCGAACCAAACAGCAGGGGTTTTCCTTGGCTTATATTTTCAGGACTCCCTAACTCTCACCTATACCTTCTCATCGTGCATGTGTAATGCATATATGCAAGAAAGAGTGTCTCTTGTAGTGTTTGATTCTGCATCTAATAAAAAGGAGAACATGGTTCCTCCTTTTTTTTTTTTCTTTCCTAAATTGGGCCATGAGCTACAGTGCTGCTAGTACAGTAATTATCAACCTTGTGGGAAGATAGAGGGGGAGAGGAGCAAGGGAGGATTGGAGTCGTGACAGCTAGTTACAACATGGAGGCAACTCTGACGAATGCTCTACGTTTGACCAGACATAAAAGAGCAAGAGAAAAGGGAAATGATAGAGTGGTACAAAGATACAGAGTGTGACAAGCAGTTGTGAGAGGTAGGGAGAGGAGATAGGGGAAGACAGGTTGAGGAAGCATGTTGTAGTAGAGGAGGGAGAAGAGGGATAGCAGGGCGAGGTTAAAGAAGAAAAAGGAATGAATGAGGTGTATCCCATCACCTGCAGCTCCAACAACGGTCTCTAAATTTGAATTCAAGGCTCCGTAAATCATTTCATGTGACAACGACAGCAGTTCCCCTAAGTGAGACAGAGTTAATGCTGCTTATTAAATGGTGCTGACAAGAGCATGTCAAACGCGAGCCGAGGCAAATAGAACTCACGCGGCTCCCCTGACATACATTCAATATTCACATATGAGCTTCATTAGCGTTGTGACACAACGTATCAGTGACAGTTAACAACATGCTCAGCACAGGGCCATTCAGTGCGATGTGGTACAACTGCATACATCAGCCCCACAGCTTAATACATTCAATAACATTACAGCACCGCATTTTATTTCTTAAGTTTAAAATGTCACACGTACTCGCCTGTGCTTTCACACGAGAGCAAGACCACTGAGCCTATCAGCTCTCTAACACACCTCATCTATTCTTTTCCCCCATGGACCCTCCAGCAGGGACACAAATAGGCACTTTAATATATGCAGAACAAACAAACACAAACATTCCTCTGCACTCCCACAGGGGTTCAGACCTCTGTCAGATCGTGTGATAATCACACAAGTAAACAAAGAACTGAGCTAAACAGCACAGTGATGGACAACAAAGCATTCAGAATTTGAACTTGCATTGATTTGCTTGCTGAAACACTTTGATCCAGCCCTTAGACGGTGGGCTTTTCCCACGCAGAAGAAGAAGAAGAAAACCAAGTAGAGATGCCGTGGAGCAGCTGTGCATGAGAGGAGGAAATCCATTGTAGATACCGCCGAAACACTGTCTGAGATTAAGTTTAGCTGACACAGTTTCAATACTCACACAGCTGCATAGAAACATACAGATATGCAAAGAAGCCAGCACATAAATAGATTTGAACCAATGAAGATATAGTACACATATGCAAACATGCATGCCAGTGAGCAAAACGAGATTATCCATCAAACACAATAGGTTTTCCGAAAAGTGTATATTTTAAGATGAGGTTTGGGTAGCATTGGTATTTTCATGTAATATTTTTTTTTCCCATTTAGTAATGGGGCAGCGCAACCAAATATATGTGTGTGTGTGTGTTTATTTTTAAGGGGCTCAGACATGAATGCGCTGCATCCCACAGTCTGTTCTCCACCAGATTAGTCACTGTCACTTCCCGTTTTCTGATTCAGGATTGAATTGAGCAGCTGGATGTCTTTTTGGAGTAGAGGGAGCGCAAGACCTGCAGCTGCAGGTGCATCCTTCGGGGCAGCCGAGGAATGCAGAGTTGGTCAGCAGTGTGGAAGCTGGTCTGGTGCCAGTCTCGAGTACTCCCTTTGCTCCATTCTATCGACCTCTTACTGCATGCGGGGCTCTACTATTGATTGAACGATTCAGACCTCTAAAGGTCATCACATGTAAATGAAAAAGAAAATCTATTTTTATCATTGATGTATATACTGTATGTATGTATGTATGTATGTATGTTGATGTATGATGTATCTTAGCTGCACTTGCCACACTCACCTACAGCGTAAAGTACAAAAATACTGCTATTATTATAAAATAGTGCTTATTATTCGGGAACAGGGGAATTTCAATTGTGGCATGATGTACTCAGCTCTCTCTTGCAAAAGAGATGACCTGATTAACTAAGGTTATATACATAGACTGTATATAAAGATGGACAGCTTGACAGCTCCCCAAAAGTGAAGCCAAAACATCGCAATCGCCTCCTGGTGGCTGGCTGCAGTATAGGTAAAAAAAAAAAGAAAACGCTTCCTCCATATTAGTGGATAGGACAGGGATCAAACTAAAAAATCTAAGTACACGTCAAATACATTGTTCACAAAGATGGTTTATGTCATTTTAGGTTGTTCATATCATACTGTTGTTTGTTCAAGTGTTCATTATTCTGATAAATTCGATTTTAAGTACTTCTTTGATGCTATAAAGACGGCATGAAACGTCACGATTGACAGCTGTGATTGACTTGCGATTGGTCGTGCGTGTGTATGGGCAGGACTTCGATAACGCCTGATCACTGCTGCAAATTACAAGATGGCAGCATCCGTATCGGGGATTTTTTTTTGGCTTCACTTTTGTACAGGGGGAGGAAGTGGAGACGCGTCCTTCATCTTTATATACAGTCTATGGTTATGTATGAGGGACACTGGTTATGGGTGATAACACTAATAAACTGGATTCTGCCACTTTCAACACTGTCATGTGAGATTTTAATCTAGTATTTCAGTAAAATTTTATAATTACATTTTCGTGGTGTATACATGTGTACAAATCATTGACTGTAAAAATAATGGACAAAGCTTCGGGGGCCTGAAAAGTGAAGCCAATGCGGAAGTGTCTTAAACCTGCATTTTATCTAATTTCCAGCAGGGGGCAACACCACTGGTTGCAAAAAGAAGTCCGTTTCTATAGAAGTCTATGAGAAAATGACCTTGTCAATCGCTACTTTTAAGTCTTCTTCAATACAGCAGGATATTAATTTTGTAAAATTGATGATAAAGCAGGGGATGCTTTAGGGGAGTGGCTACAATCAGGGCAGAGGCTTAACAATGCTAACCATGGCACTGTGTACATTAAAATAGTCGTGAACATGTTTTTGGGTGTTGCCCGTGTTTTCGTCTTAAACTTTGACCCTCTCACTGTGTGTTTTCACTTCATCAAAGTTATTTGAAGCATTTGGTTGCCTAAAAACGTCTCGTTCAGCATTATGCCAACTAGGGCTGCCCCTAACGATTATTTTTGTCATAGATTAATGTAATGATTATTTAGTCGATTAATCTAACGATTCATTTGCATATTATTCTAAAGATTTTTGAACTGAACTTTGGAGAATCAGTATTTTTACTTAAGTACTTGACGTAACTAAACTTAAAATGTCTATGACATGGATTTATTTCATTTTGCAAAAAAACAAGATTTTGAGGCCCGTATTGCCAAACTCGAGGGCAGTCCACAAACCAATGGGTGATGTCACGGATGCTACGTCCACTACACTATATGGTACAAATGGACACATCTTTTTGATATCTTATCTGCGTACTTCCTGGTTCCTTTGAAGTACATCTGCCATTCATGCCCCTCCTCCTCTCACATCCTTTGTGCCTCTCCTTCTTGTCTTCTCATCATTATCTCACCTCTATAGGTGTCCTCCATCTTGACTGTCTTTGTCTTGTTAGAGGTAAATTCAATCTGTCCTTGTCAGCTTTAATCAAAGCCCCCACAGACTCAATTTTGCAGGTATGTGTGGGAGGTTAAGGTGGTATCTTCAGGACGACAGGAAACACAAACGGTGTTCTTGTACACACATCCCTCCACCTCCTCACTTTGAATAAGACTTAAGGCCATTGTCAACCGCCTCTCTACAGCTCAGTATCTCATATCTCATAGAAAAAGTCACTGATCCCCCTGATCCTTCATGTCCATTGACTTTATTGTTTAAAGAGCGTCTGCCACCAAGAGACGGAAAGTTAGATAAACCTTCAAAATTAAAAGAAATACATGAATATACAATAAATCCCTTAATCTCTAATGGATTTTTACTTAATTAAAACAAGCTAAAAGATTAGAGCTCAAAACTGCGTTGTTTCATCGTGGTTTAATCTGATGTGTACATGTTGGAGAAAGTTTAAGGGATTAACTAGATCACCTACCATTACGCATGAACAGCTGCATCCCTCCACACACCCCCCCCCCCCCCACCCCCCTTGTCATTGGATACCATTGGGTACCAGATACTGTGTTTAAGTTCCCTCTGATGAAACAAGGGTTGTTCAAAGCAGAAAATCCCCAGACATTGGATGACCTCAACAGCAATCAGCCACTAATCTTTTGTTTGTCTTGTCTAGATGCAGACAAACAGAAAGCTGTTGTTCCTTGGGAGTCTCTTAAATTTTGATTACGGCTGGCTATCGTCAGCCCTAAGCGGTGTCATGGCACTTTTGCTCATTTTGGTTGGTAAATTTAGAACTGAGATGTGCCTGTTTAAAGGTTTTACTATATAGAACCGAAAACTGCCACTCACTAAAATGTTATTCATAAATTTTACCTTATGAAGGTCTGAGGACTGAAATGGAAATAAGAGCAATTGACAGTTTTTTTAATTGAGTTTTTCTACTAACATCCAAAAGACATCAGTATGTATTAAAATATGGATAAGTGCATATAATCTAAGAGACACAGACGGTGTGAGCATTAAGCTTCGTCCTTCATTTTTTTATAGTTATGTCTTGGAATCTTCAGCACTTGGTTATGGTTAATATTGAATATCTAAAAGTCTACAGTGACATGAAACATGAGATAAGACATTAGTTTTTTTTTTTTTTTTTAAATGAAATCAAAACCAGAATCGTTCCTTTAATCAAAGTGCTTTCGTCGCCTTAAAGCCCCTACAAACTTGGTTTCAAATTTGAAATATTGAAATTTGAAATACTACTGCTTTTTGTATGTTTTATTTTTTACTTACATTTTACTGATTGTTTCAACGTATACAAAGCAAAACAAAACGGTATTGTCACAGTACAACTTTGCTGTCAGGTAATATGTCAGTTCAACATCTCAGACATTAAGCATGGCTTTATGGCTTATAATAGAGGGGTCATACATTGCATTTGTTTGTGGGTTGCTATAATGAGCAAGTAGCCATAAATCAGGCACAGCCATTTTAAAAGTAGTGAGGATATGGAGGAAAGACCACCAACCACGCGTTTTATTCCAACAAATATTTTATCCATGTTGTCCACTTTGCGGTGTAGTAGTAGAGTCAGTCTTTCCATCTCATGAATCTCTTTAATAATGTCAGTCCAGTTATCTACTGTGGGTGGATCCCTCTGTAACCATTTATGAGTGATTGCTTTCTTTGCAGCTGTAATCAATATTTTCAGAAGGTATTTGTCATGTCCTGTTGTTCTCTCTGGTAGATCACCCAAGTTTTTTTGTATTGTTTATTAAAAACTCAGTTCATCGGCTTCATCATGACTGTGAGTATGTGGTTTGATCAGGTGTCAGATTCAGAAAACGTTATTGTCTGTCATAAAAAAAAATTGTCTTAGACGTGGCTCAACAAAAACAAACTCAGAGCTTTGATTGACAGTGGCCTTCCAACATTAGGAGCAGCCTTGTCGTCACATTTTGATAAAAACATTTTTAGCAAATCAAAATTGATCCTTATAAGTATGGGACATAACCTTCTTATAACTAAGCCCTGCTCATTTAAACCGGTCTGTAGTGACTGTAGAATAAATAATAGAAAATATAGAAATCTTTTATGTGAAATAACCCAAACTGTTCCAACTTACAATAAGACGGTGATTGAGAAAGTATGTTTTAGGGCCTTTGCTTCCCCAGACCACCTCTATAGCACTTCCTATGCTCAGAAAAAAACACTCAAAACGTAGCTGGCATAATAAATAAGTAGCATATAAATGTCACGTATTTATATTCATGCATCTGCTAGCGACACAACAGTCATTGACACAACCCACCCACCCAACTTTAACTAACAAAAACACCTAAAACATTCATTAAGTAGAAAAAAATGCTCATCCTTCAACCTACTTCATAGACAGATTATTAAACAAGAGAAGAACTGAAGGAAGCTGTTTTGCAGTGACTGTTCATAACCAGCCCCATGGCTTCTCCACATGCTGCCTCTATGACAGTCTGATTCACAGCTCTTTTCAGTCCCACCCACCTTCACTTTAATCTCCACTGCTATCTCTCCCTACTTCTTTTCCCGTATATTTGATTACCTTTTTATCTGTGTCCACCCCCGTCACTGCCACCCACCTCCACCTTTTGATGAAATTTTTCTCTGGCATCAGTAAAATCTTTTACTTTTCTCTTTAAACCTCTGTTTACATCCACAGACTCACGCTCCCTCTCTGTCTCTTTCTCTCTCTGTCTCTCTGTCTGTCTGTCTCTCTCTCTCTGACCCCTGTCACAGTCAGTAAAGTTCTGATGAGAAGCTACCTAACACTGCATTGTCTGATCAGGTGTTGTTGAGTAAGCGAGTTTGCGGCCCGGATCTTTTGGGGTCAGCTTAATGCTATCCTCTGCTGGATCTCTCCTTGTAACCTGGTCTGCCGCTCGCCAGCCGGGGCCTGCATTTGTGCTCCTCGACTGGCCCCTCGGATGGTTACTCCTACAACATACTACAGTGCACTTCCATGCCAAACAGCCCACACAATGCTACAAGATGTCTAGGTCTGCACTATATTTGCATGTATTAGTTTCTAATGACTCAGCTAGTGTTGCTGTTTTTAATGCGTATTTGTAATTGTACGGTAATACTTCTGAAACGTCTAGTGACATTTCTCATCTACCAAAAATAATTTCTGTGTATCACATTTCCGGCTAATTTAGTGAATTAAATGTCTGCTTATCATTTCCATGCACACATGTTTGTGCTAAGATTGTGTGCTCATTTGATCTAACTTAGAGAAAGGCATTAAAGGTGATAAACGGGGGGCAAGCAGCTCGATATCCCTCCCTTTTCAAGTCAGATTCCACCTTGAACAAACTAAGAGGGTGATTATTGATTAATCACTATACATTAATGAGCTGCATTGATCTGAAAGGAGGGCAGCAGTGCAGATCACTGATGGTGGGAAAGTTTTTACATTGGTCAGGCCAGCCCTTGAAGGGGTCCCTTCATATAGTAAGGGACAGCGCAGGACACCCAGATGAGGGTAATGGAGAGGGGAGAGGCAGGTAAACTCAGGCTAGACTCTTTGGTTTGTCGTGGATCTCATCCAGTGTGAGCTGTCAACCACATGTATAAGCAGCAGCATTTATGTCCGTCTCTATCATTTCACTAGCCCGATGCTTTATGGCTGTAGTAAATATAGCTTATGTGTGCTGGTGTGATGCTAATATGACAGCTGAGAAAAACTCTACTTGTTAAAAAAATTAAAAATAAATAAAAAAGAAACACTGGTAGAGAATCTACAGAATCCTGTGACGGCTGTGCTGTGTGGAGAAAATAAATGAATGTATGTAAACACGGTATTAACTTATGCAAACTATAATGTGCAAAAGATATGCAATTGTGTTGCATAAATGCGGAAACATAATCTCTAAGCCTTTTTAATACCCATATATGGGTTATATATAGCCTAGACGAAGCTCATTTTATCTTCCCTCTCAATTTAAAACAAGAAGGATAACACTCGTTACTTTGCATAAACGGTAGCAGGCATTACTTACCTTGCCTGTTGGTGGCAACATTAATAAGTCTACATCTACAAGTCTATTGGGTTGGATATTATTGGATAAAATAAGTTTTGTATAGACATTCATGGTCCACAGAGATGTATCCTAATGCTTTCTGTGATGCACTGAATACCACTAGCAGCACCAACATGTCAACATGTTTCGTTTTTTTGGTGAAATGTCTGGACTATTGTATGGATTGCCTGGAGATTTGACAGAATATCCACGCTGCCCAGAGGATGAATCCTAATAACCTTGGCAATCGTCTGACTTTTCATCTAGTGCCATCATGAGCTTCAACTTTCAGTTTGTCCTATACTTTAGTTGATGCCCAAATATGTGCAAAATGAATGGCACTCCCATCAGTCTTGGCTGTAATTTGTGTTTAGTGCAAATGTTAGCATGCTAACATGCTAAACTGAGATGATGAACATGGTAAACATTATGCATGTTGCAATACTAGCATTAGCATTTCATACAGCTTCAGAGCTGCTAGCATGGCTGGTCTTGTTTTGTTTGACCTTAATTTGTAATATTCATATACACTGTCACCACAAGAACATACTGTACAAAGTTTTCTTTTCCCACACTGCTACTTATGGGCGCATGCACAGACACACAAGCAACACAACACACAGGTAAACAAGTTACAGCCAGTTGAAATAAAAAAAGGGATTGTCTAGGCTACACGGATGCAAAATAATAGTTCCAATATTCTTTTTCTAAGAAATAAAGCTGTATTATTACAGTATGTAAAGTCTGAAAATCAGGGCATATTGAGCCAGTACCAACACATCATTTATATGTCTGTTACATCCCCAGACAGATGTCATGTGAAGCTTTCTGCAATTTAAACAAAAACAAGAAGAAATGTGCAGTATCTTATCCATCAGTTTTTCGCCATGCTGTGGATATCAAAGTTTTTGAAGCACAATGCTGTTTGAAGCACAGTAGACATATGTGAACACAGTGGTGCAGAATGAAATGAAAGTCTTCATCAAGCACAAAGCTCTGCTCATCGCTCATCATTCTCACGTTCAATCTGCTTAGATGCAGTCTTTAGCTCCGGAGGGGAAGGGGGTTGGTGGGAAGGGGGTTGGGGGCGGGGGGGAGAAAACACTCCAAATTCACTGTGTCTTCCCCAATCAGCCATGAAAGTATGTGGCCTCTTTACTCAGCAACATTTCTGTAATATGCATAATTTAACTTAAGCATACTACACTTTCTAATTGTGCATGAATAAGGCAAAACATTTTCTCAGTCATAAATTAAATAATTCAGCAGTATACCAGTCACACCAAAGGAGTAAAGAATACTGCACGAGTAAATAACTAAATCGCATTACTCTCTCCTGAATTAATGCATTAGTGCATTTAGTAAAAGAAAAAAATGTTTAAGGGTTTACATATGAAAAAAAATGAAACAAACAAGTTTAGCTTTTAACTTAGCAAGACATTTTATCATTGAATGAAAAGTAATATGTAACTAGAACATAACAACACACACTGTACCCACAAGCACAACATCATGGAGATGTTATACCTTTAATTGTGCTCGTTTGTGTTGTGGCACATTTTTCTTATTGATTGACAAGAGAGAAGGTGATGTTGGCAACACATCACATAATTCTTCATTCAAAGCTTCAGTGTTGAAGTTCTGCTTTCAAAGAGAACGTACGTCAGAGAACCTGACCGAGATAACCAGCCCTGGAACATTTTTACCCACATTTGGTTGTGTGGCAGGTGTGGATGTTAAGACAGACTACTGTGAGATTTAAGTTTTGAAAGGTTTACATAGAAGAAGTTGACATGACACTGTACGGTAGCCCAGTCCGCCAGAATTATCTTTTTCATTTTTTGTCATGTGTGTGATGAGAATTACAGATATTTTGTGAGTGTTTTAAGCACAAATGATACGTATAAACACTAAATGACCACACAATACTTAAACAAGTAGTTGATTAATCCAAACAGCATCCACTGCATTATATATGTTACAGTATGTCCCAATTTTCCCTAATCAATTTACAAATCAAAATCTCAATCGACCAATGGATTTTCCTCTTCCAACCACATGTTGTGCTTTTGTTGGTGCGGATGTGTGTCACTTATTGCATGCTGCATAACAGCAATTAATACGTTTAAAACCGAAATTAACTTAACTTCTACTCGAACTTAGTCTGGCTCAACAGTGCTGGGACGAAGCCTGAAATTCGGCGCATGTCCCTCCCCTTCCGCTTTCTCAGCTGTTTTGCACCGTCACTGCATCCGGGGTTAGCGCCACCCAAGACGGTTATGATTGGTTCAAAGAAATACAGACAAACCCGGCATTTTTCCTAACCTAAAATAGATAAGCGGTGTAGCCAGATCATACCCCTGCACAGACACAGCGCTCTGGAGACTCAAACTGTTCACGTGTGTGCATGTACATCTGTCATTCGTTTTTACATTTCCAATTATTTCTCCCATTGCATGAGGTTGTTTAGCAATTGTAATCATGTGCACATGGTTATTGGTAACTGGAATGTGTACAGATGAATTTGCCTTGAATTCAACAATATGCAGATGTGTATAAAACTCGACAGAGTACTTCGACCGCATACAATTGTAATGATGGTTTTCAGCTAATTTTCCAATGTATTGTTCCTGCAGGTTTGCACATAATTATACGTTTTGAAAATGCAAAAGTTCCATTAGGTGTGTGGAAAGTCATTGGTCACCATTGGTCAGTATATCAAAGAGGTGAAGCTGCATGAGGTGGCTGCCCTGAAAACAACTGCTACTGTGAACCTAATAGGATTAATGAGCTATGATAGCAACAGATATTTAGTTGATTACGTTTAACTGTAAACTTATAGTAGATTGTGCATAAAATATAGCTCTCATGCTGGGCGATGACCTTGTTCCTAACGGAAAGGTATTTTGATACAGTGTTGATCTGTGCTTGAGAACTGAACAATATGAACAAAAAGCTCTCTGGCAGGTTTTTGATCGACTGAATAAACCTATGGGACTCTTTTTTTTTCAATTTGACTCTTTACTGAAGTAAAATACATTAACTTAAAAACTTGGCAACACATTGAATTATTTAATTTTATGATATAGATTCATTTTGTATTTAATTACTTGTAAACATCTAAATCTCATTTGCTCCATTTTCAGATGTTTCATAAGAAATGTAAGCTTTCATTTGTAACCCAAATAGGCCAACATTTGAGCAAGAATAGAAACGAGCAGAAAAAGACTCACCCGGTCTTTTCTCGTTACGAGTTTTTCGACCCCCACATAGTCGTACTTTGGAGATCAGGACCAGGATCTGTTTCTGGCACAAGGACTTGTTGCTCTTAGGACAGGGCTTGCGCTTGTTGGCTACCGGTCGGTTGCCTTGTTCCTCCTTGACCGCCCGTTTCTGTCTAATGAGAGAGCTGGCGAGAGCTGCCATCTTCCCCCCCTCTCAGCTTTGGGAGGGGGGTGTCTTCCTTCCCAGTACCCCCTTTTCTGGTTTGTCTTTTGCTTTCCTCAAAAAACTAGAGTAGGACAGACGGTTAAGAGAAGCCCCCACAGGGGAGATCAGGCGTCTAAGTGGGTTAACAGGGAAGAGTTTAGTTTGAGGGTTCCCTTGGAGAGGAAAGAACTGGAAGAGATGCAAGTTCACCTGCAGTCCAATGTAAAGCCTCCACTGATGAAAAATTCCAATCTGACACTAACAGAGCACATGAAAAAGTGCCACAGTCACATTTTCAGTTTTAACAATAACAGAAAGACCAAGGTTAGAGTGACTGACTTTTAAAAAGGTGAAGACGGAGACATATGTCTACCCCTCTTCCCCACTCATCTTTCACATGAAAATGCGCCTCAACAGCCAAGTTCAAAATATTATATTGCAAAATAACTAACCTACTTTGACTAGACAACACCAAAGGGAAGAAGCTCAAATTATTTTACATATAAAAACACTTTTACTGAAGAAAAGTGAAATCATTTTGAATGCTAGGAATCTCTTAAAAGCGTGAAAAAAATCAAACTGTTTGTCACCATATGTGCAGTCCATGCAAGTCCAACTTTGCCTCCCATTTAAATGAGGCAGCATGGAATAATGAGCTGAGAGTCCAAGCGGTAATCCAGCCGACTTAAATCCAGAGGTGGAACAGCAGGCGGGACATTGACGCTCTTTGTAGGAATGAAGCCAGGAACAGAGCAGAGACATGGACACAGACGGACAGACATTCCTCTTCTGCCTCCGATGGCACGCTCCTTTCCCACAGTCCTCACCAAAACCCCCCCTCCCGCCTCCTCCCCTCCTCCTCCTCCCATCCAAAGTCAGCGAGTGGTTGTGAGAGTATGTGTGCGTGAATTCCAGCAGCCACCATCAGTAGAGGTGACATTCATGAGAGAGAGAGAGAGAGTGAGCAAAAGAAGAGCGAGGGAGACAGGAGGGAGGGAGGTAGAGGCTGTGATGTGTGAGAATGACTGACTGGGAGAGGGAATGGGCGCTAGATGGGCAACAGCCACTTCACAAAATCACTGCTCGCAGACGCTACAATTTTGTTATTTTACAGCAACGTCCCCCTAAAAAAAAAAAGGGAGAGGGAGAAAGAGAGAGTGCTTAAGGTGCACATTGTGACATTGTTTTCTGTCTCCTCGAGAGGAACAGTATCACCATGTGTTACCTTCCTGTCACACACACACACACACACACACACACACACACACACACACACACACACACACACACACACACACAGCACATCAGCATATTTTGTAGTAGCGTCTTTCCTGCTGTATAATTGTCTGTCGCTAGTCAGTATTCTTCATCTTCCTCCCTGACACCCGCGCTCATACAGTAGTAACCTCCACACTCTGTGATTTGTTTTCTTGTTTCCTTGAGCTCTATGTAGAAAAAGGAGGCAAAAAATAAAGGGACTATGTTCCCTGAAACTGGCATTTAGTGTCTGACATATCTGACTGCTGGCTTACGCTAACCCTGACAGAAACATGAGCTTGGACAGATTGAGTAAGACAGCGAACCCTGCCAACACACACACACACACACACACACACACACACACACACACACACACACACACACACACACACACACACACACACACACTCATATCAGGCTTGCTCTACCTCAGCTCCCCCCACCTACAAAGTACCCCTACTAAAACAACAAACACGCATATCTCCCTCATCTGTTCTTCTTACAAATGCAAGGGGTGACATAAAAACATTCTAATAATTTAAGACAAAACAAACTTATTAGTAGAGAGCACACATCATGCTGCCATATTTTTACATGAAATAGTGGGTTCTGGTAAATGACCAATGCCTTGCAGTCAAGCATTTCTCATCTTGTTGAGTTGCAACAAAAACAAAGTTCATGCTTACTATTTTCCTTCTGCAAAACAACTTGATTTTAAGACAAACAGTATGTTTGGAGTAATGGAATACTGAGCAAATCAATTTAAACATTTACATAAGATTTCGATAATGAAATTCTGGAACTACATTCAGTGTCAGGCACTGCGTTCTTTTGGCTTTAATGTGGATGTTAGCATAATGATCATGTATAAATTGTTCTGCAGGAAATTTGTTCACCTTCAATGTCAAAGTACAGTGATGCATACATAGCTTGATAAATCAGGGCCATAATATGAAAAGCTTATTCACTGTCAAAAATATGATGATTCTGACTACACGAATCTGTAGTACAACTGAATATGAAAAGCAATGAACATCTCCGGACGGCCCCTCAGACTTGATCCCAATAAATCAACTCATTTGAGAGCTAATTAATTCAGTTTTATTTGGCACGGCACCTCTTTTTAAAAAGCAATTGCCAGGGAAACCAGCAACGGAAGCAACTTGAAAATGCAAGGTTGATTCAAATCGTTTCTAACAATGCCGAGCAAGGTCACCGTCTGTCAGGGCTTGATTGACAGGTGACAGCGGATGTTTGGTCTCCACGGAGGGGCGAGGGCATGGCGGGGACTGAGAAGAGGGAACCACAGATGAGATAATGCAGTTTGTATTGACAAGGAGACAAAAAAAGATATTTTTCTCCTTTTCTAATGGTTCGTTTCCTCGACCATCCTCGTTTTCTTTCTCTGGTTTAAGAATCAATCTCCTAATGGACATCACATTCCAAACATTGCAAAAGGTTGTTCTCATTTTTTCACTTTCTCCAATCACATGTACATGCCAAGTTACACCAAAAGAAGTGGGGATTCTTGGGATATTAGACAGACTCAAGGTTAACAAGTGTTTCCGTCATTATAGTGAGATTTCATGCCAAATTCTAAGTAGACTCATTACCACTTAGACCACTTTTCTTGTCTTCCTAAGAGCTATCACCTGTATGAGCTCACACCAACTAACAACTAAACACCCATTAGGTCAGGACTCTGTTACTGCCATTAGTTATTTCCAATTTATTACCATATACATGTTAGTCTTTTGTCTTGCTCAAATAGAATTTGTGCACAGCTAGCACAATTTTCAACAAGGTTCTTACACTCTAATCACATTCAGAATTTACTGTGCAGGCTACCTCAGCCCTAGTCTCATTGTTGAAGCCTCTTTGGTAAAGTGGAGGAAAAACTATCTGCATAAATCCAAATGAAAGTAAGAAAATTAAAAATAGCAGATATGCATTCTGTCCTGTGTCCCTGTGTAGATTCTCATCATCTCAATAATGCACAAAGGGGGATTAAATGTAGATGTTTTTGCTAAAAACTCCATGCTACAATCCCTGCATGCATATCAATTCACATGGAAGCCGAGGGTATTAACAGCATATCCTCTTTTATGTTGAAATGTTTTTCCCAGTATAATGGTTTCCACGTGTTGGTGCATTCTGTGTTACCTAACAAATACTTTAATAATCTTTACTAGATGGGATGAATAGATACCATATGTTAGAATTTGAAAGTTCTTGTTTTTTGCTTGAGGGATAGAGTGTTTCTGTATCCATCCCAGTGGTTGAAGGTAAACAAGTATTTACTCAAGTACTGTACTACAGTTTTGAGGTACTCTACTCTCTTTCCTTATTTCACAAAAGAGATGTGTGTATTTATGTGCTTTTCTCACTAGTTTAAGTTAGGTGAGCACCAGTCATGATTTAGCAACATTTCATGAAAGCCCACAGGGGACTTAATTAAAATGATAATGTACACTTGAAAATGAAAATGTAATTCCTCAATAGCATTATATTTTTCCACGTGTTTGTGTTTTTGAGTAATAATTGAAATGAGAATGCCGTAATCCAACTTGCATTTTCATTTTCACACACTCGTATGGGCGTTCTATGACCATATTCAAATAAAAATGGAAATTTAATTTTCAAATTTGTACCCTGCTGTACAGTGGACAATATTCAAATGTTAATTTCAAAAATGCAATATAAACAATTTAGCCTTGTTTTCCATTCATGCAAGCAATGTTAGCTTAGCTAACTTTAGCTAGTTGTTAGCAAGCTACTGACTGTGTAGTTAAACAAAATGCCAACAACGACCCTACTGTAAACTTATTTCTGAAGTTTAGGTTGAAAATATGGACGTTATCTGAGCTTGGCGGTCAAGAACAACAGTGAGGGCACGGGGCTTGGTCGAGGCGGGTCAAAGTGAATTGCCGGCTGTTACCCAATCACTGAGTTTGGAAATGAGCTATGAATGAACCTTCGCCCAGACCCACTCTCAGTTCCAACTGAGAAGGGTCTGCTGTCAACCAGGCTAGCTGATAAGTCTTTGAAAATGAAATGCCAAATAGAGCTTTCATTTTCATTTTCAAATGGTTAGAAATCACATTTTCATTTTGACCTAACAGTTTTTCGGACTGCCGCCATTTCTCACTATTGTCTGTTTTCTGTTGAATAAACGCTCACGTAAACAATGGATGGACATGATGAATCAAGAACATAATTACTCGATTGATTAAAAAAAAAATGGACATAAATCCATAATGAAAATGTATTCAACTTCACCATGCCACTATATGACACTGTAGGCAGTATGGTTGCTTAGTTTAGGCAGTCATGTTTACGTAAACAGGCACACAAAGCCAGAAAGAGTTAAGCACATCAAAACAATTGGCCTAGTTCTGTCTCTTTCTCCCGCCTCTCTTTATCACTCTCTCTCTCCTTCAGTCCCCTCTCAGCTCATCACACTGTCCGCAGATGACAGGAGGTATTCTTCGTTAATCCCCCTCCATTATGCGACCATGTGGAATCTGAGGCCCGCTTCTTGAATACAGAAATAATATTTCCAATGTCCATGACCCATGGGTGAGTTGCTCATTAACGTTGAGCAGCACATATCATTCTCAGTTCCATTCTTTATTTAGCCCTGTTCAGATCAGTCTCTGGTAATTAGGTTTTAATTGTGAGAATGACTTGGTGTTTGAGACAGATGCAGATTATTTTTTGTCTGTATACAAGTGCACTGGATTTTTTGCTTTCTGCGAGTCAGGCTTGTTTTTGTAATGCCAATTATGCTGGATTTTCTAAATGAATGCAGTGCTCAGTATATTTACCATTGTTTTATTTTACATATTGTTGTGCAGCTGTATTGGCAAAACAAATCAGAAACTGTAATCGATTTTCAATAAATTGTTCATTTTATACTACATGTATTTTCGTCCCTATCTCCAACCTACACACATCACTTAGCCTAAACATAATGTTGTTTTTTTTTGTTAACCAGAATGCCGATTTTGTTTATGTTAAGAATTTCCTTGCAGTTACCATCATCATAGTCTATATCCACGACGTTCCACTTCCAGGATTGCGCTCGTACTGCTGGAAATTCCGCCTCTTTTCTGACGTCCATTTTCGGATGTCCGTTACCTTCCGCTTTCTTTGTGTTGTAATTTTAAACTCCGGTGGATTTATGAGGACTGTGGTTAACTGCTCCTCAGATCTCTGCAGGATAAATCCAGACAGCTAGCTAGACTATCTGTCCAATCTGAGTTTTCTGTTGCACGACTAAAACAACCTTTGAACGTACACATTTTCCACCAAAACAACTTCCTTCCCGAGGCTATTTTGCAGCGGAACCGTGGCTCCGCTCGGCGCTTAGCACCGCCCAAGATGATTGTGATTGGTTTAAAGAAATGCCAGTAAACGAGAGCACTGGTTTATTGTGGACTCGCCAGACCCTCCTCCACAGCGCTGTGGAAGAAGGTCTGGCAATGCAAGACTACCATCATCATTTCTTGTTCTGAACAAAAATGTCCGCCATTTTGAGTGTGAATTTGAGTGTGTAAATGTATCCACTATATACAGTATACTGTCCTTACAAACTCCTCAGTGGAATGAACAAGGTAGTATCCATGGCACGTACACTACTTTCTGCTAACAATGCAATGCTCTGCATTTTATCGATTCGAAAACCACCGTTGTGCGTCTCTTTAGCTGTTCTAAATCTGAAATCTCACTTTATTGCTCATAATTGAGCAGGGCTGGTGATACAATACGTATCATGATACAGAGGTTACGATTCACTGTATTGCGATACATTGCAAGTTTAAAAATCTAATCGTAGGAACTATTGGACTGGAAGAGTCAAATGGCTAAAACATTACAACACTGCAATCTTGTGGTCGGGGGTTTAAACAACACAAAACCAATCAGTGTCCGCCACGAATCTTTGCATGTGAACAATTAAACTATTATTACTGTAAAAATATACTTTCTAACAGCCCTACTATTGAGTAAACTCTTTATTCAGTACAATATTCACTCACTTTCAGCTCTGTTTTTGGTCTGAAGCAACTACTGTGAGAAATATCTGCCTCTTTAGCTGCTCAATGATCCCCTGTGTTAACCAGCTAGTCACTAACTGTCTATCTGCTGTTTGGCTCTGAGCAGATAGTGTAAAGTGAGTTTTTTTTTTAGAGCTCTTTCACAGAAAACAGCTGCCTTATGCGGCAGTGGCGGTTGTAGACCATTTCAAATGGAGGGGCCAGGCTGGGGCCACATGCGATTTTAGGGGTACCAAATATATTATGCACAAGTGTTACATACCACAAACCCTCCATAGGTTTGGTTTTTACAAAAGACTAACAATACACATATAACAATAAACACAACAATACGCATTCAGTGTTAACCAACATTTTATTTACCACTGAACATGAACAATATCTCCTCTTTGGGGATAAATGTGGGGCTAAAAATGTATAAAAATATCTGCCACAGTTAGGGGGCCCAGAGTGGGGTTGAGGCTTAATATTACGGGGGCACTGGCCATCCTTGGTCCCCCCCCTAGAACCATTACTGTTCTGAAGCCATAAATGACTCTAAGAGACCGGTGAGAGTGAACCAAAACATCATTAAACATCACTACAAGTTTCCCCTTTGTCCCATTGCTTTCACATTGTCATTTGATACATAGTTATTCTGAATTTATATATTACAGCCGCTTTAAGAAATCAGGAGGCCCAGCATATACAAAATGTGCTGCCAAAAGTCAGAGCAACCTTTATTCATCTATTGTTTATTTACAGCAGTCACCAGAAATAGCCTTCATTTTTGCATTGTAGTCTTGAATAAAAACCATTTGACCTGAAAATTATGTCAAAGATTAAACTTTTCTGAAGTTATTCTGTATCAGTAAACCGTAAGAATGAACAAACAGGAAAATGACTCAAATCAACTTTTTCACACTCTATTTGTAAGCAGGAGGCTATATTTTCTCATTGCCTTCATCTCTACTGTTGCCTGAGGTAAAATCTCAGCAGGTAAATCTGCAGGATTAAACTTGCCTCTCTCAGAGTAAGTAAAGATTGCTTGATGAAAGCAGATTTTGGAAGGCTTCTGTGTTAGTGCTGTTTAAAACCCACTGTCACCCCAGCTGGTTCAACCTTCAGCACCCTAACCCCCTTCACTTTCTCCTGTGTGATCCCCTTCACCGTTGGCAGCACCTGCTGGGATGACCGATAGACCAGCTCATGTGGAGGAAGACAAAGGCTTCTTTTAAATTCATTTTAGTTGGCCTGTGTCTTCACAAGCATCCTAAAAAGCCTTCAAGTTTTTCTTAACTTTGCAAACAAAAAACAAAATTTTGTTTCCAATTTTTCTCTCTCTCTGTCAAGACTGTCATAGTCTCGCTTTGCCAGAAAACGTGTTCTGGTTTAATGGCATTTCTTAAAACCAATCATAATCGTCATGGGCGATGCTAAACTCCGCACAGAGCCGCTGCAAAATAGTTGTATGAGAGAAAACTCAGATTGGACAGATAGTCTAGTTAGCTGTCTCAGTTTAGCATGCAGAGATCTGAGGAGCAGTCAACAATAAAAAATCCTCATAAATTCACAAATTTAAAATTCCAACTCAAAGAAAGCGGAAGGAAACGGAAAATACATGCATCCAGCGGAATTTCCCGCAGCACCGGAGCAATCCCGGAAAGTGGTACGCGAAGGATATAGACTGTCATAATCTGGAGAAACACAATTAATGGTATACATATTATTACACGTATTACACAGCTAGCTTCTTGTTTAAAAAAAAAACTAGGAAAACTAGAATCACTTTAAATAAAATTATTGTTTTATTAAAGACAGAACAACTTGATGAAGGTTCTCTAAGCTGTGCCTAGTTTCAGTGCCCCTGAACCTAACACCATTGTCTGGATGGAGTAAATTGTTGCATTCTTTATCCTCTAAAAGGAATTGTCTGTCACTCAGCATCAAGGGTTGTTTAATCCAGTCTAATGATAACCACTTTCAAAGCATTCAACTGTGTCACATAAGAAAACTGCCTCTGAACTTCCAAACGTTTGAACCATTTTGTATAAAGCCACTGGATGCATGTAGAAGACTACACAGTCAGATGCAACAGTTCTGTTTGGCGTGATTAATGCAAGCCAGGGATGATCTTTGCTGTTCAATCCTCAATCTCTTTTCCCCTTGCTACGCAATCTTCTTCCCTCATTTCTATGAAATGAATGAAAACAGAAATAGGCCTATGTCAGATTAGGATGACCTTTCATTTTATGGATTAGGAAAGAAAATGAAATGTTTGGGTTGAAATAATGACTTCTGGTTTATGGACTAATCTAGCTGGAACCGCATCTCATCATCCCTCTAAAACTGTTCTCAGTAAACACAAACAATGCAGAAATGTGGGAATCAAACTGTGTTTACGTGTCTCTGTTCATTGTGCACAAATGTATGTTAATACTGCAGTTTTTTTTTATTATGACGTATTCATGCATATATGAAGAGGTTCCGCAGAGAGTCAAAGCTAAGCAGGAATGCAGAACCGAGATAGTTTTATGCCAGCAAAATGAGGTCACATAAGTGGGTTTTGAGATTGGCTGTCTATTCAATATAAATATTGATTTTGTGTTTCTGTAAGTCTCTCAAGTGTTCCGTCAGTTTTTTTGGCATTTCACTACTCGATGCGCGCTGCAGATTTTAAGAATAACTCATGCAGAATAATTCGTTTAGGATTCAGAACACATTATTGCATAATGTCTTGATGGTTTCAGAAATGTGATTTTTCTCATTCTACTGATGACAGATAAGCATGCAAAAATGAATGAACATGTAAAAAAACAAACAGCAATTACCATATGTGTGTGCTTCTGGTAGTTATTTACACGCAGAGTAATGTAACATTACTCCATTTTGGGGTTCGAGTCTGATGTAGAAATGCAGCTTTGATGGTGGAGGAGAGAAGTGGTGGGTAAAAGCTGGCATGTCCTTGGGGTTATCAAATGGGCACCTCCCATCACAGATGTTCTGCTGAATTAGGATCATAACACCTCTAGAAGGCTCAAAACTAACTTCTGGCACCGAAACCACCCCACCTGCTCTCTACATTGAGCTCTTTCTGTGGATTTGTTTTTTGTTATTTTACAAATGTCTAGAGTAGGTTATGTTACAAAGTGAGGGTAGCTTAGCTCAATTCATCCTCAGTTCCTCTTAAATGTGGGGACAGACACCTCTAGTTATTTGTACTCATTAGCATTAACAGTTTTTTAAACAAAGCTTTTCATGCGTACATGACAAATCCATGACAAGATTCTGTGGCTTAGTGAGTCAGTGACACACAAGCAGGTGGACTGAGGAGCACAAACAAACTCCACCTCCTCACATCTAAAATCAGCCAGAAAAAGCTATTTAAAAGATGTTTCCGTCTTCATAGCTTGTATGCAAAAAATATTAAACAAATAAGGATTCATCAAATGTTTGTACATAACACTTTTTTTAGCCATGCTAGTGGTATGGTGCTATTGCCGGTAATGTAGGAATTGTTGGTCAGTCCACCACTTTGGTCCAGACTGAAATATTTTTAACTAGCCATGCAATTTTGCACAGACATTGGTGGTTTCCAGAGGATGAATGCTATTAACTTTGGTGATCCTTTGACTTTTCTTCTAGCACCACCAGCAGGTTTCCATATTTAGCTTTTGGTGAAACGATTGGATGCATTGGCAACATATTTGGTGCAGATATCCATGGTGCCCAAACAATATATCCTAATGAGTTTGATGACATTTCGTTCAACACCAACCACGAGGTCGATATTTGTGGTTTTACATTACATTACATGTCATTTAGCTGACGCTTTTATCCAAAGCGACTTACAATTGCTATATATGTCAGAGGTCACACTCCTCTGGAGCAACTAGGGGTTAAGTGTCTTGCTCAGGGATACATTGGTTGATGTATCACAGTGGGAATCGAACCCGGATCTCCCACACCAAAGGCATGTGTCATATCCATTGCGCCACCACCAGAAAAAAAGTTTTAAAGCCCCATTGTATAACATTTGTAGTTGTTCATTATCAAAGTCTGTATTGCCCTTCACAAACTTGTCCTTTTTTATGAATATTGACCACCACCATCAATTCCAAGTATTCCTATTGGCTTGAAATTTTACATTTGCGCTTACATGAACTGGGGTAGACGCTCCATAATCATGCGCCATCTTGAAATACGGTAGCCCCTAAGGGACATACAGGCTATACTGCTCCGCATTTCGCGCTTTTCACTCAGTGGCACTGACTGTGACGTATGCCAGGGAGGGAGGGGGAGAAGATTACTTGCGACTCACCGCCGGCAGATTTGTTGCGTCTATTATCGAGGACATGTAACTGAATCGCAGAGGAAATTAAAACGACACCGCGACAGGCAAAGCAACGCGACCAAAGTTAATATTGTTGTGGCTTTTCAAAAATGGAAAGAGCTGATGAGGAGCAAGGATTTTAAAAGGGACGCCGAAGTTGCCTGCTTTCTTCTCAACAGGTAATTCTGTGTAAAAGTTTTATAGTTGCTACTTGCTTGGCTAACTATAGCATGGCTGTGCATAACGCTAGAACGACGTCTAGGATACTTTTCCTCGCGTCAATGATGAAAAAGGATCGTCTACATTGTAACCTAAACGTAATCATGTGTGCCGTGATTTCCCTGGCAGACAACTCACGTCATGGAGTTGTAACACAGACTAGCTACAGCTAGAACAGCTGCGTGGAAACGATGGAGATACAAAGAGATTATTTCAGTTTCATTGACATTGTTCATGCTGTTCAGAGAAATATATTAAAAACACAAACCTCCGTTGCTTCTCTCCTACGCTGTAAATATCGGCGTGCACTATTAATCTTGTACAATATACAGAATAATGATAGCACTGATACTTTACTAACATTAGCTTGCGTATGTTTGGGAACCTGATAGCTGATGTTAGCAATGAAATGGTACCAAAATAACGTCAAACTATTATTACACTGGAAGGGACACTCACGGACGGTTGTCGCTAATTTCGGGTTCGGCCACCGTAGGAGTTATAACGCACTCGGAATGGGCGGGGGGGGGTTGGGGGGCTAGAAAGTAATATTCAGTTGGTTGTCATATACAATTTCACCGCTATATGGGAGAAATTCTTACACAATGTAGCTTTAAGCGAAAGGTCTCAAACAATTATTGGATAGATTTCCACCTAATTTGGTACAGACATTCATGTCTGACATTGGATACATTGTTCTTACTTTTCATCTACTGCCATCATCAGGTTCATTTTAATTTTCCCAAACTATGGTTTATGACAAAATACCAAAACTAATTACATTACCATCAGTATGGGTACATAATTTGTACTTTTACTAAGTACTATTTAGCCTTGTCTGTTTTCTGAATTTTTCTTAGCCTCTTTTATAGAAGCATTGTCCCAAAAATGCAAAAGGGTTGCAAAATGCCATGCCATTTGCAAAATAATTGGAAGTATTACCTTCTCTGCAGCCAAAATAATACCACGGAAATGCAATGCAAAAAAGATTTGCAAAACAATGCTTTTGCAGATGATGCACCCTATGGGATTTCTCGGCCAAGAATTACTTTAGTTTAACTTCATTTGCCATACCTTAGTGACGGTTCAGCTAACTTTTTAACACGTTATTATTCCACAATATGTTGCATTGTTATCTTTCTGTGAGGTTATTTTCCACCCCTGATCTCTGTGCAAGGTGTACAGCCCATATGTGCCATTGATACGGCTGGCACAGGCTTCTGTTTATGGTCACTATAGCCTATTTCCACCTGTCTTTCTCATCTGTCACACATATTAGGTGGTCACAGCAGCCATTGAACAAATCAACTTAAAACCTCCCACACTCGTGAAATTATGTCTAGTGCTGCTTTAGATGTCTCTAGGGTTGAGTCAGGGGAAAGCGAGGGTAGGTGATAGCATGTTATTATTTAGTTTCAAACCTTTATGTGCCCAGGGTAGTTTCACTCCTTTTCAGGATCATCCTGCTCACACTCGTACAGTTCAACACATTTACGCCTAGAGGTTGCCCAGTACAACCAGTGTTAATCTGCTGGCCAGTGAGCAGCCTTATTGGAGCAGCTGGGGGTTAAGGGCTTTGCTCAAGGCCACCTCAGTGGTTGTAATGCGGGAAGGGACAAGCACTGTTTAGTCTTTTTCAGTGACACTTATTAACCTACACTGTCAGGCTAAATAAAATAGTGGTATCTGTTCCTTTAACAAGAGTGCTGTGTCTTTTAAAAGTAGCACCAGTCAGTTTGTTTACTGTATTTTGGCAACACAGTAACCACCGTAATTTAATATATATTTAGAGCTATATATTTTGAGCAGCTTTATATAAAGCATTAGTGGTTTGTGAGGCTTAGCTCAATGGGCATTTTTAGTCAGATTACAGTTGGCGACATAATGTGTTCACAGTGAGATGGCACATGCATGATTATGGTACGGCAGAGAGCTGTTAACAGATTAAAAGCTGAAGAACTTCCATGAAACAAGCATGACCTTTACAGATGTGAAGAGCGATAAGGGTTAGGTAATGGAAGGAAGAGATAAAAAAAGAGGGAAATGTGTGTGGCTGACCTTTTTAAAGGCAAGATAATCATCTGGAGAATGGATGGCAACAGTTTATTAAATTAGGTTGACAGCACCACCGTTCTTAGGTGTCTAAATAAAAAAAAAATGTCATTATTTGTGTTGCATTGTTTTATGTGGGTTCATCATTTCAAATTTCTGCACAATATCCAAAATCTTCCATAGAAAGTCGGAGTGGAATGTCCAGAGATTTTTGGCTATTAGTGGGTCCAAGCATCAGACTCAGACAGCAGCATATATGCTATACATAATATATATTGTGAAATATCTGAAGTCAGCATTGATGTGGAAAGAGATTCCAATGGGCAAAACAGAAACCTATCTGGTCGTTACATTATGCAGGAGTAGTCCGATACTTCTGTTACAGGTCCAGTGTGTAGGATTTAGTGGGATATTATATTAATAATTATGTTTTATTTAGTGTATAATTACCTGAAAATAAGAATTTTTTAGTTTTCCGTTACCTTAGAATGAG
The DNA here is from genome assembly GCA_023631565.1 of Gymnocephalus cernua. Lineage (NCBI taxonomy): Eukaryota > Metazoa > Chordata > Actinopteri > Perciformes > Percidae > Gymnocephalus > Gymnocephalus cernua. The sequence goes on from CM042439.1 coordinate 18,696,442, forward strand.
CCTTTTATATCTACATCTCTTCCCTGAACAAACCAAACACAGGCTTTAGATAGGACCATTGGCATTTTCACGTTTGCCACTGTAGGTTGTCCAACACGCTTGTTACAAGGGAGAAGTTTCAGTTGGTTGCAATTTGCAACTCACCGCTAGAGGCCACTAAATCCTACATAATGGACCTTTAAGTGATATGGCGGCCACACATATGGGTTTTTAAATACAACATTTTCAGTCCTTGGTTGTGAATAATTTAAAAATGAAGTTGGGGAATAACATAGATGGATTGACTGCCAACCATACATCATATTGAATGCCAAACTGTAATGCCTTTAAAGGAACATGCCGGCTTATTGGGACATTAGCTTATTCACCGTAACCCCGAGAGTTAGACAAGTCGATACATACCCTTCTCATCTCCGTGCGTGTCGTAACTCTGTCTGACGGCTCCACCATTAGCTTAGCCTAGCATAGATCCTGGAGGTAACTGGCTCCAACTAGCTTACTGCTCCAAATAAGTGACAAAATAATGGCAACATGTTCCTATTTACATGTTGTGATTTGTATAGTCACAGCATGTACAAATAACAACGTCACTTGAGACACAGCCATCTTCTAACTGTATATAGCTAAGCTAACGGTGGAGCCGTCAGACAGAGTTACGACACGGAGATGAGAAGGGTATGTATCGACTTGTCTAACTGTCGGGGTTACGGTGAATAAGCTAATGTCCCAATAAGTCGCCGTGTTCCTTTAAAGGACTGGTGATATGATGAGAGCGCTGGCAGCAGAAGCAGCTAACTATCAGTTTCCCTTGACTTTCAGCAGGTCGTCAATGCAGAGGTCATTCCAATCAAACCAGTCTTAATTGCATCTCTTGGTGAATCCCAAAGACTCCTCTGCAGCATGGTAGATAGCTGAGCTGAGAGTTCCACATTTCACTTCTACCCTTCATAAGAGAGTACCCTTTGATGTTGTAGAGCTCTGCTGCAAGACAGCCTTTGAACCAGTGGGAAACGGCAGTGGATTAATGGATATTGCAGTCAAGTCTCTTGCTGGGGGCTTGCTTGTGCTATTGTGAGCAGACCATACAGATCTTTGTTATTATCAACTTACCACAAGTCATGCCCTGCATATGGCCCAGTGGGAGGCAAAGTAATGAGCTCCCTATGTTTGTTTTTCATATGTAAAAGAAGGGTTGTTATGACAGGGCCATGCTCTGGGCAACTGCAAAGAGGAAGACATTGTTATCCTTGTTTCAGACTCCTTGACAGTGTGTATTGCCAGAGTCCATGTGGGCACCAGAGTTGTAACAAGCCCTGTAACAGCAATCGTAAATCTAACTAAAATGTAAGTAGTCTCTGTCTGTCCTTTTTTTGACAACTATTTATCCGATTGATTTCACACTTGGCGTACATTGGGGTGTATTGCTGAGGACCCAAGGAAATGCAGTGTCGAGTGCAAGCTCTTGAGATCTAGGGGACATATTTATTAGTAGTGTGTTATGTACTCACTGTGTTGAGAGAAGACCCCCTATTAACTGTTAGACCGCTGAACAACATGCTGGGTACGCTGGTCCCAAATAGCTAGCTGCTAGCAAATTACGCTCTATATACTGATACTGATAATACTAGCATTGCTAGGGGATGCAGCTATGTCATGGCAGGTGTACTGCTCAGAATCCAAGGAAACGCAGTGCGAAGTTGTTTGGATGAGCGGTTCTCGAGAATGCTGCGAGCGGCAATACTGGAGGCCAGGCAATCAGCCCCATCCGAACAGGCACATTTTGAACGGGCACTGCACTTGTAAGTACGTAAACAGCAGTTTGTTACTAGATTATGTCCTTCGCTTGGCAGGATCAGATCACAGTCGTTCTAGACACAATCTGTCTACTACTTACTGTCTTCCAGGTTGGGTCCATTGATTTTGCAGTTGTACTTTGGACACATCTAACACTCAATTTGCATGAAAAACACACAGACACAAAAGATGCTTGAATGTTTTCAAACACAAGTTGGCTGGCATATGATAATTCAATACCTGCTGTGATATGAAGACATGCACACACGCACTGTCACACACGCACACAGATCCAGACAGTGATAAAAATAGTTTCCTGTTTGCTCAGTCAGATTCACTGAACAAGCACTGTCCCACCTGTGAAGCCCAATTAAATGACATGCACGATCAAACCTAATAATTGCCACTACAAATCAGGAAAGTAAATTTTCCCTGCAATGTGAAGTGTCAAATCTCAGTGAGAACATTATATTCATGTTTGGTTGTGTCGCTAAGGGCTTCTTTTTATTTAGTTCCAAATTTCTGTCAGTGCTCCCCATCCATGCTCCATTGTGAGTACTGTGTTCAGAGATTTGCACTGCACAGAAGTAGTGTGGGGTAAGTTTAATTTAGTGGTCAGAGCAGGCTGTTTATCTCACGTGAGCCAACTTTAAATCCAGCTTTAGGTGCATTGAGGTACACACCAGGGCACAAATTGAACTCGACTGTGTGTGTATGTATATTTGATAGCCTGTGCCAATCCCTGTCATGTAATCTAAGTTGAACTGAGGGAATGCATTATGCATGAATCAGTCCTGAGTCTGCAGAGGAGCCAAGGTAAAGCCAAAAAACACACTAAGGATGCTGAGGAAGAGAGGCTACAATAAGTGATTGATTATTGTTCTCAACTTCATGTGCTGTTTCGTGTGACGTAAGAAAATGAGTTTAAAACGAGACAACATGCTCTACTTTTACCTCACAGAGGGCAAGAGCTTATCCCAGCATGCATCAGGCAGGTTGGCAGTCCGTCGCAAAGGCTAACACAGATTAACACGGTCGCAGTCACATTCTCACCTCTGAGGAAACAGCACCTTCATGCTGTGAGGCAGCAGAGCAAGTCACTGACCCACCGCGATGTTCCAAAGTGTTTAAAATACAGCTTAATTAACACCTGTTCTGTGTAGCCTACTAATGGCAAACACAGGCTGCATGCTTTGCCTACAGCTCTTCCTTTTATTGGGATTCCCCCCCCCAATCATCCTGATATAATAACACATTATATATTTGTGAGGCTGAAATATGACATTGGACATTTGAGATCATGCAGTGAACCAGTGTATGGTGTCTAATACTCATGCCTCCGGTAATCACCTTTGGATTTGTATCCATGCCACCACAGGCTATAGGTGCCTTCCAGCCAAAAGTGTTGTTTAATCCACAAACTCTGTCCTCTCAATTGCCGTGGAGGGCAGCCAAATCCTTGTTTACCCCTAACCCTCATCTGTCACCACATTAAGCCTGTCTCTCAACAGAAGCCCCAAACACTGCCTGCAATTAAAATATGAATATAATACCTTTTACTCTCACCATTAGATACGCAGAAATATCCCCACAGATGCTTCTCTCTCACAACACACACACAAGTGTGTGGTGAGTACAGAGTGCAGATGTGCTCTTGTTCACACACACGCATGCGCACATGTGCACGCACACACACACACACACACACACACACACACACACACACACACACACACACACACACACACACACACACACACACACACACACATGCAGACCAAGTGGATATTTATGTCAGTTTATCAGATGAGACTAATGCGTGGGTGTGAGTCCCCTGATTGTCTCTCATTTACACTTGAATTCTCTGTGTGTAAAGCTGATGTGTCAGTCCTCTGTAGTTTCTTGCATGTTCTATTTGTGTCTTAAGATTTTAAGGTGAGCATTTTTTACATATCACATAATTAGCAGAACAATTACCATTGTATTTTTAAAAACAGGGTTTTAAAAAAAACTAAATCACGTCCACACATGCACTATGAATGGAAGCATTCAGTTACGTAAAATGCCACCACCACTCCTCCCCAACCAAATGATTTTTACACACATACATTTTGAAAGTATTCAAATTATTAAAATGTTCATTAAATAACTGTACAAAACTGTACAATGAAGTATCATTTGTGCTTGACTAAACCACAGCACAGAATGTATGGGTTGTAGCTTCTGCGGCTGTGGGCCAATCACACATCGCATTACATCGAAGAATGCTTGCAGTGATTGGGTCTGAGCTAAACCATACAAATAATATTTTTTTTCTTCAAATCAGGGTGCAAAAAGAATCATATGCAGGTACAGTTTGACTGAAAAAAGCTTTGATACTACTTGGCACTGTGTTTTTTCGGTCATTACCTTAAAGTACCGATAACCAGCCCTAATAACAATGTAATAACACCTGAATGTAAACATGTAGTTTTGGGGCATTTTCCCAAACAATGTATGCTGCTTTATTCTTGGGAGGACAGTCTCTGTTTGTCACTGCTATCTTTGGAATAGAAGCTTTTATTTGAGGAGCAGCAGCTCTTGCTTTAAAATTGAGCACTAAAAATGTACATCCTGGTGATATGGGGGTTTAATAGCCCACTGAATCTGCCTCTAAAGTAGACCTCATAAGCTTTTTGGCAATAATATAAATTGAGATGAATCTCAAGTCACAAATTGCTGAAAAGAGGAGCCATTAAATGCATTACACTCAAATGTACCTAAAGAGATGAAGACCAGGCTCCGTTAAAATTGACTGTGAATTAAAACCTGGTTTGTGTTATTAACATCTAGTGTCATAAGGTGCTCTCAAATATGGCCTTCGTTGTTTCTTTTTCAACTAACATTGACTACCATTTTATGATTCACATTTAATGCTACAATGCTTTTATTGGATCATGTGGGAACATTCTGGTCTGAGAGGGCTTCCTTGTCTAATTACTGTCCTTGTTTCCAGACTTCATCTAGTGCGTCATTGCTTAAGGAATAATTTGTCACACCCCACTAGGAGTTTGTTTTCTTCTCCCCCAAGCTTTCAGTCTATTTCTTGTTCTCTCTGTCTGTCTATGCGTCATCCTCTGTGTGTCTCATTATCTTACCTCTTTGTGTTGATATGCAAGTCAAATATGCCACTAATTTAGAGCTAATGAACATTTCAAATTCACCAATTAATTTATCTTTAATTTGATTCCAAACATTTGGCAGTGAAATGCATTAAACTATAGCCTGACCACCGAAAATGTCAGTAAAGTAAAAATACTACTGCAGCAATGCTCATAAGAGGGATCTAAATGGGTCTATTTCTGGTTGTGCATTTAAGTTAACAATGTAGTGGGGGAAAAATGTTGCACCACAGGCAGTGAAAGTCTCCTGAGCTGAGCTGATCGAGATGGGAATAATACAGAAAAGGGAGCAGAAAGTAGGAAGGATTGGTGATGGCGTAGAATGAGAGAAATGAGGCAAACAGAGAGGAGAGTGGAATGATGAGAAGAGCAAGGGAGTGGAAGTTGACAGAGAATGAAAAACTGATTACTTATTACCCCCTTGACTCTTTATCCAATGGCTAGATCAACGTCTGAGCAAGAAATATTTTTTGGGCGGCGGAGGATGCTGTTTTACAACAGTGTGTGATTCCACAAATGCATGCAGGTCTTGAATAAAATGTTGCATTAAAACGGTAATTCATTTATCCGTCTTTCAACTTACTACAACATTTTTTTTAATACTTTTCTACGTAGTTCTCGTAATCAAAGGTTACTTATTATTTAGTTATAGTCTTGTTTTTGACGTGAAAAGGTTGTCAAAGAATTATTTGCTTAGCCCACATGAACACTGTTATTTTTTTTAAACTCAGCTTTTTTTATGCATTTTGGCCATTTCGTCCACACACAAACTGCATTTTAGGAGAACTTTTGGACAGCTCCTGCCAGGGGGAAGATTTTCAGAAATGTTGTTTTCAGTGTTTACGGGTTTTTGGCTTGTAATGTCAGAGTGTGCACCGTTATCTTCTTTGTGAGGCACTCTTAACAGCACTTGAACCTATATTTTTGCATTTTCATTTGGATGGAGGTTTTGTTAAATAGTACTTGTGCGGGCGGGATTATTTGTTTTAGAATGTAGGAGGGATATGTATGTGTTTACTAGGTGTTGGTAATACTAGTGTAGAAATGTCTAGAAATAAACAATGCCTTAACAGAAGCAAATTTAATAAATTAATAAATCTATGGTGCAGAACATTTGCCTTTACAGCTTGTGTAGCAGCCGTAAGCAAACATTTCTACCAATATACGAAAGAACAAGGCAGGAATGAAAAGGACAGTCACACATACAAACTAAGAAGATAAAATGTAAATCAACCATTTATTGACCACTGTAATCTTCCCCTAAAACCCCAGCATCGCCCTCTTTTCATTTTCTCCCCATGAACTATTAATACTCTCACTGTGTTAATGGAGATTAATGGGTACGGGCAACAAACAGACATGGTTGAGCAAAAGAAAAACCATCATGAGTGTTGGCGGAGGGGGGGTGCGGCACCCTGTGAGTGGGTGGAAACGAGGACGTACTGAAAGATGGATAGATTTCATTAGCCGGGGGAAAAGGAAACACTAAGTTCTGAGGTGAAAAATACCTTCCCCCCTCAGAGCAAGATGTTCTCCAAATAATTACAGTTTATTGTCCCTTCCCAGTGTTAGAGGGTGATCGTCACATGGTGGAGTGTAGTGCAGTATACAAGAGGATAACAAAAAGTCTTTGTTTTACATAAAATGAGAGAAAAAGAACAGAAGTAGCCAAAAGCTAAAGGATTTTCCTGGAATTACATTGTTCACAGTTAACAAAAGATGATTTTTTTTTTTGAGGCGGTTGAAGCATCTAGGACAAAGTCAATGGCAAAGATAGGATGATATAAGGCTAATTGAGTACAAACAGGCTCTCCTGCAGGCTGGGTAACGTCAGACCAGTGGAAGCAGTGTTTGAGTGACGGGGCCCGCGATGGTGTGCTCACTGGGCATCTTCGGGGACACAGGAGAGGATGGGGCTGTCCTTATATAACTCGAGCTGTGGAAGATCAGGGCATCCAAGCCTGAGTCCACACCACAGCCTGGAGAGGAGAGACAGAGACAGTGTATTGTGAGGGTGGGGGATGGGTGGTGGCAGTTGAGGGGGTACAGCAGAGAACATCCCAGGAAACTCAGAGGCATAATCTTCTTATCTGTGACAGATTGGTTCAATGTGTGATGTGCATTATATGTGTGTGTGTGGGTGTGGTTAAATGTATGTTATATGTGTGCATGAGAGGTGTGTTTGTCCTCCTTCACATCGCCTCCTCTTCTTCGTCCTTCAGACGCTTTCTTTTCTTGTCTTGTTTGACCCTAACCTTCTCCGCCCTTCCCCGCACACTTTCTCCATTTCATCACGCACACCGGATCAAGATCCGCTCATCTGCTTTTTCGCCCTCATTAGTGCCTCTTTTTCCTCTGTGTCGGTTTGTTCTTTCCCCGCGATCAGAAGATGAAAGTGACCCAATGTGGAAGGCAGAACGAAGGGAGGTTTCTCTCTGAGATTACTGGCGTTCCTTTGCCCCCTGGCCATGATAAGGATTCGTGTGAGAAGCACGGGGTGTTTGTGTGTGTGTGTGTGTGTGTGTGTGTGTGGGGGGGGGGGGGGGGGGGTGGACCAGATTCTGCTGATTGTAGGAAATTATATCCTCTAATTTCACCTGCAACTCCAAGAGACAAAGGCCTCAGGGAGAGAATAGCATAAGGAAGTATTTCACAGAGTGATTAGAAGAAAACAGAGAGAGACAGAGAGAGAGAGAGAGAGAGAAAGAAAGAAAGAGAGAGAGAGAGAGAGATGAAAGAGAGAGAGAAGATGGACATAGGGGGCATGGGAGAGGATGTAACCTTAGAACGAGGTTTGGTCTGAAGCCAGTCAGGGAAGACTGAGAAAGAGGACAGAAAGAAGAGAGGCAGCCACTGAGAGGAAAAGTGGTTCTGCTAAACCAAACCATGTCCTTAAGGATCACCCATCCAGCTTTAGCACACATGCACGCATGCACGTTAGCACACACACGCACACACACACACACACACACACACACACACACACATACACACACACACACACACACACACACACACACACACACACACACACACACACACACACACACACACACACACATCCATGCACTTCCACGCAACACTTTTACCCACCTAAACCCCCACTTTTCATCTTAACACCTTACTAAAGCACCATTTGCTTGGCCGGTCCCTGTGTATCCTCCCATCTTCCTATTGGATCCTGGTTTCCCTCTCCTCCTTGATAGTCTTACTCACAGACCGTGACTATCTCCCGCTGACAGAGCCGCTACAGGATTAGAGGACGCTGTGGAAAGCAGAGCGCAGTCTGCCAGCACCTCCTGCTGTACACGGATTGCAACTGACTCGCAGGTCTGCCGCATCCTTGAAAAACACAGCAAGGGCATTTCTCAATTCACACACCACAATATTCGTTCATCCACCTTTTGGTTTGAACAATATGGGAAAATGAATTCAGTGCATGTCGGCTTCAGACGGAATGTGAAAAAGATGATAAAAAAGAAGAAAGTTATTCACTGTGCATAACAAACTGCATTCCTACTTCTCATCTGCATTATGATAAACCTCACAATATTCTTCTGTATCAGGAAATGCTCACATCTGATTGGTGAGCCCTGAATGTGACACAAGATGACTCACGCTTTAAAGTGTTATCTACTGATGAAATTATTTGTGGTGTTGTCAATGCAGGCAACATTATTTCTGAAGAATTTCACATCTCAAAGCTGTTGAGCAAAGTGAGTAATAAGACGTAGCGCTGAAACGATTAGTTGATGAAACAATAAGTTGATTGACAGAAAATTAATTGGTAACTATATTTTTAATAGATGTACTGTTTGGGTCACTTTTCAAGCAAAAGTGGCAAACATTTGCCACCACTAGCTTCCATATTATTGTTAATTGAATCTCTTAAGGTTTTGGACTGTTGGTTGGACAAAGTAAGGTATGTAAGGTGATATTTATGTAATGAATATATCACCTTAAACTCTGTGAACTTGTGATGGGCTTTTTATTTTACAGTTTTCTGACATTTTAAAGACAAAATAACGAATCTATAACGACAACAATCCTTATTTGCAGCCCTTTTTTTGTTCTCAAAGACAAATAGTGACCGTAACATAACCATAGCCCTTCAATGTGGAAATACAGAATTAACTGAGGGGAGGAAAGCAAATATATTTAATTCAAATGTGGTCATCTACTGTACTTTACTAAATCAATGGATGACCCACATGCCCTGTGTCCCGTCTGTGTTACACTAATACAGCTATTAAATATAACACATTGCTCTTCCCAAATCATCATATTGTAAAGTAATCTCAGTATCCGTATTTAATCCAGTCAGAATGGATTTTGACTCATTTAAAAGGTCTTTGGACATCATTTGGAGACAATGAAGAAAACTGGGACACGGCGGTGCGTGCAGTACCCTCTTTGTTTCACAATTCTGATTCCAACAGCAGCCTCAAGCGGAGCTCCTCGAAACTAGACAGCTAGATGGTGTTTTTTCATGCAAAGATTGAGACAGCAGAGTCTTCTCTCTGATATTTAATGCTCTCTGAGATCTGACAAATGATAAGGCCACCACAGCTCTCTTGACTATAGAACATTTCTTGTTGGCATGTGCTGTACATCAAGTGTTAAAACATACTGACACAAATGGTCAAACGTGTTCTATTGCTCCTTTTTTTTTTATTGCAGCATCCTTGTTGGGCCTTATTAGTCGTGAGTCTACGGGAGTGAACAGTATGAGCAAGTGCTAAGTAATTTAGAGAAAGGAGAGTGTTGGAGCCGGGGAGACAGAGAATGAGAAGCTGAACGACAGAGAGTGAGCTTGGCAAAGCTACTGCGTTTACTGCAGAGGTTTTAAAGCCTTTAACATGATTTCCCTCATCCTATTAAAGACACAGCTATGGATAGGGAGACTGTAAAGTGTTGTGTACAGGAGGGAGGGGGACTGAGTGAGAAGGAGAGAAAGGGAAGGCGAGAGGGAGGGAGAGATTATATGGGTGTTAAATATAGGGAACACATCGTCATTTCAGTCCCATTTCAATCTGCAATCAGGCTTCTGAATGTTCTCTCTATCATCTCTTGTAGATTGGGCTGGATGACCTTTCATTATTTGCTTTCCTCGAATATCATTCCTTATTTTTCACATGGACATCTCCCTTTGGCTAGGGTTTAGTCAAAATGTATCCTTTGAAAAGGCACCAGTGGAGGATTTCTTCACTGCAAACCACCAAAACAAAGTAATAGTGGCTGGAGCAAGGTTAGTCTCGCTTTGCCAGACCTTCCTCCACAGCGCTGCGAAGGAGGGTCTGGCTAGTCCACACAGCATTCCGGGGGATAGGAGAAAAATAAAGTGCTCTGGTTTATTGGCATGTCTTTAAACCAATCACAATTGTCTTGGGCGGCGCTATGCGCCATACGGAGCAATGGCGTCTCTGTAAAATAGCCTCGGGAAGGAACTTGTTTTGGTGGAACATGTGTATGTTCTAAGATTGTTTTAGAACAGAAAACTCAGATTGGACAGATAGTCTAGCTAGCTGTCTGGATTTACCCTGCAGAGATCTGAGAAAAGGTTAACCATAGTCCTCATAAATCCACCGGAGTTTAAAATGTCAACACAAAGAAAGGCCAAGGTAACGTATATCCGGCCTAAATGCGGGACATCGGAGCGTGGAAGTGGAACGTCATGTATATAGACTAGAGCAAGGTCAATCTCTTTGGGTGCAAGGACACTTCTGCAGTGGATCTACAGTATATTAGCAGGTTTATGTGGATTACAACATATGGACATATTGTATTTGAACTAGAAAGGCATTTTTGTTGTGAAACAAATATTTGCTTTCCACGAGTTAAAGCGGCTGTAATCAATATTGTTAGAATAACAATGTATCAAATGACAATGTGTGATCGCTGGCAGTGATGAACCTAAAGAGAATTTTCACTCGAATCTTCAGCTCCCAACGGCTTTGTGGAGCTTTATCGTTAGTCTCAGCTCATTGTTTAGCTTTCCGGCCCACAGATTTACCGTTTTGGTTCACTCTCTCTCATAGCATCGGCCGCAGCAGGCAGCTGTTTTCAGCTAAAAAGCTCTAAGAATCCACTGTTCACTGCCTGCTCAGCACCAAAGTGCAGACAGACAGAGTTAGCGACTACTGTAGCTGGTGAACAAAGTGGAGCATTTAGCAGCTAAAGGGCCAGATATTTCCCTCAGGAGCTGGAAACCAAAAATAGAGCAAATTAAAGCTAAAAGCTGATATGTTATTTTGTATTCTCCTTTGTTTCCACTGCCCTCAAGTGGCCAGACAAATCTGTCATTGCCGGTTTAATTACCAAAATGAAAAAGCACATGACAGCATATTTTGATACTGGGGTTGCCGGAGAGCAACATAACCCTGGACGAGGTTCCACACAGTGTGGAAATACAGTAAGTGGATGTGAACAGGGCTCATGGTGGAAAAACCATTCAGATCCTTTACATAAGTAAAAGTACTTATAACACACTATGAAAAAACTCCACTACAAGTAAAAGTCCTGCAACAAAACCTTCCCTGTGAGTATTATCAGCACAATGTACTTAAAGTATCAAAAGTAAAACTCTGCAGTAAAGTGTTCCCTGCCAGTGTCGTTAACATTACTGCTGCATTATGGTGAAGGTGTTAAAGGTTATGCTAATTTGAACTCCTACTGCTCTGAAAAACACTTCATATTAATAATAATTCAAAATGGTAGTTTTCATTGGACAGGAAGGGTATGAAAAATTATAAACTAAAAAAATAAGTAACTAAAGCTGTCGGGCAAATGTAGTGGCGTAACGTGTACAAGATTTCCCTCTGAGATGAGTCAAGTAAAAGTACAGTAGAAAGTTGCAAGAAATGGAAATGCTCAATAAAGTACAAGTACCTCAAATTGGCACTTAAGTACAATGCTTGAGTAAATGTGCTTAGTTACAGGACATTGCATCAGTGACAGGAATTTCTATAACGTCACCTGTAACCTCACAAACTAATGTAGTTAGTGAATGATATGCTCCTTGGCCTCACACTGGATAGTTTGTAAGCCGGACATACTACCTATTACAGCTTTGAAAAACAGCCACTAATTCACACCAATGCAAGGGACTGGAAAGTTGATAATAACAGCTTTTTTTGCTGTTTAGAATTTCAATTATGATATATTAGAAACTTTATTAGAGTTGGCTAAGAGAATACTATGTGTGTTATGGAGTTGTTTTTTTTGCAACACCTCATCATGCACTATTGCCTGCCTAACCAACAAATTATCTTTGCATTAGCCACATGTTATTGACTATATGGACCAACATTCATTTACCCTATGACCGTGTCAACTGAAAACCAGGTCAGAGCCACTGGATACATCAGTCATTAGTTGTTGGTTATAGAAAATCAAATACGGAAAAAGAGGCAATGAGGACAGCTAATGAGTCTGAATGATGAATTGGCAACAAAATAGATGTTCAGTCTCAACCATAGGCTATAAATATTAACAGTCTATGGTCTCAACACAAGATACTTTCCATAACGTAAGGATTACACATCTACTCAGAACAGGACACAGACATAGTATGAAGTGAGGCAGAAAACATTATGTGTTTCAACCGCCCCACTGTCACTACTATAGTCTATATAATACAACATAAAGCTCTGAACTTGTTCACTGACTTCTCTGACTCAATTCATATGTTTCTCTGTCTGTCCTTATGAGGGCCATCAAGATATCTTTCCTGAGGCAGTTTTAAGATAATGTGTAGGGGCTCCACAAATGAAAGGACTCGTTAAATCTGTATTTTGTATTTTAACTGCAGTTTTATAAATCTATTAACTGGTCTTAACTTGTTGATTTCTGACTTTACGATCTGATTTTTACAACTTTTAGTTTTATATCTTGTCAGCATCACACTGCTAGCTTCCCTTCACGGATTAATCATCTGCAGACATATAAAAAAAAGTCGATCACAGTCAAAATATCTGAAATTCTTTAGCTTGCTACAGATGTTAGTCTCTCATTAGCAGCCATGGTTTGCTTTAGCTGTAGCTAAATATAGCTTGATAGCTTGAACCATGGTGGTCAAGTATAGACTGCCCTACTACAGACTACATCACTATATACGTTTTTTTAAGAGGCTGTGGGTAATAATGTACATTTTAGAGGCCTGCAGACTTTGCAAATATAAAAAAACAAAACAGAGAAAAACATCCCTCTGTGTCGTGCTCAGAACTGCACTCTCAACCTTAGGAACCATTACAATGACACTATGTATTCAATTCGTACTTAGGAGCTCTAAAGGTTGAAGTCCGTTGTATAAAACAAAAAAAAACAGTAAATGTCGGCTTGAATTGTGTCCTTTAAAAAGGAAAAAAAATAAATAAATAATCTGAAACGGTGCTGCTCTGAATGCCTAGAGATGCAATATTGACTTCTATCCAGCAGAGTGAGCTGTTCTCCAACAACTGAAGAGTGGAAATGCGTCTTCGCTTCATGAAAGCATCCCTGAACTGGATCCTGTGGCTTTACTCAGTCTCTTTGGTGTTGCTTTGATGCACAGATTTTTACCCAGCAACCTTGTCTCCTGCTTGTCTATAAAAGTCTCTGTCTATACTGGACTTTTGATATTAGCTTTTTTGGGACAACATTGAGGTATACAAAGTGCAAACTTCAGCACACCATGCTCCATTAAATGCACATCAAAGGCATTCAAACAGTCCTTCTGCCTCATAAATTCTTCCAATTATATACCACCTCCCCCTGCATTTCAAATCTTACGACCCAAGGCCACAGGAGCAGAATGCACAACCTTGATTTAGGAAATGATGAGCTTATATCACCCCACTGAATGCAAGCCAAAAAAGCCTACAATTTATTTCAGCAGTGCAAAGTGTTTTACTATTGTCCCACCAAGCTTGATCTTTTGATGCAATCCTGAAAAACAACACAAAACACTCACAGTTTGTGACAGAAACACTCCAGGGCCAGTCTGGACAGATACTGCTTTGTTGTTAATCATATTCAGTAAGCAGATGATACTCGTGCAGCTGTTGGCTCTTTAATCTCCTCCCTAACCTGTGATAAGTGGTCCCGAGCCCCAGGGACCTTGGCACCTACAGTATCTCCCCTCTCATTCTAACACAGCACCTGGGATTTGCCCTCTGCATGAGGACTATAGAGAAATGGTTTTCCTCCACACTGACCCATAGGAAGAGGTTGTTGTTAACAGCCTGTGGCTTTTGAGTGAGCTTCTGCTCTCAAGGCTTTTCTAGCCCTATATCATTACTGTCAGTTATTTATTGACACAATAATGTCTTTTTTTATTAGCTATCAATTTCCAGCTTGGTGTGACTTGTTACTTTTCTTAATGAAAGTTTCTGACACAATATTTGATTTCAAATTTGTTAAAGATACATTTTTTTCTGAAATTATGTGTTCCTTGTTAAACTATAATCTGAAAAAAACTGTAATTCAATTAACTATCTTTTCGATGCATGTGCAGTTGAGCTACTCCAGTGACAACAGGTCAAAATAATACATCCTTCTGAACATAGCTTGGAAACTAAAGCAAACCCTAAAAAATGACAAACCATTCCATCTAGGGGCAGTTTTAGGTTCTGTTACAGTTGTTTATAGGCTACTTGTGATAGTAATTTAAGGTTTTTGAAATCAGAAAATAGTTGTAAGAAACAGAGCAAATTATAGTCAAATACAAGTGCAAGCTAAGTCAGGTGGATATTTATTAATTATGTTTTCACAATCAAATACAGTTGTTTTTTGTGCTTTTTATATTTTAATGGATAATTCCGGTAAATATAGGGCCTTGGTTCATTCTACAACTGCACAGTATTTATGCACACTTATTGTAATTAACACTTACAGTAGCACCACTGTACACTGAAAAGTAAAATGGTGTTCATGTAATAAAAAAAACATTGTGACATTAATTGAGAATTTGAGATTTTGCAAGTAATTAGCTGATGTGTGGTGAGCGCCTGGCGTCGTAAGGCGTTGTATGGCTGCCGTGCATCACCCAGGTGGGTGCTACACATTGGTGGTGTTAGAGAGCAGTTCCCCCCCAAGCGCTTTGAGTGTCTATGATAAAGCACTATATAAATGTAATAATATAAATAAAATAATTGCATGTATGAAATCTGTTGTGAAATTTGACATTGAGTGAGAAGTGCTGAAAACCCAATTGTTTGTACTGAGGATCCAATCAAACTAATGGCTAAGTAGACTCTGGTAACCATTTATGTATGTATCTATCCATCCATCCATTTTCTGCTGCATAATGTGGTTTGGGTTGTGTGGGAAGCAGGCTAAGTAGCCCAGATGTCCTCCTGCCGAGCCACATCTTCTACTTCCAGAGACATTCTGAGGCATTCCCAGGCTAAATGGGATATTTCATCCCTCTAGTGTGCTCTGGGTCTGCCCTGTATTACCTCTAAGTTGGACATGCCCAGGGGATATCCATTGAGGTGTCCCGGGGGCGACCTCATCAAATGGTTTAACTGCCTCCACTGGCTGCATTTGGCACAAAGGCACATTGGCTATGAGCTCTTTCTGTATGTCTGAGCTCTTCACTTTGTTCCTACGAGTCAGTCACCCTGCACAAGGAACTTGTTTTGGCCACTCGTAACCTTGATTTCAGCATCTCACTCATGACCATAGGTGAGAGTTGGATCGATGACTGGTAAATTGAGAGTGTCACCTTCAGACTCTGCTTCCCCTTCACCCGCATCACTGTGGACGTCACAGTGATCTGCCTGTGGATCTCATGCTCCATGTTACCCTTCCTAGTGAACAAGAACCCAAGATACTTGAACTCTCATTCCAAAGGTGGCAATCCACCATTTTCCAGCAGAGTTACCATGGTCCAGTGTTATAGTCGAGTCACCAACTGTCAAGTCCGAATCAAGTCTCAAGTCCCCAGTAATCGAGTTTGAGTCCAAGTCACCAAAGAAGAGTCATCGTCGAGTCTGAGTCCGAGTTGAGTCACCGTTACCTGAGTTTGAGTCCGAGTCAACTCCATCCCTGCCTATTATACATAAAAGTAATCCAAAAATCCAACTTCCAAGTCCTATTTAATGAATTGTTGAGTTCAATTTCATTAAGCCTCAAGTCCAAGTCATTAGTGCACATGTCCAGAGAATATCGACTCGAGTCAGACTCATGTCCAAGTCCAGGACTCAAGTACTCCATTACTGCCATGGTCACAGTGTGATGAAGCTCACAGAAGTATGATCATATTTAGTTACATAATTAAGAAAATGTTCACTCATTTGTTCTTTAAAAACACACATATTGACAAATCTAGAGATTG
Organism: Gymnocephalus cernua; assembly: GCA_023631565.1. Taxonomy (NCBI): domain Eukaryota; kingdom Metazoa; phylum Chordata; class Actinopteri; order Perciformes; family Percidae; genus Gymnocephalus; species Gymnocephalus cernua. Next base: position 18,712,714 of record CM042439.1, read on the forward strand.
CAGTCTAGTGTAATTGACAAATTTCCCATTTTTGCATGTTCAGCTGACCCGCTGTGCATCGACAAAAAGATTATCTGGGTTACACTTACAACTGATTGGAATTACTTAATGTGGCTAGAATCAATAATTGTGTGTTAATAGATCAAATTACTACTTGTCTGTAAGAGGTGTCGCTCGTAGTGATGAACACTAATTATAACACGACTCAGCAGTTTGCTTCAGCTCTACATTTTAGCATCTTTCAGTTCATTGTTTTGGTTTTGTGGTCTGCAACTTTACTGGTTTGTTTTACTCTCACTGCTCATCCCAGAGATGGGGACTCGAGTTTGAGCCTCGGACTCGAGTCGCAATTAAGTCCCCATGTGACTTTAGACATGACTTGAGACTCAACCCCAAAGGACTTCAGATTAGAATCGGACTCAAGATGTGGGACTCGTGAACAATCTTCATTTTTAGGAAACATCTGATGAGCTGAATGTTATTCAGCTGAATGTTATTCCCCTCCATGCTTGACCTATAGCCTACCTATGTAACATGTAATACGTAACATATCTGCCTCGCGGGGCCAAACGTGAGAGTAGAGAAACAAACATATTGGCCGCACCGGCAGCTGTTTTAGCTATTCTTCTTAAGCTTTGGCTTTAAATCTTCATACAAAAAGTGCAGCAGTTGATACAACGCTCATTTCAACCACAAGACTTGACTTGGACACTAGCTGGAAGACTTGAAGTGAACAGCAGACAAAGTAAGCGTCTAGCTGGTGAACACAGTGGAGCATTTAGCAGCTAAAGAGCCAGATATTTCCCTCAGGAGTTGATGGAGAGAAAAACAGAACTAAAAGAGAGTAACTATTATAACAAATCTATTCGATTGACACAACTTCAAATGAGGCTAATTTTGCTTCATGTCTACTATGTGTAAACACTAGACAACTGTTTGCTAACAGCTCAATATTAACTCATAAGGTGATAATATGTCAGTGTTGTGTTTAGCTTGTGTATGCTGCCCCCAAGTGACCAAATAAATGAATGCAGGCACTGTCTCCAATTTTCCCTAAAAGTCCTCTACAGGAAATGTACAGTTAAATAACAAATCAGATGTAAAAAAAATAATAGAATAAAATAAGAATCTATGGGACCCATTAAATAAAGTGTTACCAATATAAATAGGTGTGTTTCATACATTATATGGAGATATTGAAATATATAGTAGGAATCAATCTTATATTACTATTATTAGTAGTAGGCCTAGTTGTATCTTTTATCATTATTTTGTTATTACAAGTATACTAGGCTACTGCAAGTGTAAGTAGCGTTATATTTTAACCACAGAAGCCTGACGCGAAAAAAAAGCACACAAAAAAAGCATCTGACGTCAGTCTGGTGCAGATCCTCATCTAAAAACAATCAAAGCAAATCCCTTTTTTTCTTCTGTCACATGACGATTTCAGCAGAGAAGACACATGTTCATTAAAGTATGCGTCGCATCTCCTCGTCATGACAACTAGCAGTGAGATTGAAATATTGCAAGTGGTGTCCTAAGAGCGAGAGAGGCAATGAAACCGCACAGAGAGAGAGAGAGAGAGAGAGAGAGAGAGAGAGAGAGAGAGAGAGAGAGAGAGAGAGAGAGAGAGAGAGAGAGAGAGAGAGAGAGAGAGAGAGAGAGAGAGAGAGAGAGAGAGAGAGAGATGGTGCTATTCTAACACCATGAAGGCTAAACGGAAGCTCCCCGCGCTGTTTCCCAGTCTGAGCCTCTATTTTCTGTGAAGAGCATCAGATAGCCTACCAAGTGAAACCGAGAGAGAGAGAGCGCGCGCGACAGAGAGAGAGAGAGAGAGAGAGAGCACCACGCAAGCGCGCAAAGAAGAGATTGGACACCTGATTTTGTGGGGTGTCTTTCTAGAGCGCTATTTCACATTTTAAGTCAAACAGTCCGTGTTCTTGAAGGCCCTCGCGGTGCCGTGGGGGCACATACCGTGGATTATTATCAGCATGGACAAATGGGGGAGAGAGGACAGATCACTGCGTTGACTTCTGAAGCAACGCGCAGAGTCTTGACGCTATAGCGTTACGCATTTATTTTACTGTGAGCGCTTTTTTTTCTGTTTGAATCCCACTCACTCGCTGCTGCATCTCAACATTGTAAAAGTCCAATATCTGTGGATAAGGAACAGAGCTGGGTGTTGTCAGAGAGGGATGAGAGGAGGAGGGGGCAGTATGAGGTGTGCTTTTTTTGGAAAAGACGGACACCGAGAAGGTGTACTGATGTGCGAAAGCCTGCGACGCGTTCCCCTCCTGAGAAATAATCGCGATCAGGGAAGAAATGGCCTAGTTAAAACATCATCGACCGGCAGAGGATAGAAAAGAAGAATCGTGTTCAGATGGACGGGCCATCATCATCGTCATCATAATAATTCCTGTGCTGGCATCGAGTCTTTTTAGGTAAGCCATATGTCCACCGCAACCTCCTAAACGTGACTGGAGATTTTCTGTCTATCATGGGTTTTATGTGTGCGCAATCTGTACGCTTTGGTGACTTCGCACATTGCGCACGTTATCCATCTTGACGCACTGTCACAATTGGGGAATGAGATTTCAGTGTAAATCCTCGTGCCACTTTGTTGCTATAGCACATCTTTTCTTCCTTTCTGTGGGAGCCTTCGATTGGCCTTGCCTGTTGATAAGCTGTCACATCTGAACATGATCACTCTGTGCCTTCAGCATCAGTATTCTGTCGTTTTAACCATGCTGCTAACGAGATGATATTCAAGTGATTTCATTGGAATCAACTCATCATGCAGGCTGTCAGTCAGACGGGATGCTCTTCTCTGCTGGTCTTCAATAGTGTTCTCTTTCCCTTGGTATAGGTTTTATTCTGATTCTGATTTATTTTAGTACATTAATTGATGGCTGTATTACGGCTTGATTAGGCGCACATGCTGCTCTGCTGCAATATAAATCATTTCAACCAGTGACAGGCCTTGAACTCAGAAGATGTGTCCTGTCTCATGAACAAACCCACAATGCACTCTGAGACACACACACACACACACACACACACACACACACACACACACACACACACACACACACACACACACACACACACACACACACACACACACACACACACACACAGCTGGTGCCCTAGAAGATGCAGATAGGATTGTGAATTACATGCACCCACTCTGATGATCCAGGGAAAGGCTCCATTAATATTCAGTGGTGGTTGGGCAGTGCTCAGTTAATGGCAGACAACAGGACCTCTGTTCTGACAGGTCATGGATGAGAAATGGTATATTTTTATTCTGAGGGAATAAATGTGTTTGTTTGTTTTTTTTTCTTCACTGATGTGGTGCCTGTAGCTATGGACGAGTGACATTTAAAATCCATCAGAACACCTATAAAGTGATTTTGGAGACTTTTGCAGAATTTGGTATTACTCTTGTTCATGTACTGTTGGAATAGCTGTGATTGCTTTCTTAAGCTGGCGTCATGTCAATCTGGTTACTGGCATTTGGGCACTTACTCAGATAGAACAGAACATGGCTGAATAATTGGAAGACTTGGCATGGCATGCATATATGCCATACCTTTCCCTAATCCAAATGTTGTCATTACATAAAAGAAGAAAATTACATAGAGCAAAGATTAGGCAGAAAGGTTCCCAGAACCCCAAATTGAAATGTCTCTTGGGAACATTTAAAACCTGTATTCCTTCCAAGATAATAATTTGATTATCTATTGCTGAAATGGATCCATTTTGTGCCTAGTTATTCCCTAGAAAGTGGGCCTGGAAGATTTGGTGGCATTATATTGAAGGATGATCCTTTGCTTTACAGGGATGTAATGCAGTGACATCACACATACTGTAATCAACCAAACAGCAGTTAATACACATGACATAGTACTTTAACTTTTAAAACTGCCAGCATTTTTGTTTTAATCTCCAAGAAGAGATACCGACTGTTACCATTCCCCGAGTACTGTATCCAATAAACTACAGCAGAGGGCCAATAAAGCTAATATATTGTGGTGAGCAATGGAATAAAAAAGAAAGAATATCGGCTTAATGGAATGGATGACAACATGAAGTGGAGACTTACAATCTAGAACAACATGTGTTCGGTATTAATGTTTAATGAAGTATATTTGGGTGAGCAAGGTGAGTGTCCGAAGGTGTTCAGTGTGACATTCTATCTTCTATAAACAGGATCAAAACTGGGTGAAGACAGTTGTTTTATAGTTTATATACAGAAGCTGTATAGCTGTTCTTGAGAGAGAGAAGCCTTGGCAAATATCAGTGCTTATTTCCATCACCATGCCCAGCATTTAATAAGGACATTCAGATCATTTTACATTGGTATTGTACTGTCCCAACTTTAGAGTATTGTAGTTCTGGTTCATTACATGTTTGGTTGAAGTGGCTGTACTCGATACATAGCACATTGACATAGCAGTAAACAAATATTTGCTATGGAAAGATTTATAGCCAGTTGAGTAATGGCACCCTGAGCAGAGAATGATGCCACACTCCGTGTGTGTGTGTCTGTGTGTGTGTCTGTGTGTCTGTATCTGTGTGTGTAATCTGAGCTTCTTTGTTTCTATAACCGGTCCGGCCACGCATGCATGTTATTGCATGTAAGTACTTTGTGCGTCAGTATCAGACGCAGAGTGCCGTGACAAAGTGTTGGTGTTTGACGAGTTGGCGAACGGTCTGTGAGAGCTGTGTGGAGGCAATCCCAGACCACTTTTTTTCCCTGCATATCGATTACAGCCCCTTTTTTTAAAGCTTCATTTTTAATTGATGACCTTATTGTGACAGCAGTAAAGTAAATGAAACATTTGCATTCCTTATTAGGACTTTGATATGGGACATGTCAATTTTCATCTGCCTCATTTCTGTTGGCTGCTAACTGATGGATCAGTGCATGGTTGTGGATTGAAGTGCACACAGTAAACTTCAAAACAATACGTGGGTCATATGCAAATTATGTGTTTTCCAGTTGGTGAAATTGCCCTTTTAGTCAGCTCTCTGATGCTGCAGTGCTGTGTGGATGAACTGCATTTTTTCCATTTTATAAACCAAATGTTCTGTTCCACTGAGTCAATAAGCCTTGCTTTGAGATAGAATGAGCCAATATAAAGACTTACTTTATGTTAGAAGGCTGCCGGTGCTGTGTGGGCATAGGCCTCTTGGACTTAACAACTGCAGCTATAGGATGTGCTTTATACAATTTAGGTGGTAAGTGATGGTAAACTGAAGTGGCACTTGCTTCTTCATTTCACTGTGGCCATCTGAGTAGGAACAAAAGTATGATTAATAGGTGTTTTTACTAGGTTTAAGTTATTTATTATTCTGCACAGAAAAGATGCATGAAAAAACGTGTGAATATGCTGTGATTTATCAAAGGCAGCTACATTTTTATTGAATTTCAATTGTGCATACATGTTTTACTTCAGCTTGTTTGTATCTTTTAAGTTTAACTTCGTAGTCTGTGGTTTGGTCACTGCTTCTTGTCACTGTCCATTTTAAATTGAATGCTTTTAGCACTTTCAGTCCTTCCAAATTATGATGCTACCAGAGTATCTTGTCTTCCTCTGTAAAAAAACAAAACAAATCCATGTCCAAGTAAATGTTCTCTCAAACTCCTCATACCAAAAGCATTACAAGCTGTGCAGTGCCATTGTGCTGCCATTACATCAAGAGGCCGCACTGGAAAAAAAGTGTTAAGAAACGAGTGGTCTCCTAGCAATGACGGATTCACACTTTGAAAAGTGCAAAAATATTATGTATTCTCATCTAATTATATATCCTCATATAATACAGTTGCACTCAAAGTGTCTTTGCCATATGCTTTTAATGAACAGCAGATCCAGGCTGTGACTCAGAGGAGGTTGGAGAGATTTTCTGTTCTCGACCATAACATCATCTTCGCAGGGATCACTGGTGAAGTCAGTCTGCTATTTTAAACCCGCAGATCATTTGATGTAATAGTGATCCAATCACAATGTCCACTCTATAGCGGAAACATCGAACCACTGAAGCATTGAAATGGAAATTTAAGGGATAAAGGATGGGCAACACAATGACCAGGGGTCAGGTATTTAATTGGCAGTTGAAGTGAGGGCCCAATTTAATAATTAAAATGATTGCTGTTTGTACAATAGTAACACTGTTATATCATATTGTCAGCATGCCAGCACCTTCCATGATTTCTATTTTTTTCTGGGCTTGTTTCTTAGGTTTCTAAGGTTCTTAGGATCTCATTTCTGTTTTTCATGTCACAACACTATGAACTGGTGGTCAGTCCCTTGTGTCTGCAGGATTGTGCACTTCGGGAAAAAACTGTGTGTTTCAAGTGCTCAAAAGGTCCACAGGAGAGCCCTCTTGTTTTTTTTTAGTGTTGGTGTACCCTAAGCCCCTTAGATATGTAAGAAGAACATTCATCAACATCTGTAGTATCTGTTGGACTGAAAGTTTGGACACTGGGTCCACTCACTTGCTGTCCAAAAAGCTGCACATTTATAACACAAAGACAGACACATAAGTATGAGACATCACGTGTGACTTTTAAGGTTTGAGCACTGCCATGTTGTGTTTTTGAGTTCGTACAATTATCGTGAGGCGAGAAAAGCCAGGCGGAGCATGAAAATTCAGCCCATATTGCCCAATATTTGACAAACATGGAGGCATGGCAGCTGTTACTATCCATACTCCCTTCTCTCGCCATATGACCAGCCTAGTTTTTGACCAAGTTACCGCGTCTTTACATAAAACATTTAGTGTATTCCAGGTTAATGGTGTGGCTGCTGTAATGGAGGCTTGGAGATTTTAATTTCTGTGTGAAGATGTCAAGTCAGAGAAAAGGGAGGTTAAAATGACCCAGCTCTCAGTCACATCACGACCAAGGACGAGAAAAGCAAGAGAATAGCTTGACCTGACCCATTATCCGTGAGCAAAGTAAAGCTGGAGAAAATGCCTGTGCAAATGCCATGGTAACCATCTTTTGTAACCTCCTTTGAACAATATCACAACAGTCATCCACGAGATAAGCCAGGATAAGTGCTGTCCTGTCTTGCAAAGTCTGGGAAGAATATCACACCAAAATCCCATTAAAGTATCTGGTACTTTAATGTGTCTTTTATTAGCACGAGCCCATTAAACTGAGACACGTGACCTTTCCTGAATTGCAAAGTTCCACCCTTCAATTCATCAGACATGATCCATTAAACAGCTGTAACACTCAGTTCTCTGATATGTTTGGGGCAGTGATACAGAAGCTCGAGCTGGCATTCAAATATGTCATGTATTCTCTAAAATAAAATAGAAAAAAAATAGAAGTAATGGTACTTCATCATTGAACTACACTGATCATAATTCACCTTGCTTATGAAACAGCACACGTTTTAAGCTGCTGGTGCTCTTTAGAAAGGTGTGAGCAGTGTTGACATGAATTGGACAGATATGCAGATTGAAATGTACCCTATATGATGTATTGGGGAGGCAAGCCATTTATTATTAATTAAATGTCATAGTTTCTACATTTTCAGACGGGAACATAATAGCCGGTTAATGTTGCAGTATGCAGTAGCTAACGATAGTTTTATTGGCTTTGAACACAGTAAGAAACTTTAATGCCTGATGAGATATGGTGCTAAAGGAAATGTTAATAACCATATCCCCACCTACTCCCTACACCTAGTGCAGAAGTGAAGGGTCGCCCAGTGGAAAAAAACACACACAGTATGTCCTTCCTGTCTTGCGAACGACAATGCACTGAATGCCTTTTGGAAACCCAGTATAGCTACTGTAATATAAAGGTAAAGACACTCAAAAAATGAGTGAAGATTGACATGTACATTGACTGAAAACAAAAGTAGACACTTTGTGTAGTGTGGTCACTGACTCTGTGAATTTTCTCAATCATCATCAACATAAGCCAAAAGGCAACGCAGCTGGAAGTAAGATGTTGGACAACGTAATCCACAGACATTTTAAGACATAGCTATGCTAGACTAACCTGACTCCGCCAGATGGATTGCTTCGCATTTGCTCAGCATATCCATCTGGGAACTTTCTGTTGGAGAACGTTTGGGAAGGGGCGAAAATACTGGTTAGCTGATTGGATAAACCATCCGTCTATCACCAGCTATGTTGGTGATAGATGGACCAAATCAACCAATCAGATCAACGAAGCGTATGACGTACCAACAGAGCAACGACGAAGCCAGGCTCCCCCTGCTGCTGCAGGCAAAGCATAGCTCGTTAGCTCAGCAAGCAAGCAACATGTCGGTAAAGGATATTTGCCATTTGTGTAACGAGAATTTAGGAATAAAAGGCCCCATTTCAGGTTCCCGGTCCATATTCCAAAAGAAGGATCCAAGAGAAAAAAGCATTAGCGAGCGGCTAACAGAATTAGGGCTACCGCTGTCTGAAAATGTGTCTAGATCAGGTCAGATTTGCACGCGTTGCTTCTGCTCGTTGCATCACACCTAAACCCGCCTCAACCAACGCTGATTGGCCCGTTCGTTTGGCGAACGGCTCCAAATTTTCTCCGCCTCAAGATGCCAGACTGATCTGCGAGCAGAAAACTGGAGCTCGCGAGATCAGGATGGTCCCACGAGGCTAATGCTAGACAAGCACTGAAATGAATAATACTAGGGTCTGAGAAGGCCTTTTTCAAATTCTACCATTGATATTGACTATGTTTACATACCGGAATATCCCACGTCTTAATTGGAAAATGCCATGTTCGAAAAAGGGCCTTACTCGGAATATCCAACCGGAATATGCTGTTTACATGACCTGTATCAAATTCTGACTATTGTCATATTCGGAATAACAGTGGAATATTGGTGTGGATGTGAAAATGGTGGGCATTTTGTCTCAGAAAGGTGCGAAGACAAGCCGCAGATGAATACGCTCACAGTATGTTATGACGGAATTCACCCTGCTGTCCAAAGTAAAGAAATCCACCTCCAACTACAGTCAGCTCCAGAGAACAGTGGAAACAGTGCATCAGTAGATTATTCTGAAGTTTGTATGCTTTAAATAAGTAAAAAAAGGCACATCATCAGACATTTAGCAGGAAAAAAACTCAGCAAGAAAAACAGGTTAAATATGAAAATTACAACCTATTTTGTTGTTGTTTTGATTTAATTAAAATGTTTGATGTTTAGTTAATGAAAGGTCAAGTACAGTATTTGGAACACCAAAGTAGCTGCTCTGTTGAAGCCCTGTGCCAAAAACAGGCATCCCACAAGGCTCTACACCTAAATGGTAAGCAGACATTTTATACGTACTGTAGTGTCTACTGTGTGTTACATAACATCAGCTGGTTTGATCCTGTGATTTCTGTTGATCTGGGTATAGTTATTGCCACACACTGTGAATTCTGAACTGCTCATTTGGCCCTTATATGCCAGGACATTTACCCATTTTGTTTAGTGATTGAAGGATTGGTTTTCTGAACTGTCAAGTCAGAAGGCCAGTGATTCACATCTCCCTTAATCTTAGTGTTGGAGATGTCAAAAGTTCTGATTATTCAAAATATCTGCAGTAGTCATCCAAATAGACAATCATTGTCCGCCCTTGTGTCTGTTCAAATAAACTGGGCTCCTCTCCTTCCCACTCCCACAATGTTGAAATACCAGGGGAACTATGTTCTCAGTGGCCAATACCTCTAGTTTGAAGGCAGTGCAAAGTGATGGTCTGCAAATTTCACAGACAGTTGCAGAATCAGTTTGCTGGTGCAAGTGGACTAAATAAAAGGTAGTGTAATATTATAGTAATATGAGGGGAAACACTTGGTCTCATATCTTCTTAAATATAAAGAAATGTTTATTCTACTCATTCAAATTTGCTAAATTTACTGTATTTTCTATGACATTTAACAAAATCCATTTTCTTTTGCAAAATTAATTATGATATAGCGTAAAATGTGTTATTGAATTAGGGAGGCTCAAAAACGAATTTCACAAATGAATTTCAACATCGTAAAACAAGACAGAATGAAGCAGGTTACAATATCAACATATTTAAATGAATTCTTGTAAATTCTCACTTCGCTAGTTAATTTTCAATTTTGAAAATTCATGAAAATCTGATTTTCAGACCTCATTATGACACTGACAGATTGTTAAAACAGTGTTTCCTTAATCACTTTTGTAAACAGTGGGGCTTGGAGCCTTTTTTTATATGGTACATGTTTTTTTTTTAAAGTAGCCAGCCAGTCAACTGGGTGGGAGTGACCAACAGGGTACACTGACATGATAGATTTTTTTTTAAATATGGGCACTTCTTGCCTTCTTTAGCAATGGTGCCTTATTACATGCACACACTAAAGGCCCGGTCACACCAAGAGGTGGCACAGCGAAATTCTTCAGCGCATCTTTGCAAAAACGTGTAGTTCTAGAGGATTGGTGATATACAGTAGTGACTACTCACAGTCTCAAGCTTATTTGGCATACCACGGTAGTTAGTGAGCTAACCGCTAACACAATAAGCAGCCGGGCTAGCGCTAGTCCATCACAATAGCTTTCAGAGCTTCTTTTTATTTTCTATGTGCCGGGCCATTTAATCATGAGTAATGGCTGTTGGTTGCTTACAATGTGAAATCTTCATTGGATTTTTGGTGTGCCTGCTGTAATTCTCTAGTAATGAATGCCCAGTGCAAATATAACTTCATAGTGTCCTAAAGCTATATTTTTTCATTATGTCAAATAGGGGTGTCATGATTCTCCAAATACTCAATTCAATTACATTTTCGATTCTAAGGTCACGGTTCGATTTGATTCTTGATTTTTATATTTATTTTTTTTAAAGCACAGGTTGCTATAATACCTGACCTGCGTTCGCAATGTACCACACTACATTGTCAAATTTAAAACATTTATTGACAACATAATGTAACAATAACATATCTCCAGTCAATTGGAAACTTGACAATTTATCAATAAAGTAAAAAAATAAAATAAAAAAGGTTTGCCGAGGGCAGACACTTTGCAGCACAGCGGTCTTAGCAGCTGAGCGGTCAGAGACCAGAGAGGGCGACTCGGCAGTCCACTAACTTGTTGCTCTCTCTAATATAACCAATATAAGCTGCTTTGTTTAGGCTACAAAACGTTCATGCAGGCTGAAATTCAACCGTGCGGTTTTGTTGGGATTAAGCTATAAGCAGAAGGAATCTCCGCTAGCTGCTAGGCTAATGTGCAATGGTAAACAACGCACATAGCAGAGCTTACAAACTGTGGTTTTTCTGTGTGTTAACTCACTGGAAATCCAAAATACTTCCACACCGGCGACTTCAGTGAAAGAGGAGGGGGCTCAAGTTCTGTCTATGGGTCTCCTGCATCTGCAGTTGCCATGCTATCTTTTGACTGGCTGTAGCTAAGTTAGAGAAGGTTGACTCGCAGCACTTCAACACATGTGTTTCTTTTCCGCTTGGCAAGCGGACCGGATGTGACATGGGCGTGGTAGCATCGACAATTCCATTTTTAAATTCGAGATTGTGATTAATTTCGGTCGATTTCGATTTAAAATCAAAACCGTGACACCCTTAATATCCATCAATCCGTCAAATCACTTGAACTTGGTGAACATCGAGATCAGTTGTAGTGAAGTGTAGTATATAACCAATGGGGTTACATTGTGGACTGCTAAAACCACTACTATGTTCAGTGCTCTTGCAAAAGGCCAGGCAGTTCAGTCAGACATTTACATCAGGATTCAGGATGATTTATTGCAAATAGATGTCCAGATGCACTTGGTGGAAAAATGCTCAGCATTTGAGGGCGCTCAACAGATGAATCCAGGCAGCATGGGAGAATCCGTGTGGCGTGAGACCCATAACAGAAGCAGTGACATGAACAATCACAGGCGTAACAGCGTGAGCTTGTCAGATTATCAAGACCACCTAATTACCACCACCTTTTTTTTATCTGATAGGTGATTGTAAGAGATACTGATCAGCTGATGGCATGCAGGAACCCAGTGCCAACATGATGCTTCATTCCACCACATAAGAACATGAGTCCATGTTTGAAAAGCCCTGAACACAAATATGTTGCAAATAACAATCTGGCGATTTATTAACAATCCTTCCTCTAATGTTGTATTTTCTCTTTTTATATTCAGTTGTCAGGCTGCTTAGTGTCTAATTTTAATTTGAGGTTCCATTGCCTTAAATAGACAATTGGTGATGACATGTTGTTGTCTACTTTTATTGAAATATTTTGCTCAGCACGTTGTATTTGTCCTGTCACTTAATGGATTATGAAATTAAATAACAGAAGAAAAAAGATCAAATCTCATTAACCCTAACACTGTATAGAAGAAAAAAACACAAGCAATCAGAATTTAGCAAGCTACAAAGTCTTGTTTGTTTTGAAATGACTTGTCCTTTTTAAAATTCCCCTTTTTACCGAACGTGACAATCCTCTTAAGGAAGCGTTTACATTTCAGCAGCCGTTTTGTGTTGCGGCAGCTTGAATAGCATGGCAAAGTAGACCGCATGTATTTATTCAAATGAATGATGATCCTGAGTTAAAATTCCCCAAGTGTGAGACAATAAAGCAGGCTTATGTTCCAGGACGTGTTGCTGAACTTCCCCCTCCTGGAACAGATGAGCAGTGTGTAGCCGTAGGACCAGCTGCATGACTTGTAGATGATTGTATTATCCATTGTTATGATTGTCTGTGGTCAAACATAGTGCACCTGCTATCTCCCACACATTATAGCATTTGAGTTCTTCAGGTGTCCATTTGTGATTGATCCTGTATTCAAAAATCTGCAGGGCCCCCCCTTTGGTGTGCATCTAGATTCCCATTTAACAGCAGCAGCTCCTTCCTTATCCCGTCTGTACAATGTTCCCACCTACATAAGGTTAGAAGGGCCTTTAATATGGCTGTGCGCAACCTATTACAGTATTGATTTACCTTGACAGAGTGTAATAATACATGATCTATAGTATGCGTTGCATCTTAAATAGTATTATAGATTCACCTGCCTGTTTTGCCATCATTACATATTTCAGAAATTATAGATATAAAACAAGCTGCATGGTAATGCATAACTAAAGAAGTAGAGGAAATGATATTGCAATGGGGACCTTGGTCAGGAACATCAATATTGGACGATTCTGCAAAACCCTTGATTACATTCAGGTTTTTTTTTTTTTTTTCATCCAATGTCAGCATTTTTTTTAAGAAAAAAAAAACTATGGTTAAAATAAAGTTCATTTTCAGACATACTTTCCATGTTCACAGACTTGACCGGTCACTGAGACGCACGGGCGGTTCCAGTCATGCCTCAACCTTTTAGTAAAAGAAGCATCCATTTTGTTGTCTTCTTCTTTTCCTTCTTCTTCTTCTTCCTCTTGGCAAACCAGCTAAAGGTGCATGCCGGTGCATACCCCACCAACTAAACTGGAGTGTGAAACAACTGGAGCATGCGTTGGTGTTTTTTTTTTCTTTTTTCGCGATGATCATGATGACAATTACATTGCGTCTCCTGTGGCTTCGTCACAATAAAAGTGTTTCACCTGTTTAAATTGAAGCAGAAGCAGTAGGATGTTCTGTGTGCATTAACAGTAACTTAATACAGCTCTGATATGTTGTATAGAGTAAATATTAAACAGTGACGCTGTTATCAAAGTGATAAAATGGCACTGGATACATACTGCATCGTTCCCTGTGAATTCCTTGTGTAGGTAGGCAATCTGAATCCAGCGCAGGAATGGCGGACTCCGCCACTACCAATAAAAACTGCTATATACTGTAGAGAGGTCATTTCTTCTTTTTTTAAAGATAATTTTTTGGGGGGCTTTTCCGCCTTTCATTTTTGACAGGACAGCTAGGTGAGAAAGGGGAGAGGGAATTTTACTGAATGTATACATTGACTGGCTATTGCGGAAAATGCCAGTAGGGTTTGATTGAAAATCTTTGGTTAGGGAGAAAATTCAGTTGAGAATTAACATTTGCCTTTTTATTTACTCAAGATACAGGCAGAGGGGGTGTAGCAAACTGAAACAACGAAACAAAAATGTTAATTTTTTATTCTTGGGATCCCCTGTCGATGTTGCACAGAGCTTCTCTGGTTTATTTTCAGAGAAAAAGGGTGGTGTGTTGCCAAAGAGGAGAAACACTATGCAGGTTATTATCCCAGCCTTTTCTGAAAACATTTTAATTATTAATTTGTTTGGATACTCAGAACACAGCTGGACTACAGTGCATTACCACACCAGTTAAGGAGCCGGGTGTAGCAGTAGTGAAGGACACAAACTAAACAAACAAAAGCATGGAAACCAAATGGACGCCAGTTACTCAAAGAACAACAAGCATTAAGTCAGGGAAAGGGAGATGTTGGTGCAGTCATATCAAAAAGAACTTAGAGCATCTGCAGTCCAAAGGCGTTCAACTTTCCACTTCCCCTCACAATTCTTTCAGCTCAGTGGAGCTCAGTCATTGTACCTCTTAACTCTCTCATGCATGATATCTTTTATATTGGACAATTAAACATTTAACTTAATAAAACACGGCAGTCCCACAGACTTTACATGGATGGATTTTGTGATATACTTAATTTTCTGGTGTGGAGTTTTCTCTAAGACAGGGCTGGGCAATACTGACAACACAAATATCACTATTTCTGACCAAATACATCAATAGTATGATGATACTTGGGAAAGTTACATAAGTGTTTTAGACTCTCAGGTGGCCCTGCAAGAAGACACAATGGACATTTATTTTTTTTAGAACTTTCAACATAAAATAAGCGCTGAAAAAAACGTATCTGTCTAAAATGGAAAACATGCACAATCCTTTGAGATCTACAATGGGACCAACCCCAATGGATGTAATTATGAGAATGGACTATTCCTATTTTATTCATCATTTTGGAAATTGTCTTCCTGTAATAACATTATATTTGGACAAAGGCTTATATGCATTCCGATGATTATTAACCATTTATTTCATTTTTCTGCTTTTTTTGCACTTCTGGTTGGACGCAAACTGCATTTTGTTGTCTTTGTACTTGTACTCTGCACAATGACAATAAAGTTGAATCTAATCTAACTTCTCAACATCTGGACTTGGACTGTTCTACACAACATAACAAACTAACCCTAACCCTCATCTCTGCTGTTGAGGACTTATCATTATTCATTATAGTCACACTGTATAGCACAAACCTGCCTTGCATTATAAAGGACTTTGTTGATGATAGTTTGAATAAGGTAATGATTATAGGAGCCAAGGTGATGGCTGCTACAATCATTACTGTTGCCAAGGTGATGGTTTTCAAATGGCAAAAAGGTTGTTTGTGTGGGCTACAAATCATTGTTTATGATTCATTTTAGTGAAATTGTATATTAGGTAGGGGTGTTCCATATCATAGTGTTCACGATAATACCGGTATCATTTTTAATACATGAAAAACAAATCAGTTTGTGATAATGACAATATTCCGACTTGTGTGTTTTTCACCTACTGGTGGTATCCATTTCTGCAGCAAAATCCAAGTAAAGTAAAAGTATTTGAGCAACAAATTGAATATACCTAATGCAAATTACAATACTGTAAGAAAGCAATGCCTTGACCTAAAATAGTCATGCACCGACTCCCATTTGTCGCTATTAAACGAATGGCAAGGCAAGTTCAACACCCTCAGTATTGCAACTAATGCTGCACAACTTCCAGGCTTACTCGTACACTTAAACTATGGGTTACCCTTCATACCCTCTGCCATTGTCCATGAACCTTAACAGATAAATCCAAAGATTCTGTCTCATTACAGCTATCACTCAGTGTCACTAATATAAGTCTATGTTCCCACCTTTCTGTTGCAATATTTGCCACTTCATCTTAAATCTCACACCACTTCTCCAGTACATCCCTTATCTGCCCACACTGGTGCAGTACTGTATCCACAATGCAGCTGCTCTTCCTTATTCCCCCCACTGACTGCACACTCCTGTAATAATGAGTATTATCGTGTGAATGTGCTGTACGGTGTCAACCATGTGTGCTTTTTCCAGCCTCGTATTTCTCTTTACTCACATTATCTTATGTAAGAATGAAGCAGGTGTGGCTGACATGTGTCTCTCAGCCACTCACTCTCAGCATGCTCCTTGAAGCGAATTGCACTTTCCACCTGGGATACGTAATTGCAACAAGTTTTGACAACATTTAAATGTAAGTGGATATTCATGATCCTAAAACAATCACATTTTGGAGGTAATTTTCTGAACATAACTATCTGGAATTGTTTTGATTACATGGTAGGATGCAATGCAAGGACATGCTTGTTACTGTGACAACAAATATTGCGGTAATAGTTCGATTAAGCATACACACAATTCCAATGAAAGTGATTTCACCCAGCAGGGGTATGTTTGATTAGACTGGGCTCAGTTAACATCGAGAATACCGACAATTTGGCACAAGGAATCACTGAGAAATGTGTTTTGTTATTGCTTCTTTGATTGTTGATAGAAGCCTCATAATTCACATGGTTGTCTAAAAGCATTCACTTTAAAAATGTGGGCTTTTGTTATCATCGATATCACACCTTTTTGTGCCCCTCGTAAACAACCACTCCAAATCCCCCTGTGCCCATTTTGACACATGAACACATTTAAGAAAAGAAAATTAAGAGCTGAAATCAGGGCATTTTAACCAGAGGCCTGTGCTACGAAGCAAGATACTAACTTCAGGTTCAACCCAGGGTTTTCTGTACCATGACGGTGGATCAGTTGTTACCGGGTTCAATGAACACATAACCTGGTCGGGCGCAGGTTATGTTGGAGATTAGAGATCAACCGGTGTAAAAGCACCGCCTACTGACCAATCAATACTCGATTGATAACGGCGTCACCGTTCTTAGAAGATGCGGTGGAGCTCGGTGGGCGGAGAGAGAGAGAGGTGTGCTCAGAAAAGTTTAAACATTTAGAAACCGACAACCCCGTTAACATTCCCTGATGGGTATTGTTATGAAAGATGTATATTTTCAGCAGAGGGAATTACGTATAGGCTATTTGTCGGCTTCTGTTTGTTGCCAATGCGCACATCGGTTTGAATTATGTTTTTATATTTTTTTATTTGCTCTCACGATTGATTACCACTGCCAGGGTAGCAACTGAAATAAAAGGCTAAAGCAACGACAGTTTATGGAAAGCACAAGTGTAATTATGGTCAAATCTTGTGCCTGACTGATGGGGATGTGGTATTGATAAGCGTTGTGATTTACGCATTTACAGCGTCGGCTATTTTTTTTTTGCTTTAACACTTTTTCCAACATAGGTTATATTTTTTACTGTAGTATGATATGAATTCTATAACTTGGTAATTTCTCTTCTCTATGAAACTTAACTATTTTTATTAAATCCAATAAAGCCTTGCAGTAAATTACAAAAGTACCATAGTCTATTTGTTCAGATAAATCAAGATTATTGCCTCCTAGAAACTGATATTTCCTTTCTCGACTGTGGCTTATAAAACCACAGCAAACAGCCAAGCAACTTCTCTTTTGACATCAGTGAAATTGAATTGGTTTGAAATGAGAATGCGAGGGGGAACTTGATGGCAGAATGGCTGTTTGAAAATATGTACAGCGTGATGTAAAAGTATTGAGACTGTGTCAGGTTTGGATTTCACTCACATGGGCTGTGAGTGCTGATTTTCAGCTTCAGGGACGGCGTTGCTCATAGCCC
This sequence comes from Gymnocephalus cernua, assembly GCA_023631565.1. Classification (NCBI taxonomy): domain Eukaryota; kingdom Metazoa; phylum Chordata; class Actinopteri; order Perciformes; family Percidae; genus Gymnocephalus; species Gymnocephalus cernua. The sequence goes on from CM042439.1 coordinate 18,730,427, forward strand.
ATTTTTATACATAACATCCCAATTGTAAAAACGATGCAGCAGGACATTGATCCTAAACATAGAGACAAGGCAATCAAAGTTTTTTTCGGGCCAAAACACTGGTCAGACCCCACAAGACTGGAGTGGTGAAAGCCCCTGAAACAAACTTTCAAGGTGGCTGTAAAAGTGCCAGTAAACATTTCTCAAAGAATTCTGAAAATTCCTAAATAGTAAACATCTTTTTTTTAATAGCACCATGTATTTAAAGTCCCTTGCATATGCTGTACGTATGTATCATCTCCACAAATTATCTTTATCGTGGAGCTTTAACCCTCGTGTTGTCATCCATGAACTCGTTGTCCTTCCAGGTCAAAAAAATGGAACGTTGTTTTGGGATTTTTCCAATGCTTTAAAAAAAAAATGATTCGGTCACTTATATGTACCACTTACACCAACTTGTGTTGGTTTAATAATACTTTTTACACTTATGCTTGGAACATTGGTCAACAAACCTCATTTATGTAACATTATACCTAATGTTTTTTTTTTTTAAAGCAGAAATTATGATAATTTTTTTTGCCTAATAGTTAAGATCAGAGGATGTTGAGTGGATCACAGACTGATTTATGTCAAAGTTTAGTCAGGACACTGTTTTGAAACCATTTAATCAACGTCCTTTTTGGGCAATTTGGTTGAAAGAAACCCGTATTTCTGATTTTGAAAATGGGTCAAATTTGACCCGAGGAAAACACAAGGGTTAAGGAAGGGGATTACAGCACGAGCTGTAACTTGACATTCAAGCAAACCACTTAACCACGCATATCACCCCTGCTACCCCTATTGATTACAGAATACTATCAGCTATAATGCATTTGGCAACCCTGGACTTGTTAATGACAATAAATCATGATGATATGTTATTAAGTGTGTTCTTAAATACAACTCAGTAATCGTTTAGATTTCAAGTTCTGTAAAATATTCCTTCAATGTTCTTACAGAGTCGTGTGGCATCTAGCGCTGTACATTTACAATGCAGTCCTTTGCTCAACAGTGAGTTTGGGATATTTGTTTCCAGGCATTATGATTATATGATTAATGATTTATAAAGTAGCCTATCCCCAAGGCTTTTATGGCGTTTTATTTCACCAACTGACTACAGTTCCTATCAAGACGTCCTCCACATAAAGGGAGAGGGATTTGCTCGTCAGTTGGATGTGGCTGTCGCAGACGGTAATGATTTAGTCAGACTTGCACATTGCCAGCGAAATGTTCACAACACATCCACATCAACAACCTGAGACACACACTGATAGTGTATAACTTGGGAGTCCTCAGACAAATGCGATACTTTTGACAACACTCAACAGGGTTTTGTCAACCAATGGCACCGGTGTACTAGAGGCTAAAGGTGCAATATTGTGGGGCTCTGGCTTGCTGTCATCACTTCTCAATGATCACATTTAAAGTAGGCTAAAGCAACGTCTAGCCTGTGGCTACATTCAGACTTTTGGGTTTCCTGTCAGTCTGGGCTCCTCGGGCTCTTTTGACTCTTTCTCAATCTTGAGTCAAGAATAAAGCTGATTGCAGTTTTGCTAGGGGCCTTCAGCGTTGAACGTGCCTGCCTGAGGAACATAAGCTTGTTAATTCAACGTTATCCTGTAAATCTCCTTTTAAATTGTACTCCTCTAGACATGCTTTTATGAATTGTCTTTATCTTTGCCCCCACCTTTTCTGTTTCCTCTATTTTTTTTTTAGATTGTAGATTTGAAAAAAAGATTATCATGAGCATCATCATTATTATTTTTTGCATTTTGCATTTTTTTACATGTAACAGTGTATCAGTGAGACTGGGCAATCATGTTAACATGCCTCAGCAGCCTTCTCTGTTTAACTTAGTGGGCCATTCTATTCTTAAATTAGCTTTAAGCTCGAGGCAAACCAGCTGTCAGACTGCTCCCTCAAACTGTGTGTATCGCCCTCAGAAACCTATACACACGCTAACACAGCTAGCATTTCACCTAGATCATCACTAATTAGTGTGTCCCCAGATTGTGCACACTACTTGGCTTCAGTATGACATTCTCCCACTCACAACTACCAAACACACTTAAGAAAACAGATACATAAGTAACAGTCACCCTAGAGGCAGCAATGTTCATCTATACCAAATTTTAAAAAGTATCTGGCCAGTGGCTGTCAAGATATCTTACTCTGCTGGTGTGCTGGTGGGAAGTGTTGTAAGATAAAGGGTTTTCCATGTTGATCTACAGGTGTTAAGTAGAGAGAACAGTGGTGACCAACAGCAACATATTGATTTTCTGGTCCAGCAGTGACAGAAAGCCTTTTGTCTAACATCTTCTATCTACTGCCTGCTGCTTTATGATCCCTGCTGCTTCTATAATAACCTGCATTGATGCTTCATTAAGGCCCCTTTTAATTGACTTCCTCTTAATTTGTGTTTTCATGTTGTTAATTATTGGGGGTAAATCCATGCAGCATGTGTAGTAGAGGAATATAATGGCATTTCATTTGTTTTTACCTGTGTGAAATTTTAAATTGAGCTTTGTTTAAATTTAGCTTAAGGCCACTGCTGCTCAGACAGGATCTTCTCCAGCAGGCCTTTATCACTTTTGAATGAGATGTTTGCAGTCATTTCTTGAGTTAATTGGAGTTCTTATAAGTGTAAGGGGATATTCCCACATTTTTCTGGCTGCGGTGTGATGAGGATGGGAAAGCAGTGGCAGATGGAGCGGCCGTGGTATCTGATTGAGCTGCTCTTGGAGTCTAGAGGGCTTATGGTTAATAGAATAAATTGTGGGATGAAGCTCACGGCCTTCATCAGCACTAACAACACAGTGGTTCTCCACAGTGATGGGGTTGCCATGAAATTAACACTGTGACCAGAACTTAGAACCATAAGCGTCCATTTTCTCAGACAAATTAATGGTAGCACTTTAAGTCCCCCTATTTAGCATTTCTAAGCAGTATAGAAACATTAAATTAATGGTCCATAACACTATAATAACACAGTGTAATGTAGTAGTAAGCAAGCAGATATGTGTTTGTTAATGTATTTATCAAAAATCTCCTGTGGACACCAATTAGTGGGGGCTGCTGTATAAACAGATAATGAATGACAATTCAAAAAACACAGTTGTAGTGATATCAAGTTAGAATTACTGAACAATACTCATTAATAAACAAGTAAAAATCTCCATATCTGCTTACACCGTCATTAGTGTGTGTTATAAACCCTTTATCAAATGTGTGTGTACCATTTATAAATGTTAAATTGGGGAACTTAAAGTGTTACCAGATTAACCTGTATTTGTATATTGCTGTTTAGAAAATATTTGCCGTGGAGATTTAACAAGAAATCGGGAAGTCTGTCTAGCAGATGGGATAAAGTAGAAATAAATGTATATAAAAGCTTTGAGGAAAGGAATACATGAAGGATTTTCAGTGTGTGTTGTGTGTATATTGTATGTGCCACCCAGATTTAGTTGTAAGGATTGTAACTATGACAACAATACAAAAGAAAAGTGTGATGCGTTGCTATATGATTTTGTGTTACAGTAATGAACACTAAAATTTTGTTTGGAACAAACAATTTTGCAATTTGCTTTGATTTAAAAATGTAATATTTGTCCTGAGGAGTTTTTTTGTGATTGTTGCGGGCAAAAATCCTTGATTATGCGGCACGTTTTCTTAAAAAATGCGATGGAATATGCGGGATATTTATGCCATTTTATGCGATGAAAATGCGGAAACTTGCAAAAATTGCGGGAACTTGCGGGAACTTGCAAAAACTACGGTTTGATGAAAAAGAGAAAAAAAAGTGATTCCCCAACACCGTGTTCTCAGTAGGTGAAATTACGTCACTTCATAACGTTCCCATGGCAACAGGGGAAAATGGCTGCTCTTGTGTGAAGTAAACGCAACATTTTTCAACTTTCTGCTGAGATATATGTGACTTTTTTGCAACGAAAATGCGGGGATTATGAAATCATGCAAGCCCCGCATATTTTGCGCGGAAATCGGCAATTTATGCGGCGAAAGTGCGGCGTATTTTAAAAAATGCGGCCCCCGCATAAATATGCGGACTTTGGCTGATTATGCATTGAATTTTGCGATCGCATAATCGCGTTTTTCTGGAGGGACTGAGATATCATCCTCTGGGGACAATGAATATCCAGTTCAAATTGCATAGCGGTCTGGTTGGTAGTTCCTGAAATATCTTGCTTTGCTAGCTAACGTTAGCTCGCCAGCTGTCTGAAGATACCAGGCTGATTTCTTGTCAAGTAACACAAACAGCCGGAGCAGATACATCAGTGTGCAAACTTCTTTACTCTATCTGTGCTGAAACTGATTATTATAGTGTATGTCCATGCTCTGTTTAGTTGAAGCATCTGGCACAGACAGTCTATAGCTGTATTGGATCATTTTTGAATATGCATAACAATGACAGCCCCGCAGATGGTGCAGGTGTTGTATTATTCTGGCTAACTGCTCAGCTAAGTCCTAAAAATATAATATTTAAATCATGTTTTTGTCTTGCTGCACTTATCTTGAATTTTTTTGGCTACATCACCGCCCAATCGAAGTTCAAGCCCAAAGTGATCCAAATCAACTGACAACATTTTAAGGCTCAGCCACTATTATGAGCAAATATATTTACAAAATTACTGTAAGGTAAAAAATAATTCCTTAAAGTTTTTCTTGCAGCAAAGAACAAAAGATATAGGGGGGGGGAAAGAAGAAGAAAAAAAATATATATCCAGCAGACCCATTATGACTGGGTTAAGCTACATTTTATTATCAGCCTGTTTAATATTTTACAGAACATACAGCTTTCATGATGCTGGTAAAGTCAGCTGTGATTTTTCATCTCCACAACTTGAAAGCATATACTACAAAATAAACATGTATCTCCCCAGAAGGTTCAACAGTGATCCTATTACAATAATCCTAAAATGGTTTAAAGCTCAATTGACATAAAGTCTGCCGAATCTCTGTCTATTACCCTCTGCAGCCCTCCCCTTGTCTTCGGGGGCTTCAGTCTTCATTATGTGACATGCCATATATTTGAAGACAAAAATCTTTCGGGGGCTTAACTGTTTTCTTTAATTAAAATACACTTTTTAAATTAGTTGGGCAGTTAGTGACATTATTTTGACCAAATTAATTAATTACGTTGTGACCTAAAATTAACTGATGACTGCACAGAGTGGCTTTTATTTGAGTTGACTAGTTGGGTCTCTAAGCACAAGAACCACACATGATCCTAATTGACAAGAACAGGCTGAAACTGTCCTATCAGTTGTGAATTTTAAAAAGAACTAATACCCAATGCTGTAGGCCTGTCAAATCCTCCGCCTCTGCCCTGTTGCCGAAGCATCATCGGTGCATATTGCTCTTATAGATTACATAGGAGAGGAACTGACTTTTCTGGTGCTGGCTTCTGAGTACCTACCAAATAAATTCTCATATAATGCTGAACTTTCCAGGAGTGGCAGCCATTTCTTCCCTCATCTCTAATTCCTGTATCACCCAGTTCATGCTGGCAGTCTCTACTTTGGGGCATATTCTGGGTTGCTTCAATGTCTAGTGTGACAAGAGGATGAGGCCCTTTGCCTAAGCCTACATATGCAGCCTGACAATCAAATGTTGGCTCCAGTTCTTCTGTTAGCCTCTCACGTCTTGCCCAGTCTATTTAAGATTTCAGGGAACATTAAGACCTCGAAACATCTATTTTACAGAAATCTATTAAAGTCTTTAACACATGAAATGCATATTTGCAATCTGTGCAGTTAAGTCATTGCCTACCTTATTCCAAGCCCCATGATCCCATGCGTTAATTTGTGAGCGTATGAATATTTACCGTACAGCCACGCGAGTGGTGTCAGTCTTCTTATCTAGGTTTCTAAGCTAATAAAAAAAGTTACATAGTCTTGCTTTACTTTGTTACTATGGAAGTACCAATTAGACTCAGAGCTTTTAAGATTTTTTTTTTTTTATCACTTCACCATTGGTAGCAAAGAAACTGCTGTAGCTGAATATGTTACTGTATCTTATCAAAGGCCACTTCTTCAGGTCGTTCTCCCATCCACTGCTAGTGGAAGGCAGAGGTATGATGAGATTATTCCGTTTACAGTGTGACAGGCAGTGTTCCCAGATTAGTTATTTCAGAATCCAGAATCTCTAAGAAAAGGTAAGACACTTGAAGCATACCGCTGTGAACTCTTGTAGACGCTGGTTCAGTGAAAGAAATAACTGGAAGTTGTGCCCATAATTAACGCAAGGTATCATGGGGCTTTGAATACGGTGGATTTGCTTTCAAAGTGCTCTAAATGCCACTATTAATGTCTCATGCAAAATAGAGTTATCTTTCCCATCAGATATCATGCATAGAGACAGTGGATTACTGTATCTAAACATTGTTGGTTGCAGGAAAATACAACATACAGCAATCCGAGCTTTGTCTTTTTTAGTTTTTCTTTTAATTAAAGGTCCTTTTCATCTTAGCACAGTGACAGTAGATAGCAGACGAGCAAGTTTAGTCAAACCGCAGCGCTGTGTTTCTAGCTTGCTAAGCTGTTTGTCGTCCACAGATGTTGACTAGCAGAGGAGAGCAGCTTGACAGCTGAAGTAATGCATGTAGTTTTACTACTCAAAGTGGAAACAAAGCAATAGAAAATCCCAAGGCAAGCGTTTTCCCCAATGCCGCCATTCTGCGAAAGTTTTCACAAACCACTTTGACCATTCCATTTTAAACATACCCATAAAATTGCCCCACTGGAAGGGACATTACCTTCTCAAACAGCTTCAGCTGTCAGGGCACCTATTATATAACAACAGCTTAAAGCAGCCTGGTGATTTGTGTTTCAATTTCTCCCATTTTATGCGTGAAGATGCACGCTCAATGCCATTTCAGCTCACGGATGGTTGACGTGAACAGATGTTAGGAATGTTCGGGTACTACCATTTGCAAGCCACATGTGAGAGGTTGAGAACAGGCCAATTTGTGCTTACCGTAGAGTCTCTACTCACATGCAACATTTGATGCCTCATCGGATTTTACGCATGTGTGTGTACGTCATTACTAGTGCATGCAGGGAGGCAAGCATTACAGAGAACAATCTGACAGGCTACATACACTTGATCCTTACCTATGCTATTTTAGTCATTAAGGACATACTGTTGTGTGCATCCCTGGAACTACTGTGCATATTGAACGTGCTTTGACCTTGCTCTGGCTTGTTCTAAATGCTTAGTCCCATTTACCAACAGAATACGAGCACAGATGGCTGTTTTAAAATCACAATGGGTATGTAACTATAGCAAATGTAAGCAGTAAGCAATTACAGCAGCTTCTGTGTAATTTATTGCTATTTGACTAAACAGTAGTCAGTATAGAGTGCGTGTGCAGTTTTACTTACAGTACTTTAGCCTGTGTTTTCAGTCTTTCACTTGCACTGGGGCTGTGCAATTATTTCGAAATTTCAATTGCGATTAAGATTTTGGCTCCAAAATAATTATTGAGAAAATAAACAAAATAATTGAGAAAAAAAATAATTTTGCACATTAAGTTTTGCAAGTAAACTCCTATTTTGTCTTGTGTTGTGAATGAAATTTTTGTTTCAAATGGGAACAGTATTAGGGGAAATGTCACAACTCAAGGTGTTTTCACTGTTGATTTGTTTAACTTTTTCACTGTTTTTTTAAGTTCAATAATTGCAACATTTCCAAAAGTCAACGAGTAATTGTGTTAAATAGTAGTGATTTCAATATTGACCCAAATAATCGTGACATTGTTTTTTTTTTTTGCATAATCGAGCAGCCCTAACTTAAACTTACCAACTTCCAATACATTTTGCTTACTATTGTGTGTAATTTTGTAGTTAGAAGATCAACACCACCTTTTATATCTGTCTGTTGAAAAGGAAGCCACAGTCAGCAGCCTGTTAGGCATAAAGAGGGGGAAACAGTGAGTATGGCTCTGTCCGGAAGGGAACAAAACCCGCTAACCTGAAACTATAAAGCTCATAATCAACATGCTACATCTTCTTAGTTTAGTCTGTACTAAAACAGTGTATAAGTGTAAAAACAGAAGAGCTTAGTAAGGGAGGTTTATGTGGGCAACTTAGTCCGGCACATAACCACGTATAAAACCACTAGCTACTTGTCGTTTTAGAGGTGCTGGTTAGTGAACTTTGTTTCCTTGAGACAGAGCCAGGCTACCTGTTTCCTCCTGTTTCCACTTTTTTTTTTGCTGAGCTACAGTAAGCTAAGCTTTCCTGAACATAGCTTCACATTTAACAGACAGACATGAGATTGGTATCAATCTTAATCATCTAACTGCCAGAAAGATAGCAATTAAGCTTATTTTCCAAAATCTTGAACTTTAAATGTCCTTGGCTGGCGTAGAGAGTCATCTACAGTGTATAATCACATTCATCTTTTTCTAAGTTGGATTTTCTGCTTGACTATTTATGCACGCTAACTTTCTTGACGAGTGTGTCCTTACACATCTTACCACCTCTTCAGAATGTGTAGAGTTGTCATAAGATGGAGTCTCTCAGGGGTCTTTAATGAAGTGAATATTTTTTCCAGACAACTTGTTCCTGTTTTGTCCTTATGAAGCCAAGTTTCACTTACACCACTAACTTTGAACACCCTGTAATGTTGCAGGCCATCTTTCAGCTGTATTTTTGTATGGCATCCCTTGTGTCTGCGGGCTGGCAGTAGGGCGTGGATATTGCAGAGTTGACGGTGGAGGGATGAGGTGGCATTCAACCAACAGTTAGCGCCACATAAAGCCTTTATCACACCTAAACGGCTCCGTCTCCCAAAGCCCGGGTCAGATAAGCACTGCCCATTCATCTGTAATGATGTGGAAGCAAGAACCAACTGAACTGAGTTGAGAGGGAAAGGCTAACTCTGACACAGTGGGGATGGCTAAAAAGGGTGCAGGGCCGATGGGGGTTTACCTTGTTCACTCCTCATACTGATGTGTTTATTTATTTTGTGTTCTCTGTGGATTCAAGTTGATTACAAGATGAGTGTTGTTTTGCACTTCAAAGTACTGTAATTATCTGCAAGATGAAATGTGAAGCGGGGGCCACATTACACCATGGTCATTGAAAAAGTTTCCCTTTGGACTGCAAATTACATTATCGCAAATAGACTGAATATTTTTAGACACTTAGGTCTGCCTCCACATGCTTATTGTCAGCTTCTGTTCTCAAGTAATAACTGAACACAGCAAGTTCAAGTTCTTCATAGTCGGACACATTCTGGAGTTCATGTTCAGCTTTTAAATTGGCAACCTGTATTTCCAATATTTCAGAATGCATGTTAAAGCACATTAAAATGAAACGTATTTATAACTTATTGAATTTCCAAACCTACCATACTACTGTACCTGTGGCCTCTATCCACACTTTGCACCCCGGATTTCCTGGGGTGATGTGATCACAAGTTTACAACTCTAAATACAGCTGTGTGTTTACACCCAAAATGCATTAGGGAGGCATAACACAAGCCGCTTTTGTAGATGTGATGTACATGGTTATTTGCATATTCAGCAAGGATGACAAAATTTGAATTTGAGACACATGTCATTTGTCAAATGCACACTAGACACAATCAGAATACAAGACACTGATCCCAAACAGGAGGAAATCAAGAGTCTAGCCCGACTGGCCAACAGCAAGCTACTTATAAGGAAAAGTGATTGATACAGTGGCACAAAAAAAAAGTAAATGGAAAAAACAGAAACTACATGTGCATGGCTCTCAATGAATGAGCTCGCTGGCTAATATGACATTTGAACAGGTATATTAACAGTGGCAAAAACTGAGTAATGTGTAAAGACATATTTAATGAAGATTCATACCCCCATTATTTAATTTTGACACAATTTACGCTGCACTACTTTATCAGCAGCAGTGATTGTTGCTCATTGTTTGCTTCATTTGAACTATCTGTTATGTGCATGAAGTCTGCATAGCTGGCTTCATTGTAGATGCATCACTGGTGTTAGGGTAATTCCAACATGCTGTTTCACAGTGGAATTACATTTCAGTCAAGTGCTTAAATTCTCACTGACTAATATTTTCAGGTTAAATCAATTATCTTCAAGACCACTAAATCCCATGACATGACAGATATAACCCTTGGTGTCTGGTAGAAAGAGTAGCAAACCTTAGCCTTAGGGTAATATAAATGTACTTCACCTGCAGTCAAGTGTCATTATTCCTCCTTTTTTGAGCTAACAGACACTTCATCTTAAGTAAAATCAGCTTACCCATATTGCCCTCTTGTGCCTTTTAAAACACACTGACAGGGCTTAAATAGCACACCTACATTCCTGTACCTGTGTTCACACACACTGACTCAAACCTGCAACCTGTCTGTGTCTTCCAGGTATAATTGGCTTCCTGACTGCAGCTCTGGACCCATCAGGAGGAGGATCCAAACAGGACGACGGATGAGACCCCAGAGTCTACCTGAGAATGCTACCTGTCCCTCCGCCTCACTATGTCACCCTAGAAAAACTGTTAACCTGTCCTCGTCCAAAAATCCTCTTTTTGCCTTTGTTATTTCCCCTAACCCACTGAGTTTGTAATCCCCCTTTACACCCAGCTGAAGTCCTAGTGATATGACTAAAAGAGCATTTATTTTGGACATGTTGTTTTTTCCTCTCAATGCTGCCAGCCACCAAGGCTATGGCGGGAAGCGCCATTATACTTCTCAGCAGGTTGCTAATCACTGTCTGCTGTGGCTCTTGGGACTAGTGCTACACCTCACCCTCTCCTCGTGTCAACGGGTTGACCTGAAACACCCCATAGTGTCCACTGGCTATGGAAAGATCCGTGGTATCAGGAAAGAGCTCAACAATGAGATCTTGGGCCCCGTGGAACAGTACTTAGGTGTGCCGTATGCCACCGCACCTGTCGGCGAGCGCCGCTTCCAGCCTCCTGAAGCTCCAGGATCCTGGCAGGAGATTCGCAATGCCACCCATTTTGCACCAGTGTGTCCCCAGAATGTCCACGGGGTTTTACCTGAGATCATGCTACCAGTGTGGTTCACAGACAACCTGGATGCTGCAGCGACCTATGTTCAGAACCAGAGTGAGGACTGCCTTTACCTCAACATCTATGTACCCACTGAAGATGGTGAGTGAGACAAAACTCTCATGCTAGATATAAGAAGAGAAATAGTTAGTCTTGGCCTGTTAAACTCTGCATAGTGGGTCAGAAAAGCAGAAAAGATAGAAACAGATTAATTGCTAGTGGAAATAGATTAGATTAGATTAGATGAGATTCAACTTTATTGTCATTGTGCAGAGTACAAGTACAAAGACAACGAAATGCAGTTTGCATCTAACCAGAAGTGCAAAAAAGCAGAAAAGTACAATGTGATATACAAAGTATAGACAGGTGGTGCATAGGCAGGACAAGAAATATATTGTTGTAAAAGCAGAATAAATAAAAAAAAACAATGTATGACCGACATGTACATATATGTGCAATGTAGTAGCAGTGATATTATAATAGTAGTAAGAATAATATAGATATATGCAGTGTATTAGTAGAATATATAATAAGTATTACTTACTTACTTAAAGTGAGGCCAGCGTACCAGAGATGCTGGGAAGAAGAAATAAGAAACAGGGATTGAAATGTAATTGATTGTCAATTTCAAGTCATTTGAACTACTCTTAACATAGGAAAGTGTACAAACATTGGTAGAATGAGAGCTCCGCGTTTACAGTGTGTATGCTGTACACTACATATGTCACATAGTCACCGAGAGGCTGATGTAGAGTTTCCTGTATTGTTCCCAGGGGATAAGGTGTGCAAATGAGGGAGACTGATTTACTGATGTAACATGTAGCCCTGTCTGCTTGTCAAAATCTGTCACTTATTGTCAGGGGTCACTGCTTACATAAGGCTGATGCTGTCCCCAAGGATATGTTTTGCCCTGTGTGTGAGAGAGAACTAGAGACTGAAGGAGACTGAAGTGCCTCTGAAATCAAACACACCACATTTTACACGTAACTGCTGTCACAAGCTCGTAAATAGTTTGCATGGTGTTAGACTTCAGGTTATGTCAGAAGAACAAGGTTTAAACCCCCCCTGAAAACTTAGTTTCAAATCTTAGGTATTTTGCTATGGCAATGAATTGTCATGACGAAATACACAACAATCAAAGTTAAAGGTCCAATATGTGATACTGACAGCTAGCGTTTAAAATAGTTACTCCAGTCCAAATTCAAAATACTGGACAGAGTCTTCTCCCCGCCCCACTCCTCCCCAGACTCAAAGTTCACGGAGGTTGCCAGGTTAAGAACACAGTTACACGTTTTCAACACCCGTGGCCCGCTTGCCTGGTCCTCCGGTAATGTTAGCAGTTAAGGCGTGACCAGTCGGGATCACTTCACTGGCTGTGTCTCAATTGTTTTGCGAGTTACTAACTCGAGTAACGTTACTCTATCAAATTCAATGTGAGTGCACAAATGTTGAAATGTCTGAAAATGCCCGTCCCTAGTAGCCGTGATAAATTAGCCTGAAGCTAATGCTTACCTGTTCAGCAGGAAATTAACCAACTCTGTGTCCTTTTGGGCTGTAAGCTGTCTCCATCTGTCAAATACATCTCCAATATTTACCCAGGGTTCGTTAAGTCTCTGGTCATGCAACTGTCAGAAACATGTCAAAGTGTTTTAGGTCGGGTAGAATCTATCTCCGTTGATCCCGTTGTTTGTTTGCTGCCTCCATGGCTGTACTACAGCTGTCACACGCTGGGTTTGTGTTTTTACAGACCATCTGGCAACCCGACCGGGCTGTCAGAATGGGCAGTTGATACCAACACACAAACAGAAATTCCGTCACGGCAACGGAAATTTCAAAGGAGAAAATACTAGCTTTAGCATTGTTGTCAGAAAACATAGTATTTCAGCTTAGCACGTTACCTTAATATCTGATGACATATTGTGGTTTTTGGATTTAATACAGTAAATATATTACATATTGCACATTTAAAGTTTGAGTAAAAAAGAGTCCTTAAGCATTGTTTATTAGGATTGAAAACTCAGCTAGTCTGCTCCACAGACTGTGTGAGTTACTTCATCACATTTGATCGGCAGTGTTCTGTTATAAGTTGATTTTAAGCATAGAGATTACCACAGAAGAGCACAAGTCACAAGCTCAACACAGTCTGCTTGCTGGGATGCAACCTGTTTGCACAGTGCTTGTCCTGATGGCATGAAACATGCCAAATAGTATTCGGTCTCCTGCCTGTCTTTAAATTGTTTGCCTTCAGCTCAGCATTAAGGTTTTGAGCTATAATGTCAACACTGAAATATTGCAACAACTGTTGGATGGATTGCCATGAAATCTTATATAGCCATCCATGGTCCCATAGCATATATCCCTCTGTCTTTGGCGATGCCCTGACTTTCTACCAGCATGTTGACATGTTTGTTTGTGTTTCAAAGACTGTAGGATGGATTGCCATGAAATTCTGTACAGACATTCATGGTTCCCAGATGATGTACCCCACTGACCGGTGTGATCCCTTGACTTTTCTTCTCTTGCCACAATGAGGGGATGTGTGTGATTTTGAGTAAGATTTCTCATTGGATGGATTTATAATAAGATTCGCTACAGAGACCCATGTCCCTCTTGGGATGAACAACTGGTTGTGTCTGACTTTTAATTCCGTGCCATCATCTGGTCAACATTTTTATTTGTCCAATATTTTGGTTTATGGCCACATACTGTACCTGCTAAACTATTGACATTCCCATCAGCATCAGCTGTACAATGTTAGCATGCTGATATTAGCATTTAGCTCAAAGCACTACTGTGCTTAAGTACAGCCTCACATACAGTAGCTGCTAGTGTGGCTGTAGACTCTTACTATAGTTGTGTTTCAGCATAAGCTGATTTAGCTAGTAGGTTAGCTTGCTAACTTGGTACCAGTAAGTGATGGTCATGTTTACAATTAAGGGAGGATGTCAGTGTTGTATTGTGCTGTGTTTGGCAGCGAGCAGTTGCATTGCCACTCATGGCAGATGTAGGTGGGCCTAAATGAATTGGCAGCACAGAACCATAGTGCCTGGATCAAAATATTTTGGTTCTAAATCCGGCCTGCAGGACTTGATTTTGACACATTTAATCTCCATAGTACAGCATTATGTGTTATCTTCCCATTCTACCTTAAGTCGTGCCCCTATCTGATATATCTGTTTCAGACCTAGAAATACTCTCACTGAGCATGTTCTCTGCGTTATTCTTTGGACAAAAGAAAATTCACAGCTCTCTTTTCTTTCTGCATGTTCACCCCTCCTGCTCTCTCCTGCCTGAAATCATCCTTGCCATCTATATGCAGATGGTGGTAGAAGGGGTCACTGTTCTGAATGCAAATGAGCTTCGTGCCCTTCCCCACCAGGCCTCTATGTAGCCTGCTACTTCTTCAACTCAAATGGAATTCAAATAACTCCTTAGAATAATGTAAATAACACAAATGTTCTTGTGGATTGAGCAGTGAGTTTTACACTCTCCCTTTATCTCTCTCTTGCTCCCTACTGCATTTTACAGTGCTACCCTAACTCCTGTGTGGCCAAGATGCTCGGCAAGAGCACTGTATTACTGAATTCCTGTTTTCTCGAGACACTCCTCAGCCATGGACCTAAGATCCTTCATTTTTATTGCCGCTGGAGCAGCCATTTACAGTGCTCTTTATTAAAAACCATATTTCAGGAGGCAGGACAGTGGAGGCAAGGATGGAGCTGGAGGCTGGGGGCACAGTAGAAGAGATGGAGAGCAGAGGGATAGGACTGCATGTGCTGGAAGCTGCTGCCTATGGGTGCAGGGGGGTTGAACCGAAGCTGTGTCTGACACCTTGTCAAGCAGACAGGCCACCGTAGACATGACATATTGCAGCTTCATCCCGTTTACTGCACTGAGGAAATGGAGAGGGACGGGAGACAGCTTGCGCTCTGGCCACTAGCTCACTGAACCGAACAGAAATGCTGTTGACTGAGAGATGGAGCTGCATTAGGTCAAACAGTATTGGGACAACCCAAGCAAAATGCTCCTACATAGGCCAATGTATTTCAGTGACCAGTGGCCCATTACATCATGTGACAGTCAACCTACCGGCAGGCTTCTCTACTGAGGCAGAAGGGGGAAATGTTTTTCAAAAGTGTGTGTGTGTGTGTCCCGTTGGCTACATCCTACTTTTTGTCTTGTTTAATCTATTTAAGCATTTCTTCAAAAGTCTGCAGTTTGTTGTCAGAAGTTAAGACCTAGATACTGCCATGAGCATTTCTTTCAAAGCAAATCACCAAAAATAAAAACATATTATCCTGGCCACATTAGCATGTAGCAATGCTATCTATTTATGTGGAGAAATGCCATCATCAAGATCTGCAGCCACAATATACTGACAACCAGTACCGAAATGATTGAATCATAAGTCAGTCAATGCAAATATATAGCTGACCAGAAAATGGATAATTGATTAATTGTTTAAGTCATTATCAAGCTCAAATCTCAGATGTGAAGCTGTGCTGCTTTTCCCAGTATCATACCATTATAAATGGAATGCCTGTTTTTTTTCAGCCATGCTAGCCATGGCTCTTGGGATGGCAATGTCGGTCCGTTCACCATTTTGGTCCAGACTAAAATATCTCAACAACTCTTGAAAGGATTGCCATGAAAATTTGATACACGCATTTATGTAACCCTCTGGATGAATTGTAATAACTTCAACTTATAAGCTCAAGTGCAATACGAATGACATTCCCATCAGCATCATCTGTTGCCTACTTTGTGTTTTGTGCTTATTAGCAATTGTCAGCATGCTAACACACAAAACTAAGGTGGTAAACATGGCAAACAGTATACCTGCTACTAATTAGAATGCTAGCATTGTCTATGTTAGCATGTTAGCATGCTGATCTTCGCATTTACAGTAGCTCAAACCGCTGCTGTGTTTAAGTACACCATTAGAACTGCTAGCATGGCTGTAGACTCATAGCCTTGTTGGACTGTTGATCCGTCAAAACAAGACTTTACCTTGGGCTCCGGGAAACTGTAATTGGCATTTCCACTATTTTATAGACTAAACAATAAATAAATGGTTTGATAATGAAAGTAGTCCTAAACACAACATTACTTTTTCTTTGTTTTTAGTTTTAAACTTTGGTTTAGATGAGGTGCACTTGTGAAGTCTAGTGGTCCGTTACAATGTGCTGTTTGAGCAGAGCTTATCCTAACGTATGGGTTAGCTCTTTATAAGGCATTAGAGACCAAGTGAAATCAGAGTAGTCTCCATTAAGCGGCGAGGGGTGGTTTTAGAGTGGTGCTAAGTAATGGGGAAGTGCTGACAAGACTGAGGACTTATGTGCCTTTCCATCCATTACCGGTCTGTCTACCTGTCTGCTCTGTAGCCCAGGACCAACTACTGTATCATCTCCCTCTATGGCAGGAAGCGCTCTCTGGATCAGGCGCCTCGGTACTCGCAGGGTGCAGCAAATCCATTCAGCATTGATCCTTTTCCATTTAGACGGAAGATAAACATTTTATATCAGGAAACCATGTTCATATAAAGGGATGGGTGAAAATGCAGCATTATAACGGTGGAGTGCAGTGATGATCTTTGTCTCCTTTGTCAATAGATGCAAAGCACTGTGAAAAGGCTATATGCCTTCACTTCACTGTGAGGTTTCCAGCAGAATGGTAGAAACAGACATGTCAGCAGCACTATGGCAGAGTGATAAACCCCTTGGCAACCCAACGTAGAGTATTCTTTAAAATGAGAGGCTGCAACGCCTTCCCACCGGATGGCAGTGAATGTGCTGCTGGGTGGGTACGAGGAGGACAGCAACAGATGATAAGGACACTGTTAACATGCTTTGTGTAGCGCATGAACGTTTAATGTGTGGGCGGCTGCGTGTGTGAACCTGGGTGTGTTTTAATAGCTTCCTCTAAGACGTGCAGATGTAGACAGTAACTGAGAACAACACAAAACGCAGCGGTAATTGTGGGCTGATGGAAAGCTCCACTGACAGAAACCAAGAAAAAAAAAAAAAATTAATGGGATTCTTATCAGTTAAGACTTACAGAGGTTGACGTGCTGCAGTGTTGGTTGGTCACCATGGTAAATGCTTGTTATTGGCTGTACCCAATGGAGCATTTAACCGGCATTACCATTCAAATTTAATGTGGGGCTTCCGTTTGACCTTGGTGAGGGGAATCCTGTCACAAGCCTCTGCAGGCGGTGTGAATATCAAAAACAGCTCCCTGTCTGTTAATTTAGTAGGAAAGTCTAACATTTCAGGCTATACTCTAGCATTTCTCTGTGCACAATGTACATACATGGTCACATATATTCAGGATGTGTGTGTGTGTGTGTGTGTGTGTGTGTGTGTGTGTGTGTGTGTGTGTGTGTGTGTGTGTGTGTGTGTGTGTGTGTGTGTGTGTGTGTGTGTGTGTGTGTGTGTGTGTGTCATCGGTGCTTCCACAATGGAGTATCTCTGGATCGTGCAGGGACTTTTTGCTTTAGGACTGCAACACTGTCCTGAGCCGGAGCAGGATACAGAGAATCTTGGCATTCCTTTGCCTTCTCTGACCAAAAAGAGTGATGGCTTGATTCGTTTCATTGATTTTTCTTTACAAAGCAGCAGTGTGTCAGGACTGATAGGGAGAAGGGTTGAGGAGAAGTGGCCTCTGGGGTCATTTACGAGGCAATGCATGACTAGATCCTAAGCAGTTAAAACAAATGAGTTTGGGGTTATCTTTTGAGGTAACGGTGTGTAATCCTTGTAAACATTTTGTCTCCAGCTGTGCAAAGCCACTGAAAAGTAACAGAGCATAACATTTTTATCTTTTGCAATTTTTCTCTTCTAATCTTAAATTTTTCTGCAAATGCATTTTTTTTTTAAAATGTTGTCTTTTGTCTCTCCCCCCCCCTCCCTTTTTTCTGAACCTTAGGTCCGCTCACAAAAAAACATGATGAGTCTACAATGAACAGACCGAGAGATGAAGGTATTTTAATTGCATGTGTTTTTTCCTTATGCTCCATTTTTCATTCTCTGTGGGGAATGTTGTGTTTGTATCTGTATTAATAATCACGTTACGGTGTCCATTTTTAACTGCCTTTATTAGCACACAAATCTGCCATTCCTTCTCACAGGCACACTTTTAGCTAAAAAGCATAAAGAGCTACATACAAAGCAGTTGTTCTTCATTCCCAACTGTCACAAATGCTGCTTTTTGGGTACTTGCACTGGCAGCTAATTTACTTCCACTTCTCGGTTGCTATGTGCTTGATCAACCACACGCTGATGTTCTGACTATCCTGCGTGATGCATCACTAAAAGAATCAATTTTCAGTCCTTTTTCACCTGCGCTTTTATTCTTGTACTAAACTCTTTATGAAATGGTGTGCTGATGTGTCTTCATAATGTTAATGGGCTTTCTCCAAGTCTTTCAAAAACAGGAGGAATTCTGCATATTGCTATATAATCTGCTATTGCTTTACATTTTCAAGTTCATTGCAGTTAAATGGAGATTCTCTCTCACTCCTCTTTACTGATGCAGCCAAAATCTATGCAGACAGTGTGTGTGCATCTGTTTCTGTACACATGCCCAGACATACTGTATATTACATAGTATTATGTGTGCATTACATTGCCATTTGCGCATTGTGTGCCTAGTCGAGCACAGCGCATGTGCACAACTACGCCTGAGTGCATGTGCTCTAATTTGTGCCTATGCGTGTGGCTTTTTTTTGGGGGGGGGGCTATTTGGGTATTGAATTCTCTCTCTTGCATCTCTAATTGCTATGGTTTAAAAAGAGACAGATGTAGCTAATCCAATTGTGTGGTTTCTTAACGGTGAAAACAGAAGGAAGGATTCATGCAGGATTGCCTAGCAGAGGAGCAGAATGATAGAATAGAGATGAAAGAAAAGGAAAAGCTGAGCACTGCGAGAGCACAGGGGAGGGCGATGAGGGGGAGAGAAGGGGAAAAAATAGTCATAATGAAGACAAGTGCATGATGAAATGACATTTACAAAGCTTTGAAAGTGAGAGAGATGTAGAGAGAGAGAGATTGAGAGGGTGGATGAGTAGGAGACTGGTAGAGCTTGACATTTATGCTGACACCTGATGGATCTTGACAGGATGAGTAGGGCTCGGGTAGGGCTGAATTCCTCACTTAATTGCTCAGGTATGGATTGGACACAGGTTCCCAAACATTTTTGGAAAATACTATTATTAGCATCTTGTTTTTTAACCGTATTTGCAAGAGACTGCATTGCTTGGGCGTGGGTTTGGATGCAAAAACAATATTCAAGTGCTGAGTCAGGCTTAATCTTTTATGCCCAAATCAATTGAGATTTCCATAGCAGAATTAGAATGAATGAGAGAGCACCAGAATAATGGAAAAGCAGAAAGTAGGCAGTTTCTATTGGAAGGTGAGACATTATTTGAGAATAGATGTAAGTAGGGATGTCACAAGAAACTGTGCTTCGGTACCAAGTCGGTACCAAAATTCTGAAAACGTGACGGTACTCTGACAACTCGGACAACCTCCGAGTACCCCAAGCTCAAAATCCAACATGGATGCTGTGTGCATCAACATACAGTTATTAGCACTTCTGTCTTATTTGTGTCGTACACACAGTCCTGTCCAACTTCTGTCTGTGGACATGTTGTTACGCTGTTTGTATGCACAAAAAAAACAGAGGAATGCGTTGTTATCAGTTGGTATTGCTAACAATGGCTAACCTGACTATGAAAAATCCGACTTGTAAAATGGAAAACATTCAACTCAGGTGTGACATCATTCCCATCTCCAGCCTCCGAGTGCCAAGGTAAATGGAACGCACTAAAACAGAGTGCCTTATCTCCGTGCACGGCTTTGCCATAACGTTACATCTACAGCAACAGCTTTCAGGACTTCAACTGGAGCTCCCAAACAAAAAGTAAAGTCTGTTTCTCTCTCTGCCATCGTCTGTCACAGCCTAATGTTAGCTACGATAGCTGACATTAGCTAACTTTAGCGCTTGTTTTAGCGGACAGCTACAACGTCAGTTAAGTTAACTTTAAGCAGCCCGGTTCTATGAGAAAAACAACAATGGCAGAGAGAAACAGACTAAACATGCTTGCTTTTGGGGAGTTTGGGTGAACTCATGGAAGACGGTACTGTACGCTGGCTGTGTGGTGATGCCAGGCTTCAGAGCAGCGGGCTGTCAGGTCAAGAAGACAGATGTTTTCTCCAGATGAAATGTAAATCCCGCTCTCCTTGCCCCCTCCACTCAACCCCCCCCCCCCACTCCACACCGAAACAGTAACAGTTGAGACAAGTGTTATCCTAAAAAACACACTGTGTTATCGACTTATCATGTATCGTGTACTTTCGGTAGTATCTGTACCGACTACTAGATTTTTGGTATTGTGACATCCCTAAATGTGTGTGTGTGTGTTGGGGGGGGGGGTATTGAGGAGGATACTATCAGGCTAGGTAGAAAAGCGAGGAGTGAATAATGTGCCAGTGTTTCGAAGGCAGGCAGGAAAGACAGTGGTCTCCTTGTTGGCCATATAGGCCTTTGATTTGGCCTGAGTGAAACACTTTCACCCTGCGACCCTGCACCCCTAATCACCCCTCTGTTTGTGCTGAGCACCCTCCAATCATTGTACCATGTCCCTCACTCCAACACACACCCAACTCTGTTTCCATCTTTTTAAAATGCATTTCATTTTATTACGCTTACACAACAGTGATCATCTCATGCAAATGGTGTCATATCTTCAGTTTTGTATCACCAGCGGACTGCTAGACGTTTCCCTCTTTTACACCACTTGGACCTTTTCCTATCCACCTTTCATTAAGACATTGTAGGTATGCATGAGCTTTTTATCTTTTATTCTAAAATGAATGATTTTCTTTTTTATTTCCATTTAGTTTTAATTTTATATATATATATATATATATATATATATTTTTTTTTTTTTTGGCTTACTCCTAGCCTCTATTGGGCTTAGCAAATATTTCAGTTATAACTTTAAATTTTTCTGAGGTTTTGGTGGTTCGGACCTATTAGAAAAAAAATCTTTTCACTCTCTTTTATCCACAGTATGATAATTTACAAAAGCTGAAAGTGAAACAAAAAGAGTCGATTTTGGAGTCAAAGATCCCAGTTTAAATTTAGTTTCATTGTGGACTTCATACAGTAATGACCTTGAAGTCCGGTAATACTGCATGATTACTTTCTCAGAGGTGTATTCTCACAGGTAAAACTACTCAAATACATTGCCACGCAATGAAAACCTCAACAGAGCTGTAGTTGTTAAATGCTAACATAATTGGTTGATCTATCATAGTTAAATGCAAGCGGCTCGATTTTTACTGTCAAGTACAGCAATAGATACCAATTTAACTTGACAAAAGAAAAACACTATCATGTTTCAGCGTTTTGGAAAAACCAATGAAAGAAAGCCTCAAGGGGAAAATAAATTTTCTGGTCAAGGCTAGTGGAACAGAGGCTAAAAGGAGACTCCCTATCAAAGCTACTATTCGTGATCCAAATGTAAACAAAAGAGTAGAAACTCTCCTATGGGCTGAAATATGTGCCTCCAGAAACTGAATTTGAATCATTTATATTTGAATTGCTAAACTTGAATAATTGCATTGAAAAACTGAATTTGAATCACATAATTTGAAATCGTATTGTTTACTTTGAATCATTGCATTGAAAAACTGAATCTGAATTGTATAATTTGAAATTGAATTTATTCGTTTGGAACTGAAATTTGATCTCTATATATTTATATATATAAATATATATTTATATTTGAACTCTCTATATATCTTCACATTCAGTTGTCAAAATTCAGATTCAGTTCTCAAAATTCAATTTCAAGTTACTGAGACTGACATCCGGGTAGTTGGGGGATGAAGGAAGAGCAATCGAGCGCAGATTGATAGAGTTCAGTGTATCTGTCGCCTTGGCTACTGCTGTTCATTGGAACGAATGCATCAATAGAGTTCCCATCATCCAAATCTAATATCTGATCTGATATCTGATCATTTGTCTCCCTGCTTAGAGCGTTTATATAAATATTAAAGTTAGTTTTGTTTGTGATTTAAAAGTGTAGCTTTATCATCATGTGCAGTAAACAAACAAAACAAAGAGACTAATCAATTTGTTAATACAAATAATATTTATTATAATCAGTTCACAGATCTGAGTCCAAACGGAAACTTCTGAACACCCTTCTGAACTAAGAGTTTCTGCTTCAAAGTGAAGTTTAAACAGACTGAAATGTCCAGGCTCACTCCTCCACTATTTAGTAATTTATTACATATGCATATATGCATGTATTTATTTATTTAACAAGACTTAAAGTCATGTTTCGTCGTGCACAGTCCGAGTCCCGGCAGACTCCCTTTAGGAAACCTGTGATTTAAACTTCAGCAGGCTGTGACAGTCCGCCCCGCTCCGTCCTGGTTCTGGTTCTCCCAGGATTCCCTTCCCTCCAGCGGGCCCAGCAGTACGGCCTGGGCCACCAGCAGCTAGTGTCTGTTTTGGCTCCTAGGAAGCGGGCAGTGAGCTTCAGATCCTGCAGCCACAGACAGACTCTGCTGCCCCGCTTAAGCTTCTTTCCGGCCGCCGGAGAAAACGCAGTAGAACTTCCTGCCGAAATCTACGTACTAGTGGAAGATCCTCCCGATCACCACTTTGTCTTTGGCCGGTCCCATCTGGATCAGCGGGGTCCGGCACAGCGAGGCAGAGCTGTGTTCCTGCCCAGGGGAAGAGTACGCTGCCGCCGGCCACGGAACTCTCCGTCCCCCGCCGCCGCCGGAGCTCAGATTGCAGGTCGAAGGCGGCATATATATCATAAAACACATTCTCACCTGTGAAATGTTATCCCTTGCTGTTTGTTTTTTTCATTTCTTTCATTCGAACATCCATAAGCAGCACAACAGTCTAGCATCATCCTGCGCCACTGAACTCTATTGATCTGCGCTCGATTGCTCTTCCTTCATCCCCCAACTACCCGGATGTCAGTCTCAGTAACTTGAAATTGAATTTTGAGAACTGAATCTGAATTTTGAGAACTGAATGTGAAGATATATAGAGAGTTGAATTTTCAGTGATGATCAAATTTCAGTTCCAAACGAATAAATTCAATTATAAATTATACAATTCAGATTCAGTTTTTCAATGCAATTATTCAAATTAAACAATACAATTTCAAATTTATGTGATTCAAATTCAGTTTTTCAATGCAATTATTCAAGTTTAGCAGTTCAAATTCAAATATAAATGATTCAAATTCAGTTTCTGGTGGCACATATTTCAGCCCATACTCTCCTGTCAGTACTCAAATCACATTTATTTTTATAGCACTTTATACACAATACAGTTGATCCAAAGTGAATTACAGCTCACAGAGAAAAATTACCAAATGTATAGACCCTTTGCAAACACGTGACCACGACCACGTGATGACGCCATGACGGACGGCAGAATCACCGGAAGCACAAGCTAAACAGTGTAGTAGACTAGCAGACTCCACTAGTAGACTCCAGTTTCATTAGTTTCAATCAAATAAAATAAATAACACTAAATAAACTGTAATAATAATACTATCTTCTTCTTCATGGCTTCTTCTATTGAACAACAAGTTGTCGTGCCGTTATTGGTCGAGGTAGGGCATCTGCTAGGTGCTCACAAAGAGCGGTATTTAGAGAAAATTGGGAGATCGCAGGATTGGATAACGACCCTTACCTTCTTCTTACTCTACTCTGCTTTATTATTTAATTTAGCGGCTAATTGCCTGGATTGCATTTCAGCTACATTAGTTATACTCAAGCACTTATAGTAATTTTCTCTTACAGCGACTGCCTCGCTGATCTCACAATTGTAACGCTGTTAGCTACTTTTGCTTAGCCATTAGCAATGGCTAATTCCTTTCCTGCTGTCCCTTGCTCGGTGTGTCAAATGTTTAACTATTCCTCTGCCTCCTTTAGTGATAAAGATACATGTAATAAATGTAGTTAATTTGCTGCTCTCGAGGCGAGGCTTAGTGAGTTTGAGGCACGGCTCCGTAGCTGGTGCGGACCAACATACTGTAGCTTCAGTTAGCAGTCCCCCGGTAGGAGGGGGCCTATGGTTAACCACCAACATCTTCGCCTTTCTAACAGTTTCTCCCCACTCAGTGACACACCCGCTGGTTATTGGGAGCTGCCAGTCCTTTTGGCTGATAGCAGCAACCCATCGCTGCCTTCTCTCCCCATCAAACGGTATCCGATAAAGAGATATATTGGCTTTACCCTGTCTGTTGGCACAGCCCACCGCACAACAAGAAATAACCATTTTATTACGGTATATGAGCAAACACGTACGCATTTGGCTTGCCGTCCGTCTACAGCATAGCTCTTCCGTCGTCCGTCATGGCGTTCATAATTCGCGCAATTAGAGCGTGATGTCACGTGCAAAGGGTCTGGAGGCTACATTAGCTGCTACTAACGCAACACACCTGAATCTCCAACCCAACTGATGGCAGTCAACTTGCATTGTGGGTAATATAGGTGTCAGACAAGGAGGAAAAAAACTATATCTGGTTCTGTGCGACGCTAAATCAGTGCAATACTCTTTTTGAATTGTTTTGGATGTTTGACAGGTAAGTTTGCTTCAAATATGTTTACATCAGTAATCTGTGTAAACGCAACATCATTTTAAAGTTTAAAAAAGAATACTGATTGGAAATGGCTGCTACATGTCAT
This sequence comes from Gymnocephalus cernua, assembly GCA_023631565.1. Taxonomy (NCBI): domain Eukaryota; kingdom Metazoa; phylum Chordata; class Actinopteri; order Perciformes; family Percidae; genus Gymnocephalus; species Gymnocephalus cernua. The sequence goes on from CM042439.1 coordinate 18,755,214, forward strand.
AACCTAAGCCTAAATCTCCCAGGATTTAATTGATATGTTCCTCCTCTATACTGTCCTGGTAATGCTGGGATAATTGAACTTGTTTACATGTCCTTTGGGAAATCAGCCGAGCTACAGAATACACCAGGGAAGAGCAGAAAAAGAGCACACGTCAGAGTGCACAACTAAAAAAAATTATTTTTAGCCAGTCTGCCTGTGTCATAAGTATGATCCATAAAAGATCTCTGCATGTGTGAAGCCATATGTGCCATTTTTCCATGCTCACTTGTTTGTATGCGTGCGTGTGTGTGCGCGACTATGAGTGACGCACCCAAGTGCATGTGTAACCTGAGATTCAGGTGGTGATGCAGGCGGGTGTGCAAATACGTGAGTAGAATTTGTTACCACGGCAACAGGCATTCAGTGAGTCGGTGCAATGGAATGGCTGGTGCAGTTCTATTAGCGAGAAGCAGTTTCCATAGCGACTCAACATCGCAGCTGCCTATGCAAGAGTGTGTGTGTGTGTGTGTGTGTGTGTGTGTGTGTGTGTGTGTGTGTGTGTGTGTGTGTGTGTGTGTGTGTGTGTGTGTGTGTGTGTGTGTGTGTGTGTGTGTGTGTGTGTGTCTCTGTATGAATACTGTGTGCATCCTGTGTGAATTTGAGTGTTCATTAGCGTGCCTCGCTATGTATGACTTGCTTTGTAACATTTCTTATTTTTTCATCCTTGCTATCATGTTTTTGTGTGGTGTGTGAACCTCCCAACCATGTCTCTACCCCCGTCAGTTCTCTCGCATTGCCCTATTTTCATCTCCTTCCTCTCTCTGTCTTACCCCTCTTTCTCTCTCTTTCTCTCCTCCTATCTCTCTCTCTTTCTCTCTCCCCCATCTCTGAGTGCTGAAGCTCATCAGGGTAAACAGATGCTGTGGCTGTTATTTATGTTTCCACTTGGTCTGGCTTTCATACAAATTATCCACAGGCCTTGCACAGTGCAGACGCTCAGCCTAACTGGGCTACACTGGCAGCTCTCTCGGCCTTATCCACGCTCAGACACTCAGACCATACCACAGACGCTGCGAGAGGGGGGGTTTCAGGAGGAGGGGGCACACAGGCTGACAGAGTGAACCATAGCAACACACTGATGGGCACAAAGACACCAATAACAGAGAGGGCATCAGAACTGGCTGCACCATTTGCTCCACACATGGAGGGGAATAAGAGTTTGGGAAGGTACCATCACTGCACAGGACAGGGGAAACAGACATCACAAAATGAAATATAGAGGATAAGCCCAGTGGAGCAAACATGAAGTACTTTGGTAACACTTTACCTGAAGGTATCTACATAAGAGTGACATGACACTGTCATGAACACAGTCATGGCACATGAACCCTAACCCTAACCATAACTTAAAACCATAACCAAAAACCGAATGACACTTACTAAAAGAAGCGTTATGTCATAAACGTTTATGACTTGTTCATGACATGTTCATGACAGTGTCATGTCACTCTTATGCAGATACCTTCAAGTAAAGTGTAACCAATGCTTTCTGCCAACTTAAAGGCAGTCCACTGAAAATGTTTATACTTAGTCTATACTTTATCTTTTTTTTCTCCAAGTGAATCACTGGCTGTAGGAGGTTAGAAAAAGCTGCTTATGGATCTTTTTACCTCGAAGACTCCTGCAGTTATACATATCTAGAGCTGCCAGTTTGAAGTGGGTAAACCACCTGTTACCTGTGGACACTTAAGCTCAATAGAAACTTTTGAAATGTGTGAGTGTTTGGTTAAGAATTTTGACCGAAGAATGAATGAACATGAAAATAATGAACACCATGGTTTGTCTGTGTTGTGCAGATATTCGGGATCGTCGTAAGAAGCCAGTGATGCTGTTCATCCACGGAGGCTCCTACATGGAGGGCTCAGGGAACTTGTTTGATGGGAGCGTCCTTGCTGCCTATGGAAATGTCATTGTGGTCACCATGAACTATCGGCTTGGTGTGCTCGGTAAGTTTGGTGTGCCACATCCTGCCCGCATTATCAGGCTCGGATGCATCTGATGGAAATGTTTACAGACTTTGACATGTGTCATCTAATGTATCAAAATATGTGTTTTCGAAATGGTGGTCAATGCACATATTAAGTTTGTGAATAATAGCACTCTATCAAAAACACCCAAACTCAAACCCTTTCTTTTTGCAGGCCCTCTGTAGTCCAAATTGGTCTTATATTGTCTCACTCTAAGCTAACATCACAGGGCATATGAATTTTAGTTTACCCTTGTAATGTATATACTATAAATATGCTATTTGAGTTTTTGACAGCAGCCACTCATCTTAAATTATTTCAGCAGTGTTGACAAGGGAAAGTGCAGACAGCATGCACAAAAGACAAACCGGTATAAATGGTGAGTATAGACTACGGTGACAAATTTGCTTGTCCTACTACTTTGCCCTTACTTGACCTACTTCATCATACTGCTTTAAAATATATTTCAAGCTCAGGCTACAGGACTCATCATTGCACATTGTGCCCTCTGGTCAGATGGTCTTCACTAACTATGCGCAGGATGCGGCACTGGTGTGTATTAATGTATAAGGCAGTTCTTGGCAGATTACCCATGTACATATGCACTAAATTTGTACTTGTACATAATACATACAATCTGAGATCCAATAGTTGGCTAAGTTTAAAGGTGCTCCCTGTGCGGACTGAGACTGGAAAGAGGTGTATTTTATTACAGCCCTTGGTCTTGGATGCTCAAACTAGACTCCCTCATCTCTCTGATAATTTTTTTTTTAAAAGCTACCAGAAGTTTTGATCACAAATTGTTCTTGCCACAATCCACAACAATTCTGTCATGTCTTGATGTCTTTTTGTCTGTATGTGTTTTATATTGTGTACATTTAGCCTCTCCTGTTGATGTGTGTACCATTTGTAGTATTTTGTATTGTGTTGTATGTACAGTATGTAACCGACGTGTAATGCGCCGCTTTGCTTTGCTTTGCTTTGCTTTGCTTTGCTTTGCTTTGCTTTGCTTTGCTTTCTTGGCCAGTTCCCAATTGAAAAAGAGATTTTACCTCAATTGGTTTTTCTCTTGTTAAATAAAAAATAAATAAAAAAGTTTAGGGAGCTACTGTATACTACTGACACAGCTACTGACAATGTCCCATCACAGCAACAAAAACAAAAAACTAAAGCAGATGAGTTGCTTTCTCAGTATTTCATCTTAATATTATGTTATCTTTCTTCTATATATTTTTTTTTGTTTTTATTTCTTTCCTGATGGTATGTGATGCCGTTCGTACAAAATCAAAAATATTTCTCCCAACAAAATTGACAAGAGTTAGGGAAGTTATGGAAACCCATATCAGAAAAGTGCCATATGAGCCAGAATAGATTAATATATAATGCCAATGAGAACTGTAGTTACGTAACTCTCGTGAACTTGACATTGCCTTCGTGGCGTGGTGTCCCAGGGAAGGAATAGACTTTTCTCTAGAGGAAAGAATTACTAGTTGTATCCTAGTTACTAGTAACTATAATTACTACTACTAATTACTGTTTTCTTTGCAAAGAGGAAGATAACTGTAATGAACACTTTAGAATGGGTCCAAGATCAATAGATGGTGTAATAAAGTGACTGTACACAGAATGATTTACCTGAGCCCCTGGCATATGCCAGCATCTTTAAGACTTGACCCAGCTGAACCCAACTTGTACTGCTAAATTTAGGACCTGAACCAGACCCAAGACCCAAAGACAATTTTTTTGCTTTATTTCAACCATTGCTAACCATTAGCTTGCAGTGCTAATGCAATGCAGTGGCTACACTCTGTCCCTTTCCCTCTTCCCACAGAGTATCTGGATGCAACACATACAGTAACAGACATGGACACACTCAGAGAGAAAGGAGATACATTTGAAAAGAACTAAACCCAAATCTGTGCTAAAGCAACCTGAACCCGATGTGTCCCAACAAATTGTCAAACAAATGGTCAGGTAGCAGGAGTTGACCAAACATCTGATGTAACAGACTGTACTACACTAGACTTTATTACTGATGTGGGACTTGGAAACGTGTATGTAACAGTCTTTGTGTGAAGGGCTCCTTGGTCTTTTCCCTGAATTTTGTTTCTGTGCAGCAGGGATTTCCTAATAAACAGGTCTGTTTACTGTGTTCACTTAGCTTGAACAACAAATGTTTGTTTTTTGATAAATTACAGTAACTGTTGTAATTAAATGCAATTCTGCAGAAAAAAATAAGAGACACCACCAACCCCTTTGCCTTTGGTGTCCATTCAGTATCTGAAAACAGAATTGAAACATTTGTTTGTACAACCCCAAATCAGAAAAAGTTGGGACAGTATGGAAAACACAAATAAAAAAAGAAAGTACTGATTTCTAAATGTACTTTGACTTGTATTTCATTGCAGACAATACAACAGCACATCATTTAATGTGTTCCTCATGATTTTTATTGGTTTTTTTTTTCAAATAAACAAAATTCCTATTTTGGTTCTAGCAACACATTTCAAAAAAAGTTGGAACAGTAAAGCATTTACCACTTTGTAATGTTGCCATTCCTTTTCATAACACTTAAAAGACGTTTAGGGACTGAAGACACCAAGTGATGAAGTGTTTCAGGTGTAATTTTGTCCCATTCTTGCTGCAAACAAGTCTTAAGGTGGGCAACAGTACGGGGTCTTCGTTGTCGCATTTTGCGCTTCAAAATGCGCCACACATTCTCTATTGGAGACAGGTCGGGACTGCAGGCAGGCCAGTCAAGTACCCGTATCCTCTTCCTCCGCAGCCAGAACTTTGTAATGTGTGCAGAATGTGGTTTTGCATTATCTTGTTGAAATATGCATGGACGTCCCTGGAAAAGATGTCTTCTTGAAGGCAGCATATTGTGCTCCAAAATCTCTATGTACTTTTCAACATTAATGGTGCCATCACAGAAGTGCAAGTTACCTTTGCCAAGGGCACTGACACAACCCATACCATGACAGACCCTGGCTTTTGGACGTGTTGCTGGTAACAGTCTGGATGATCCTTTTCTTCTTTGGTCCGGAGCATACGGCATCCATTTCTCCCAAAAAATACCTGAAATACTGATTCATCTGACCACAGTACACGTTTCCACTGTGTGATGGTCCATCCCAGATGCCTCTGAGCCAAGAGAAGTCGACGGCGCTTCTGGACAATGTTAACATAGGGCTTCCTTTTGGCACAGTACAGTTTTAACTGGCATTTGTGGCTGTAACTACGTATTGTGGTACTTGACCAAGGTTTGCCAAAGTAGTCCTGAGCCCATGTGGTGATATCGCTTATAGACGAATGACGATTCTTGATGCAGTGCCGCCTGAGGGCTCGGAGATCGCGGTTGTTCAGCTTAGGCTTGCGCCTTTGTCCTTTACGCACTGAAATTCCTCCTCATTCCTTGAATCTTTTAATTATGTTATGCACTGATGAAGGTGAAATAAGCAAATGTCTTCCTATCTTTCTTTGAGGAACATTGTTTTTATTTCAATAATTTTCTCACGTATTTGTTGGCAAACTGGCGATCCTCGGCCCATCTTTGCTCCTAAAGGACTAGACCTTTCTTGGATGCTGCTTTTGTACCAAATCATAATTACAATCACCTGTTGACATCACCTGTTTCAAATCACATCATTATTTAACCAATTTACCTGATTACCAGCCCTAAATTGCTCCTGTCCCGACCTTTTTTGGAATGTGTTGCAAGTCTGAATGACAGGAAATGATGTATATTTACAAATGAAATTAAGTTGACCAGACAAAACATGAAATATTTTGTGTTCACATTGTCTGCAATGAAATACAAGTCAAAGTACATTTAGAAATCACTACTTTCTTTTTTTATTTGTGTTTTCCATACTGTCCCAACTTTTTCTGATTTGGGGTTGTAGCTTTCAGTGTGTTTTTGAATTAAGATAAGTTAGTATAAGTATATTATACTATTCGTATAAGAATAGTAAGTTTAGTTTAATTTAAAGAAAAATCACATATAGCAAATCCTTTATTCTATTTGTCAATTCTGTTGGAGCTGTGTGTGTGTGTGTGTGTGTGTGTGTGTGTGTGTGTGTGTGTGTGTGTGTGTGTGTGTGTGTGTGTGTGTGTGTGTGTGTGTGTGTGTGTGTGTGTGTGTGTGTGTGTGTGTGTGTGTGTGTGTGTGTGTGTGTGTGCGTGTGTGTGTGTGTACCCAGTATCAGTGGAGTCAAGTATTTACATTCACCGGAGGTGTTTGCACACAGACTATCTGACGCTGGCTTTGCGGTTGCCAGGTTGGGTAATCAGATCTTGTTTATTGCATCACGCCTGTTTCAACATATCAGAATAATGATAAACAGAGAAACAGGAGTTGTTTAGAATGCCGTCCAAGAGTTGCAGCGAGTATTACAGAGGGTAACATGATCCAGAGCGTTATTGAGTGTGCCAATAGACAGGGGACAAGGACAAACTGAGAGTTTGTTAAATGAGGACCAGGACCTGCAGCTTTATCCTGCTCGATTATAGCTTGTTGTGAGGTCTTTTTCACAGCTGGCACACAAATCGTGACCGTTAACAAATTGGTTGTGAGAATCTGTTCACTATTTGAAATCAGGTTTGTCGAATGTAATATTAAATTACACGTTAATCAAAACGCTCCTCTGTGGTATCTTTGTTTGCTCCCTTTACCGACATCTCAATTTACATTGACACTGTCGCTGTGATTCATGTTGGAGATGTTTGAAGTGCGCTTGTATATTGTAGAGTATGTTTATTGCACTGAACTTCCACACACAAATGTTAAAATGCATACAAAATAGATACACATAGAAACGGAGAGCGATGCTGCTGTGTGATTATGAGGGATGACGCAGTGTCCTCGATTCCTTTAACATTGTTGAAAATTGATGTATGTTGGCAAATGTGTGCTCTCTCTTTCCCTCTCTCTCTCTCAGATATGCCTTAAATGGGTTACTGTACTGAGGCGATTATCCTTGTGTGCGTGTTTTGGTATGTTTGTGTAGCATAAGCATGCATGTTTGTCCATGTGCACACAAAAATCTCCTTGTGCATGTGACAGTGTGTAACTGTGTGTGTGTGTATGTATGTGCTACTTGGTTGCGTGCCATGCGTAAAATATATATGAATAATGCACCATCCATCTGAATTTTTAATAGCAAGCCTCTCTGACACTGTGAATTTGAGTCAAAGTGAGAAACACAAGCATACCGTATTTTAATAGTTTTATGTTCTAATCTTTAGTATTATCCCGTACTTACACACACAGGAGCTTACACATGCCAACCTCATTTCATACAATGCCTGCGCCTTTAAGAGAGTGATAGGGAGTCAGGAAGAAGGGAAGAAGAGAGAGCAGGGAATAGAGACAGATGAGCGAGGGAGAATCATAGAGAGACAGTGAGGGAAAAGGAAACAGAAGGGGGGAGATGGAACAGTCTAAAAATAAACTGTCAGAAATGCTTTTTTAAATCTGCAGTGATGCAAAGTATTCATTCAAATAAACGCTCCTGCAGTCAGTGTGACCACAGCACCCTTCCATGTGGCTTACCGCCTTATGCTTTCACTCCACTATGACACATACATATGTAATTTCCCAGCAAATGATATACTTTTCTTATTAATTCATGATATGACCTGTCGTTGTGGGGTAAAATGGGTGAATGAGAAGAAAATGTCTGCCGCACACTGCCTGGTTCAGAGGTTTGGTGACAGTTGAGATTCCAGAGTGCTCCTCGGCTCACCTTCTCCTACCTTCCTCCTGCTCCCGGCCCAGAAAGCCTTCTGATTTGTGTTGCGCAGCCATCTGTTCAGACTAATTAACTAATTAACTAATTAATGAACTCTGGGGAAAGGCCCACCATCGTGGGCTCAGAGAGTGAGAACATTTTTCACCTCAGGAAGAGAGATGAAACACTTCTTCTGAAAACGTTTCTTTGCACTTTCTACCCACGTTCAGCTTTTAACTTGTAAGTATAAGAGTAACCTATTTAGTAGTAAATACCACCACAGCGTTTACACTGTAAAAGGAGTTATGAATTTAACATGTATTTGGTTATCATCCTGCCCAAATGTGCATTTTTATATTTCTAGTTGTGACGGGTGATACTTTGTGGCTCAGCATAACTCAGTTACTCATAACTTTTGTTTAAGAGAGATAAATACAGTTTTTTTAGACACAAACTAATTGTGCTGTCAATGTTCTGAAAATAAGTCATGTTTTGTTCATGCTAACATGCGAATAGATCAATACTGGTGGTCTATTTGATTTGTGGTCTATTGATAAGGTTTTTTTTTGACCACTTGGGGGAAGTGCAACAAGTTGCCTGTTCTCAAAAACATCACTTCAAATGTGACATAAACAGTATTTTGAGCCTGCACAGATTTTACCATCAATTAATTTCTAGCCTCACATCTCAGCTGTCCCTGAATGAAAATGAAACACACCTCCCAGTCCCTGCACAGAGCCACAACCTTCCCACTCTGCAAGCAACCGTTAACTTTTCCTTCCCCACATTTTGCCTACAGTGCACGGCCACAGTGCCCAGAAAAACATAATAATTTTTGCTTTAGTGTCATTCTGATAGTGACTAGGTTCACGTGCAAACCAAGATTTTGGAAATTAAACATAAGAAACCTTATTCCCTTTGCAGAAATGGCTACAATATGCTTTATACTTGTTGTTAGTGTGATTGTGTAGAATGTGACGAGGGAGTGTGATGAATGTGATGGTAAAATTGTATGTGTTGGAACAGTTGCCTCCATCAATGTGTGTGTGTGTGTGTGTGTGTGTGTGTGTGTGTGTGTGTGTGTGTGTGTGTGTGTGTGTGTGTGTGTGTGTGTGTGTGTGTGTGTGTGTGTGTGTGTGTGTGTGTGTGTGTGTGTGTGTGTGTGTGTGTGTGTTTAAATGTATGTTATATGTGTGCATGAGAGATGTGTTTGTCCTCCTTCACATCGCCTCCTCTTCCAATTAACTTGGGGTTTGGAATTTGGAGCAGTTTGGACATTGGATATTAATAAACTGTGAATTAAACTAAACTACCGCACAATAAAAATACACTGCCATAACGCTGGTACTTCCGTGTCTACCCTTCAAAATGAAAGTCCATCTTAAATTCACTCAGAGCATTTCGCTAAGAGGAAACTCAATAAAAAGGCATTTTTGCCGACACTAGATATCAAACAAAAGCCAGACACTATATTGTATTAAGTTGCTGTGAGCTGTAAGTTCCCCACTTCTAAACACACAGCAGAAGATAACATCATTTTGGAGCTGAACGGGCAAAGGGAGCAGTCTTCCTCCTTACTCAGAATCACCCTGGGTCCGGTTGTTGAAGTTTGCTGCTAACTTATAACACTAATAACTAGGGCTGGGCAAGTTAACACGTTATTATCGCGTTAACTCAATAAATTAACGCCGACAATTATTTTATCGCGCATTAACGCAATTTTTATTATTTCTTTTATTATTGTAAAAGTCTGTTGCTCACAGGCTTTTATTTTGTAAATTAATGTTGCTGACTGCTGCCCTGCTGCTGGCGCGCTTACAAGAACCGGAAAAGAAAAGAATTGCCGGATAAACAAACCAACAAACATGGAGAAGGGTACGGAACTTTTACATGGCCATTTTCATTTTAACGTTCTTCCAGACGGCATAGTCAACAGAACCAAAGTTATTTGTAACCACTGCACCACTATTTCAGTCTGAAATATCACCTAAATGCACTAAATACACACAGTGGATACCAGCAAATCATTCAACGAAACAAACAGTGGCGCGAGGCTTCGGCAGACTACGTTAGATACAGCGTGTGGGAGAAGTATAGATAAACAAAGGCAAGAGAAGCTAACAAATGCCATGATAGCGAAGTGGAAAGCTACAGACTGCAGGCCGATTAGTGATGTGGAGAATCACAACAAATGACGGCAGGTATGAGATTCCCTCAAGACGCACCATCACAAGAAGAATACACGAGTTGTATGAAAAGGAAAGGCAAAAGCGCTGCAACCCGCTGTTGCTCTCATCACAGGGTAACCATAATTACCTCGGAGTTACAGTGCATTATATTGATGAACAGTGGGCTCTGCATTTACATGCTCTGACTGTAATGAAAACAGAGGAGAGACATTATGCTGAAATGTGCGCGGGACACTTTATTGAAGTGTCACAGCAGTGGAATGTGTCCTATTAATGATAACATGAATGCCCTGGCAGTGGCAATACGCTTTCATTTTGTATTTGCTTTGATTACATCGTTTAAGTTGAGATTTACGCTAAATATTTTATTTAACTGCTACTGTATGAACAAAATGCTGATGTTAAGTGTTTGCAGAACAAATGTTATGGCACTTTAGTTCATATGGCAGAACATTTAAAATAAAATTGCGCTATACACTACTTTTGAATTCATTATTGGATTTTGCGTATAACCATGTGATTAATCACGATTAATCAGGGAAATCATGCGATTAATTAAAACTTTTAACCGTTGCCCAGCCCTACTAATAACATTACCGTCGGTACGAGCCGGATTGGGTGGCGCAATGCGCACCACCATGAATCCATGAGGCAAATGTCTGTGATTACTCCACATTTTAATTGTGATATTTTGTGAGTAAATTCTGAATCTGGAACGTTCTCTGTCAGGTAAATGTAGTAGTACTATGTTTTCCTCTGAAGTAGAAGTATACTGTACATCAGTAGTAGGCTACAGTGGAATTGTATATTAAAGTGCTCATATTATGCTCATTTTCAGGTTCATAATTGTATTTAGAGGTTGTACCAGAATAGGTTTATGTGGTTTAATTTTCAGACAACACCATATATTTGTTGTACTGCACATTGCTACAGCTCCTCTTTTCACCCTGTGTGTTGAGCTCTCTGTTTTAGCTACAGAGTCAGACATCTCACTTTTGTACCATCTTTGTTGGGAGTTGCACATGCGCAGTAAGTACTGCTAGCCAGTCAGTTGCAGAGCACGAGGGAGTGCTATGCTAGCAGCTAGGCGAGCATTATAACGTGTGTTACAAAGTGACGCACGTTTGTCACGGCAATAAAGGCTGGACTACAACAGAGCTGTTTGGAGCAGTATGTGAACAGTGTTTTCTGTTGGAGATGGTAAGTCCCTTTGTTGTGGACTTTGGGCTTTTTCACTTTGTAAACCTATAACGTGCACAAAAAGATATATAACAATAAAGAAAAGGGGAAAAGCCAAAAAGCATAATATGAGCACTTTAAGTGGTTTGGGCTCCAATTTGGGTTACAATGATTCTGGAGAAAGCTACAAGCAGAAATACCAGAGGCCAAGCAATCGGCCCGTTCCAAACAGGCACATTTTGAATGGGCACTGTACTAGCAAAGGCAAAGTTCACATTGAGCACTACTGTGACTTATCGATATGTTGACTGAAACTGACACCAATCTGCCTCCCAGGCTGGCAGCCAGCTGCACAGCTGGACCAATCAAATCCAAGGAAGATAATTAATGCATCTAGTCATGCTCGATGCTCGATATCTTACGCACCACATAAAGTGTCAAAATCAAACCCAAAAAGGTCTCTAGAGTACTAGAGTACCTAAAATATCAACTATCCTTCATTATAATGATATAAAAAGGCTCTCCTTATAACTCCAGAACTAATCTTAGAATCATGCATTTTTTTTAAAGTTTTCTTCAGTATCAAAGTAATCCAGAAATAGCTGTCTGTACATTCATTGGTACATCTCAAAGAGGAATTGTTAATAGTGAATTATGCAAACTTTTAATGGTGCCAATTTTCCCACATGTTAAACAAATATAGGCTAAAATATGTTGTTAATTTGTAACAATGATAATCTACTCAAATACTATGATTCTAAGCCACACACTGGAAAATCCTTAATATGACTGACCAACACCTTCTTGTGTAGCCAGTGAATAGGTACTGCTAGTATGATATCCAGTATTAATGCACTGTAATAAATATACAATTCAGAGAAGGAGTACTTGAGTCCTGGACTCACTATTCTCTGGACTCGTGACTTGACTTGGACTGGCACACTGATGACTTGGACTTGGACTGGAGGATTTATGAAATCGGATTTGAGCATTCATAAAATGAGACTCGGAAGTTGGATGAAGTTTCTGACTACTTTTATGTACAATAGGTCATAAACATTTGATTTAAGATATTGATATATATTTAGTCTGTAACTGTTTCATTCAGGGGCCAGTGAGGGAGAACTTGAGTCCTGGACTCTGACTCGAGTTGCTATTCTCTGGACTCGTGACTCGACTCAAACTCAGGTAATGGTGACTCGACTCGGACTCTTCTATGGTGACTCAGACTCGGACTCAAACACTGGGGACTCAAGACTCGGATTCGACAGTTAGTGACTCGACTACACCACTGCTACAATTACATAAGACTTTGCAACAAGTTATGGAACATTAACAATCACGTGGCGAGTCGAATTCATACATGCAACGGAAATTATGCTTAATGAGTACATATCACTAATAATGAACTGCTTTAGGTCTGTATGATCACCTTTGTGATTAAAAGCTCTGTCTGTAAACAAGGCTCTGTTTTAAGACTTGTAATTCATTTAATTTGATCTGTTTTTAATTCTCACTGACTGATTTTCATCAATGATAAGTTGTTTCTGAAATGGAACTTTCTTTGAAACGCTTTGAAACGTCTTTGTGTCAGCATAATGTTTGAAGCATTGCTTCTCAAATTTGCATGACAGCCTGGTTTTACTGCACAGCTTGGTGCTATTTGAACGGACCTTTGAGAATAAAAATTGAGTGAGATAAGTAAGGTAATAAATACAACGACATTGGAAGCCTATGGGTGGTGTGTTGAAATGATATTAGTTCGGCAGGAGAAAGCCCAATTACAACATAATTTCATGTCTAGGTATACTTGACATAAAGAGGGATACATAATTGAAATGGACCTGCCAGCAGGTCTTCAGATTGAACTACTAGCGCCAACCAGGAGGCTTAACAGATTTGTGTAAAAATGTTGATAATCCAAAAAGAAAGTGCAAACTGTGAAGTACAGCAGCAGATCTTTGAATCAAAGAATGGAATTTATCTTAACACTTTTATGTTGTGGAAAGAAATGAAAAAAAAAACAGCCTCCAGGGGGTGCTACAGTAGCAATGCTTTAAACTTTTAGTCTCAAGCAAGACAGAATGCCATCATTAAAAATCACCCTATTTTTTAGCAGATATATAAACTCATTATCATTCTAACTACATGTTGTTCACATAGACTCAGACATCAGAATCAGTGCCGTTATTGACTTCATCAGTACATACTTCATATGGTACAGAGAGTTATATTCATTCACAGGTTCCCGGATATCTGGTAGCCCATATATAGAGGTTTACTCCTCAACGCAGCGGGCCCGGGTTCGACTCCAACCTGCGGTCCTTTGCTGCATGTCATTCCCCCTCTCTCTCCCCTTTCATGTCTTCAGCTGTCCTGTGTCAATAAAGGCCTAAAAATGGCCCCAAAAAAGAAAAATAGTTATATTCATTCACGTTTGCATTCATACAAAATAGATCATCCCCAAGGTTGCCACACAATACTGAATAATCAATCCACTTTATTCCAATCATCAAAACAGATTCTTTAGTCTTCCGTGTGCAGGAGACATTCACCATCTGCTCAGGTTTTTATTTCCTATTTTGTAATAGTGCCTCTACTTTAGCTTGATTCATTTTGTGACTCATATATACAGAAACATTGCTTTGTTTCCTCTCTTCAATCACCTTTTCTGTGTATAAAAAGGCAATATCTTCCCTCTGATTTTTGACATCTCTAATCATCTCATGTGTGACGTCACAGTGAAATTATATAATATGCCCTTCAATATATTCCTTTCACCTCTCTGTTATTTGTGATCTGACAGTAGCTTTGGGCAATATTCGGTTTAATACCTGTCGGGTTGTTGTTGTTTTTTTATCCCTTTCTCCTTCTCTCCCTCCCTCTCCTCTTGTTCGCTCTTCTCTGCTCACAGATATATTTTCAGTGACCCACTGTAGTCATTCTGTTCAGTACTGAATTACACTGCAGATGCATGTTCCCGTATCAGTAGTCAAACAGTCAGATGACTGACTGCGCTTCAATTCTGGATTGTGGATTTGGGAACGGTGCAGACTTTTACAGAGATGGTCAACACTAAAGGATGTACTGAATTAAGCTAAATATACTTCACAAAATACTGAAAAATCCTCTTGATGTTGAGCTGCTGCCCCTTATTTGTACGATGCACCTCTCTTGTCTCTACATTTTAAAAGATCCTCCTGATACATGTCCGTCTGTTACTAATACATCTTCCTGTTGCTGAGGCAATACAATATCAATATGGGATAATGGCTTTTACCATGACTCATCTCATCAGCGTACATTAGCGAAACACTAAGTGTTCCTATCATTTTCTTTTTCCATTCAGTGGTAGCGTACGTTATGCTTTCAAGATTTTATAAGATACCATTTTCTGAAAGATCTTTTCTAACTATGACAGGAAAGATATATGAGCAGAAGCAGCAGTTATTATCAGACGGTCTTGAGGGACTTTTTGTAGGACACTGCGTGATACAATAGGCTGTAAATATTTCTGTTCCAAATTTCCCTCCATCAGTTGCTCACCACTCCTCTGTTGTCTTCCATCCATTCACTTCACTGTCTCCAGCCTGTATCTTTGCTTAGAGGTTGATGACTCTCCTCACAGTTCCCTGGCCGTTACCTAAAGCAAGTGTTGAATATGCATGAGTTCAGCCTCCTAAACTGCTGCTCTCAGCGCTAAAGTCAGTAGGAAGCCCAACTCAGCAGATGCAGGCTGGGGGGGGGGGTCAGAAAGAAAACTTACTGAAATACAAGAAGAGAGAACTTGTTTGACTTATCTTCAATGGTGGAAGATAAACCAAATTTTCCTCTCTTCATGTTGCCTTGCAAAGAGAGCGACAGGAAGCGCTCACTCAAGCTAGCATGGTATTTCATGCACTCAACTGCGCGCGTGTGTGTGTGTGCGTGTGCGCAACAACTTTGTTTTTGTGCTTATGTGCGCATGCATGCAGCTGTTTTTGTACTTGATTATGGAAGTGCTTGAATGTGTGTATGCAAGTGCTTTTGTGAGTGTCTGTCCATATTATTTTGCCTGAAGCTCTGGACAGTTGCCAGGCAACTGTGGCAGGCAGCTCAGAACTCGGTTGGGCAGCCACGGAGCAGACACTTCCACATGCCTATGGTTTTGATAAGTGGCACAGGTCAGCGCTGATACATTACCAGGTCAGAGTCACATCAGGCTAAGAGCCGGTCAATTGCTGGGATGATCTAAGGATAATACAATTGCACAATAGCATGCAAACTATATCTAGATTACTGGGAGTAATCCTATCAAGCTAATATTTCTGCTACAACATTGATATGATTTAAAGTAACAAGATTTATATGTTTTTAATAATCCATCCAACACTAATCACTGCACTGTGGAAGCTGAGGGCAGCTGTGGTTTCTAATAAATTTGGTAATCCTGTTATCTCTAGATCAGAATTTAATCAAACTGTGGTTCTCATGATCATTATGTCATTATTATTAGGTAAGAAAAAGATTATTGTTAATGTTGACTGGGGTTGTACATCAGGCGACTTAAGATTTAATTTGTTCTCTCAAGATAAAAAGTAGTTGTGATTCTGAGATAATGTGAAGGAATATTAGCAAACACGGCTGGCCAAAGCGTCCATACTTTTCCATTGTACAACATCCAGGTCACCACTGTTGGACTCATGAAAAAAACCATGCAAAAGTGCCCTCTTGGATGCCCCTATAGCAGATAAAACATGATAAAGTGCCCTCAAGGGTGCCCTTCAAATAGAGAAAACGTGATGAAGTGTCCTTTAGGGTGCCCTTAAATGGAGAAAATGTGTGATAAAGTGCCCGCTAGGGTGCCCTTCCAGTAGAGAAAACATGACAAAGTGCCCTTGAGGGTGCCCTTAAATGAAGAAAACGTGATGAAGTGCCCTCTAGGGGGCCTTTCCACTAGAGAAAATAGGATGAAGCGCCTTTCCAGTGGAGAAAATGTGATGAAGTGCCCTCTTGGGTGCCTTTCCAGTGGAGAAAACATAATAAAGTGCCCTTTAGGGGTGCCCTTCCTGTAAAGAAAATGTGATGCAGTGCCCTCTAGGGTGCATTTTCAGTGGAGAAAAGATAATAAAGTGCCATTAAGGGTGCCCTTCCAGTAAAGAAAACGTGATGCAGTGCCCTCTAGTGTGCCCTTAAATGGAGAAACTGTTATAAAGTGCCCTCTAGGGTGCCTTTCCAGTGGACAACACGTGATGAAGTGCCCTTTAGCGTGCCCTTAAATGAAGAAAACGTGATGAAGTGCCCTTTAGGTGCCCTTCCAGTAGAGAAAATGTGATGCAGTGCCATATAGGCTGCCCTACATGCTAGAAAAGTTTGTGTGCTGGTGCCCTTTTAATTTTTTTTCGCTCATGTCCCTCAGACAGTCTGAGTCACTGCAGGTCACTGCATCTGTGGACCAACATGAAAACACTAAGTTCGAGGTGTTTTGATCCCTCAGTGGACATCCATATAAATACACAGACACATGGACATGTTTAATAGAAGTTTACCTTAATCGACTTAAGATTTCATTATTTCTGTTCATGCAGACATATTAAGCTTCATCTCCCCCTCTAAAGGTCAAATTACTGTCCGTACCGTAATGTGGGCACAGTATCAAACTACAATAATGCTCCTTGCAGTTGTCATTTTTTATCTTCTATTTCTGGGCAGTTATTTTTGTCAGCCAACAAGTGTCTTTTTTATCCTTATTGTCTTTTGCATGTAATATTCCTGAATATTCATTAAATGTGAGAAATTGATATAGTCTAAAATATATTTGCCAAATGAACTTAGCGAAAACTGTCGACCAGGGATGAACCTATCCAAAATAAACTTAATGAGACACCAGGCACCTCAGTCTACCCCTTGAAAAAAGAATACGTGCAACCACTTCATATCGTTCTCGTATTTCTTGCTGGCTGGTATTCATAAATGTTGTCCAAATGTTAACCACCGCAAATAACAAATAGCAAATGACACTCTGTAATATGAACTATAATTAATCCAATAATGAATTAACAATAATATAGTGTAAGTACAGTGAAGAGTGTGTAGTGAGACGTGTGTCATGCTGATTGTTGTGGAGAGGTCAATTTGACAGGTTATCATCGCCACCATCATCATCACTGCTACTACCATCATCATTGTCATCATCGTCATCACTTACATTATATTCATCAACAATCCAACTTAAGTTGCTGTTCAACACACTTCCAACGTGCTGACTGTCCTCTCTTACCATCTGTCTCTGTGTACTCCCTATACTGAACGTTATGGCTGTCCCACTCGTTCCAACTGCCCTTAAGTCACTCTTTTACAATCCCCACACAAGGAAACTTGCTGAATTGCAGTCCCTTAACAGTATTCACTGAACATACTAAAATGTGAGATTATGCCATAGAGACACATCATAACTAGAAGGGCACTCAAAGAGTGCAGACCTCTGCCTAGGCCAATAGTCCAGTCTTCTATCATATGCAAATCTGCAACCGCAACCACTATATATGTCTAGATATATTTCCAAAACAATCAGAACAAGAAGTCAGGACCACTATTAAACTTAATGTTGCGACCATGATTTAACCCATTGCATAATGCACAATTTGAGAATGACGCAGTGTAACGGTAATACTATAAATATAAAACTCACCATCTGTGTGTCTGTCTGTGGCATCCTGGGTCGCAGCTGCAAACAACGGAGATGGCCAAAATACACAGTGCTACCTATAAAGCCATAGTCACACCTAGTGGAAAAGCCCGGCCACTGGTCACTAATGCCTGTGAAAAAGTATTTGTGTATCCCCCCCAGTGATCCCCAGCTACACCTTTCCACCAAGTTGCATGACAATCAGACCAGTAGTTTTTCCATAATCCTGCTGACAAACAACAAACCAACCAATCAATCTTAAAAGAAACAGACAAACCCAGCAGAAAACATAACCTCCTTGGCAGAGTTTATGTGGGCACTCTGACCATGACACCAGGACCTTGTGTATAGTGGTATATCTTGTATTATTCAACCGATATGCTCATTTAGGTGACATATAGAATGATTGCACTGTAAAGTATAAAGCCGTACATGAATGGTATTGTCTGCCTTCCAGGTTTTAAAAAACTATTTAGTTCAACCCACACAAAGACTGTCTCGCATTATAAAGTGGCTAAATGGCAAACAAGTCAGTGGATGCCTGGGACGGCCATTTCAAGCTCATTGCAGCCAGGGGCGTTTCTAGGACTTGAGGAGGTTCGGGGCTTAGCCCGGACCCATTTAACTAAACTGAATACAATGCAAAACGGGGATTGGCTTTCCCAGCTTGTTAATAGCCAGTGCATGTTTATTTTAGCTGCCCAGTTTGTAGATGTAGGTTAAATAGCACCAACATTTGGCCTAATCATAACTGGCCTGGCAACCCAAAGGCCAAGGCTTTGCTTCCAGATTTGTGTGGTGACTTCTGATGTTGGTCTGGGGTTTTCTTGCCAGTACATAAACAGTACCAGAAATTGGTTCTGATATGATGAAAATATCAAGGGTTATAACTTTTTTAAAGGTTCTATAATATGTTAGTGTTGTGTTTACAGCTGCTGGGAAATTCTGCTCATGCATCAGAAGTGGCACACAAAAATTTCAAAAAAGGAATAATATGTAGGCCTACAACCAAGCAGCACAATTAATATGAGAAACTTAAGAGATAAGTAGGCTGCCATGAAGGTGGGTGCAGATGTTTTTTTTTTTTTTTAACTTTTTCATGTCCTCTGCCCCAACAGCCAATAATCTGAGGAGAACGCCGTTTACTGAAATAATTTCAGATGTTTTCTGAGTACTGAAGTCATCCAAACTGTCAAAAATTTGAAAAGCTCCAGTTCTTGCAGTGTTAAATAGCCTGGTGCTGCCTGAAACACATGTAATGTACAGTACTGTAATCCCCTATCATGAGAACAACGAATTGTGTGTGTGTGTGGCTCTGTGTGTGACATTTTGTTCAGCTTATTTTGTCTTGTTGTGGGTGTGCACCTACTGTGTAAATGTGTGTCCTGGAAGTAGGTGAAATGCCTTCTGTTGCTCTCCTCCTTCTCTTTGCTGACAAGTTCTCTTAACTGTGTTGTTTTTCAAGCGTGGGTATTAAAAATGAGTAATTTGGCAAGCTTTCTGTGTGAAATCTCCTCAGACTTGCGATGAGTTGGAGGCTGAGAAGTTCCTGACAATGACAGGATGCCATATTCTGTTGATGTGGGATATTTTCTTTTTAAAAAGGCAATAAACGCACAAGATTATGTTATCCTGTGCTCCTGAATTTCTGCCCTGCACACAATCAGGATTTTCTTTCTCTTCTCCTCTCTGTGTTTGTTCTAATTTACCCTGCAGGGTTTCTGAGCACAGGGGACCAGTCTGCTAAGGGGAACTATGGCTTGTTGGACCAGATCCAGGCCCTGCGCTGGCTCAATGAAAACATTGGCCACTTTGGAGGAGACCCAGAGAGAATCACCATCTTTGGCTCGGGCGCTGGTGCCGCCTGTGTGAACCTTCTCATCCTCTCCCACCACTCCGAGGGTAAGGTTCTTTCACTGCCATTGTCACATTAGTAGTCATATACCCTGCTCAAAGGGGATTACCATTTAAGGACAGTGTGGGTAGTGTATTTCTTCACAGCGCATGTTAGTAATTTCAATGAACAGCCTAAACCAGATTTAAAAAATCTGGCAATATTATTCCCCCAAGTGAAGGGATGCAGTATTCAAAAAATGAGTCGTCCACTATTTGCAGCGATATAGTACATGTATTTCTTTTCAGTAAACATGCAACACTGCAAAGATTGAGGTACAATATTTGTAAGAAAACCAGATTCTCAATCTGGACAGGGCTACACATGGATGAAAATGGTATGTTATTTGCCATAAATCAAAAATCAGTTCAGTTTGGGATACAAGCCACGTAATAATCCCAAATAACGATACGAGAGATACGAAATAACGAGATCACTGGACTGCACTGACAAAATTGGCCTTCTCCAATAAAACTAATGCTGTTTGGACAGGGCATTAGGAATAGATACAGTGTGTGTGTGTATACTTAACCCTAACTTTTATATCTTTGACTTTGACTTCCAGTGAAGAACATTATCATAAGCACTTCCCATAGATAAGATAAGAAGCCTTTATTGTCATTAAATTATAATGAATACAACAAAATTGTGAATGCCCCTCACAGCGGTGCTTAAAAGAAACTATATTGCACACTTTCGTATATAACATAACAACAACATACATTTAACAACCAACATTTGTCATAAAACAAGGGCAGGTAGGTTGTGATAAATAATAAATATAAATATATGAAATATACATATTTATAATTGTAGCATATTGTTGAGTTTCCCTGGTGAATGTGATATTTGTACATGGTTGAACTGTTGAACTGCTTAACCTGACTGGTACTTTGGTGATTCTACGCAGACATGTGAACAGCATGTGCCTCAGTGAGGACTAGAATGTGGTCTTTGCCAGTTGTATTTTAAAATAATGCCATCCCTTTTATAGATGGGGACTTTAAAGTGCCCCTTTTGGTCAGTAATCTTGCAATTTGAGCTTCTAAAAGCTAAATTATAGAGTCTTCAGTTCACATGTCTGATGTTTTACTACTGTAGGCCGACGCCTCCAGTGTCAAAGTGAAATTTGATTTAAGGGATTTGTTGAAAACATTTCCTCTGATTTTTTTTTTTTTTCATAAACACAAAAGCAAGGAGTATTCACACTCTTAAACCATGCCATCCCTGCAGGGTAATTTTTTACATTACCCTGCAGGGATGGTCAATGTGGAAATAAAGGTTAAAAAAAAGAAAGAAAGAAGAAGAAATCCATAGAATTATATAGGCCTCAATCAATCAGCTCTTTTAGGCCATTTAGCTGTGCAGATTTGCAGATGAATATTTAACAATAAAATAATTATTAGAAATGTGCAAATTAAATTTTGTTCGGAAGTAAAATTTGCTCACATTTTAGTTTTTTTTTCATGAAAAACACACATATGACATCAATCGCTGATTCAGTTTTTTCTTCTTAGTCCCTTGCAGTACTCAATATCTTTGCTGGCTAATGAGCGTGTTTTGTCTCGAGATGTCTCTTGAACTTCTTTGGCACCATTTGCGCATTTGACATTTTTCGCTGCAGATAAGTGGTTCAGGTGTGGGACAGCTGGCTTACAGCCTTTAATGGATAGGGGAATGTATTTTACTTCTTTTGGTCACTAATCTGAGTCATTATTATTGCATCCGGAAAATGTGAGTACTGGAAGATGTATTGGGTTGCTATGACAACCGGCAACTGTGAAATTGCCCTACCAGCTGCGTCATAACTGCATATTTAGCAGGGTTTTTAATGGTGGCTTAGATATTTATTTCTCCGATTTGATATGTTTGAAAGCATGATATTATCATAGTAACTGTTTATTAAAACATTGGCTCGTTATTTTATGTCATGAATTGTTATTGAAAATATAAATATAAAAATGATTGTGGCATCCTCAAGACAACACCTCTAGAACCACTGCAGTATATGTACTACTTATTAAGGACTGTATTGTACTTTCTTTTGTTTGTTGTTGAATGGCAGATCTCTAAAATACCCACCAGATGTTTGATCACTAATCCTCTGATGTGAGTAGAGCTCAGAATGTAAAAGGCACTTCACTTTACCAAGAATTCAGATTATGTTATTACTGAACTGTTAACCTTCACGCCAACAAACTGACCTGGGACAGATAAAATACAATACAAGATTTATTTGTATGTGTGAAGGAGATTCTCAGAATTCTAAGCGTGTGCATGGGAACACACATCTTTTTGTCTATCTTGAGTCAGAAAACATTCAGGAGGACATGACAAAGCAGTTCAATAATTGGGTAGCATCAGCAAAGTTGTTAGTGGTTGTCAATTGACCAGCTAATGTTGGCTGTCTTGCATGCCAAAAAACAAATACTCACACAAGCAGACTAGTGTTCAAATTATACTGTGGGTGATGGTGTATGGTTTTATTTAAAGCATATAATAATTATATATATATATAATTTGCCTATTAGTTGTATTACTTGAAATTCCCTTAAGAATTGGGTCGTTTTGGATCTTTTGATTGGTTAATGTTGGGTTATTTCTGGTATGGTTTTGTTCATGTGAACAGTTGTTGCTGTGTCAAAAAAGAAGATTAAATATCCATGTTATCATTATGGGTTGTTGTGCATAGATCTGTGGCACTACTTCTTTTCAAGTCTGGCTGTAACACCACAAAGTGCAGAAAAAGTTGGTGGGTGAACACTTTTTAGGTACTGTTGTGTGTGTGTGTGTGTGTGTGTGTGTGTGTGTGTGTGTGTGTGTGTGTGTGTGTGTGTGTGTGTGTGTGTGCAGAAGAGAGATGAGATGAGGGGTAGAGCTCGAGCTGCAGCTGAGAGGCTTCTTAATTGATTTCACAGGGAGAGGAGCGGGGGTGGGGCACATGCAGAATGTGGGGGGCCTTAATTATTAATGACAGAATCTGCAGATAAAACAGGGGGACAGCAAGCCACTTTACATAACAGTGCAGCGGGGCAACAGTGCAATCAGTTTTCTTTCTCTCTCTGTCTCTTTTTTCGCGCTTCATCCAACATGGCCCATCAAGCCCAATACTGTGTGTAGAGTTGCCACCATCTTTCTTGTAGCTGTCTCTCATTGTATGTAATGGACGCACTTCATTTTCCTACCCTGATCTTCATGGAGATTTTCTCCCGCTATGAATCCGGCTACTTCCTCTTGCTTCCTATGTAATACTCTACAATTGATCCTCCTACAACATATATGCATTATTGAAAGCACTCACACTGTCAGGCCTTGAATGCCCCATTTGCTGCTAGCAAAAGTATGTCAGGGTGGGGTGGGGTGGGGGTGGGGGGGTGAATTGGTGCTGAACTGAGAGAGAATAAGTGTTTTCTGTTGAAGCTATATCTGCTGTATGTGGACCTGCTCTGTGTAGGCCTGTTCCAGAGGGCCATCGCTCAGAGTGGCTCAGCCATCTCCAGCTGGGCCGTCAACTACCGACCGATGATGTACACCAAGATTTTGGCAAGGAAGGTCGGCTGCACTCTGGGGGACATGGCTGAGTTGGTGGAATGCCTGAGGAGGAAGAGTTTCCGGGAATTAGTGGACCAAGACATCCAGCCTGCACGCTACCACATCGCCTTCGGACCTGTGGTAGATGGGGACGTGGTGCCCGACGACCCTGAGATCCTCATGCAGCAGGTCGGAGCTGGTTTCACTAGATGTCATCCAGTGAATGATCACGTTGTTTGTCTTGATCAATTATTTGCATTTTGTGTGTGAATTACTGCACTCTGTGTAGGGGTGTAACGATACATCGATCTGGATCGATATATCGATTCAGTGATCCACGATCCAATATTATCGGTGCAAAGTGGAAATACCGATACAAATCGTCTGTAAGATGGCCCTTTACTTTAGAATCATACTTTATATTTATATTTTTTATTAAAGCTTTAGTGCATAACTTTTTGATATTAATGAACGTATGGCTTTGTTTAGAAGATTGTGTCGCTCGGTGACTTTCCCGCGCAGAAACTCAAGTGAAGATAATTACCTCTTCTGAAGAGTCCATCATGTTTTTTTAATCCTCCATGTCCTCCTTAGCTGCTAGTAACTACATCGAGGAGGGGTGGGGGCGTGTGTGCGATCACGTAAGGCTTGTATCATTTGGACACACCAACAGTGTTGTTGTCATTACTTAGAATTTCTCATGGGGGCGACAGAAACTACGCACTATAGCTTTAAAAAGAACAGTTTGTTTTGTTTTTCATATTTTAGTTGCTTTTGTTTGAGTTGATATAAATGAAACTGTGTTAAATTGGCATAAGATATCGTCTCATATCGGTTGCAGGACCCTGAATTGAATCAAATCGAAACTGTATTGTGACAGACTTTAAGATATCAGCAAATATCGTATCGTTGACCAAAGGAAAGAATCAATATAATATTGTATCGTGATAAAACCTATGATTTACACCCCTAATTCTGTTCTGTCATGTCATGCTCTGTGTGTTTGTCGTGACTCCAGGGTGAGTTCCTGAACTACGACATTTTGCTGGGCGTCAACCAGGGAGAGGGCCTGAAATTTGTGGATGACAGTGAAGGAGAAGACGGAATATCAGCAGCCTCATTTGACTACACCATCTCCAACTTTGTGGACAATCTGTATGGATACCCTGATGGTCAGACCCTACCCTATTTTACCTTAAAATTATGAATTCCTTAAAGCTCTAATCTTTCACTTTCCACATGTTGTTGGTCTCTACAGCAATAAAAAGTACTTTAAATGGTGTTCAAACTAGAGCTATGATCGGCAGTCTTGGGCCTGAGCCCATTAAAAACTTGAACTTCCACTGCTCATTATCCATGCGTGTAAGTTGGATGGATATACAGAAGGTTGTGTACATTCATGACATTCCACAGACTATGATGATATTGGAAAATATGTACAAAACCCAACCCGATTCAAGCCCGGAGAAGTCTTTGAGAAATGACCCCACCCGAATTCAGCAAGTTGGGCCCAATCGGGTTAGGGCAGAGAATCAATGCTCTGGTTCAAACTACAATGAAAATGGCAGAGGAAAATACTCAGATCCTTAAGCAAAAGTAGCACTACCACACTGTAAAAATACTCAGTTACAGGGAAAATTGTGTAGTGAATTGTCCTTAAAGGGATGCTACCGGTGCATAACACCGCAAAAGTACTCAATTTACTGATGCATTAATGTGAAAAAGTCACGGTGGAACTAGGTTTAATTATTTGCCATACTGTTGGGTAGTGTAATCTATATCATTGCACTGTATTTAATACGCTCATAGTTATGAACGAACGAACGTCATTGAACAAACAAATGAAAATGTAATTATTGTATTATGCAACTATTCCCAGCCCGCACAAGCTTACAATGGGTTTACATAGGTTTTATATGAAAAGTCTTAAGTAACTATAGTAACTAACTAGTAACTATGACTGTGCAACTATTGTAGTGGACTAGAAAGCACATTTCCTCTTGAATTGTAGTGAAGTAGAAAGTACAAAGTAGCATAAAATGGAAATACTCAAGTGAAGTAAAAGTACCTCAAATGTGTACTTGCTTGTAAAGTACTTGAGTAAATGTACCCAAGTTACCTTCCAGCACTGCTGCAAGGTGAGGGTCACATGATCGACTGAGGCGCTACAACTAGCGAGCTAGTCTGCTAGCATGTTTACTGTCAGCTGTGTAGTGTGTGGTATTATTACAATGTTATCTTTTTGATAAAATGGCTATGGGTTTGCGAATGCTGTTAAAAAAGCAAAGAGTTTTTACAATGTATATCTTTCAATAGGAATAGATATTTAAAAATTAAATTAAAAATTAAATAAAAAAATGTGTTGCTACAGTAGCATTGAGATGTTTCCTCTTCATTATCTGATGTTTTTCCAGCCAGACATTCTGAACAGAGCTGGAGGACGTCTTGTGATGAGCTACAGACCCACACATTAGAAAATCTGAGGGGACATTTGGTGACAATAGACGTGTAACACACAGAAAAGCTTTCATAATTTGATCAACTATATGCTTGAAATCAAATGAGAGTTTTAATATACTGCTATGACATATATTTACAACATTTTAACCAAGTTACAGAATTCAGCCTTAAATCCTTTTTCAGCTAATGTTGCAGATAACCACACACTGCGTACATGCTCACGTTTCTTTTTATTTCTTTGAAGGTAAAGACATTCTGAGGGAAACCATAAAGTTCATGTACACAGACTGGGCTGACAGGGACAACAGTGACATGCGTAGGAAGACCCTCTTGGCTCTGTTCACGGACCATCAGTGGGTGGCCCCGGCTGTCGCCACTGCCAAACTGCACGCTGAGTTCCAGTCGCCTGTCTATTTCTATACCTTCCACCACCACTGTCAGACCGAGGCGAGGCCAGACTGGGCAGACGCAGCCCATGGAGATGAGATCCCATATGTGTTTGGGATTCCCATGGTGGGAGCCACTGACCTGTTTCCCTGTAACTTCTCCAAGAACGATGTAATGCTAAGTGCCGTAGTCATGACATACTGGACCAACTTTGCCAAGACAGGGTTAGTATAATGCCAAATGTAATCATAACTTTCTGATATTAAATGCATTTATCTTATTAAAATATAAACTAATACAGAGTGTGTACAGTATACTGTACTTACAAGCTCATATGTAACACAGTGGTGAATTCACTTTCTGAAATAATCAGTCCATTGTCCCTCTATCCTTCTAGTGAAGTCCTACTATTTGTGGCCACAATAGAGACAGAGCGTCATAGTCTGAAAGCTACACCCACCAGAGGGGAAAACAACTCTTTGCTCTCCATTGACTTGTATTGCGCGAAGGCGCCTCATCGTCAATTTTGTCTGCTAGCAAACAACAGAAAAATGCCTGAAGGTTGCTGTGTGGTGATATTCACTACCAACGGGATAAATAACCTGTGAATCTGAATAAACTGTGGATCCCACAGTCTCCCCATTCTCTCTGCTCATCACATCTGTATCCACTTTTGTCTTCATAAAAGCTCAGTTTTTCAGTGTGGCAGCTTATAAAGTTATGGGTTCTTTACATTTTTGGTAGTGAATATCACCACACAGCAGACTTGAGGCATTTTTCTGTTGTTTGCTAGCAGACGGAATTGACGAGGAGGCACCTTCACGCAATACAAGTCAATGAAAAGCGGAGAGTTCTTTTCCCCTACGGTTGGGGCGGGACTTAAATGTGTTCTGTCTCTATTGTGGGCACATTGTTAGTCTGCTAAAGGTGAATATAGCATTAGTGTTTCTAGTTTTGATTTGGAGATTTTCTCATAGATGACAGAATCTGTTGAGCTTCTTGTGGGTCTAAACATCTGGTTTGGGACTGAGTTGCACCGTGACACGCAGCACCTGCTCTTTCCGAGGCGTTATTTCTGCTAAAATCCAAACCAGATTTCTATACAGGTGTTCACCTCAAATAGCACATCAGCTCTTGTGTTTCGGCATATTGAATTGCTGTATAATCGCAACACAGGCAACAGGTACAAACTTAGTAGTGATCAATCATTTTTAACATATAAAAAATATTTTGATTCTGCTATTTCTCTCCTCCAGAGATCCTAACCTACCAGTTCCTCAGGACACCACGTTCATCCACACCAAGCCCAACCGCTTTGAAGAGGTCATCTGGACCAAATTCAGCTCCAAAGACAAGCAGTACTTGCATATTGGCCTGAAGCCTCGTGTCAGAGACAACTACCGGGCCAACAAGGTGGCCTTCTGGCTGGAGCTGGTGCCACATCTCCACAGCCTCCACAAGGAAATCATTAGCTCCATCACAACTCGACTACCGCCCGGAGGCACCAACCGCTGGAAGGGCCCTCACAGCCGCTCCACACCGCATCCTGTAATCTCCACCTATCCGCCTGATCCTGAACCCTATGGTTCAGAGAGACCCCGCTTTTCTCCCTTTCCCGATGAGACACGGGACTACTCCACCGAGCTGAGTGTGACGGTAGCTGTGGGCGCCTCGCTTCTTTTCCTGAACGTGCTGGCCTTTGCCGCGCTTTACTATAAACGGGATAAGCGCCATGAACTCATGCAGAGACGCCACCGCCGACTGTCCCCGCAGCGTGTCACGACGATGGGCATGGGCGTTGGCATGGGAGTAGTAGGGGCCCCGCCGCACAATGACCTGGCGCTGAGTCAGGAGGAGGAGCTAATGTCGCTGCAGATGAAGCAGCAGAGAGTGGAGCTGGAGCACGGCACACCCCTCCCTTCCCGCGGCATCCACGGCGACCTGGAACCCCTGCGGCCCCCCGTGTGCCCACCTGACTACACGCTGGCCCTGCGGCGGGCGCCGGAGGATGTGCCACTGATGACAGCCAATACCATCACCATGATCCCGAGCACCATCAGCAGCATGCAGCCCCTCCACCCCTTCAACACTTATCCCCCTGTCCCGGCCCCCTCCACTACACCTGTCCCCAGCCACAGCAACAATGCCCTGCCACACCAACACTCCACCACCCGTGTATAGGACCAGGCACAACCTCTGCTACCCCACTCTGGGCTTACAGAGACGCACCACACAAACTGCTCCATACAAACTCCACTCTCACCACCCTCTATTCTTCTTCACTATATCTTTGTCCTTTCTCATGAAGCCCTCAAATAAAGCTGCAGTTTGTAAGATTTTAAGCAGCGAAATACCTCTAAAATGTAATCATAAATCAATGAGGAGATGATTTAAAAAAAAGAAAAGAAAATCTCCACCTGTCATCATAGGTGCATACTGCTTTGCCGCGTTAAAGCTCTTTCAATATCTCGTGCTTAGGTGAGCCACCAGACGCAGCTTTAAGCTTGTAGCTCTCTCTCAAAGAGGCATCAAGCTAATCACAATCAGCCAGACATTTTATGTGTAGCTTGGTTTTTGCTCGCATGTGTTGTTGTGTCAGTGTAAAACTATGTTTGACATAGAATACATATATATTCATTTCCATTCATTTAGTGAAAAAGATAATACAGTAGCGAGCAGCTTTAAACCAGGCAACATATGCCCCAACAAGCTGTCTTTCACAAAGCGGTGATTTCTTGAAACTTACAAATTGCAGCTTTAAAGGCCCAATCTGGAAGTGAAATTTGGCACCCTGTGTTGAGCACTATGTCCCAACAGCTGTCCCTGTATTCTATTTTTGGAGGCTTTTGTTAAGTGTGAACTGTATTGACAGCACTGGAAGTATAAGGATGAGCTATTTGACATTTAAGCATGAGTTTTTCATAGATTGTAACTTTATTTCTTATGTTATTACAAATTTATGTACCTGTTTTCTGTTATGATGTGACCTAAATGGCATCAAAAGTCCTGCTTTTAAAAAAAAAGAAGAAGAAAAAAAATCTGTATACTCACAAATGCTGCTTTCAAACATTTCCAGATTGGGGCTTCAACTGTTGGGCGGTACAGGAAATAACTGAATCATACTCAGTCTGTGGGATGCAACCTGGAATCCAGGCTGCCCATTAGAACTCGCTGCATCTCGGCCACACAGGCTCTAATCATGTCCATTACTTTATTTGTTTCTCACTCATTATCTCTGTCTGTAGCCCCATCTCAGCCCATTTAACTGCTTCTCTCTTTTCGCTGCCTCACACTCTCTCTCTCTCTCTCTGCATCTGCCCTTGTAGCTCTTTTTATTAAACCATTGACATAATCCATTTCCATCTCCACGTCTCTCCTCTTTCTCACAATCACTTCTAGACTCTTTTTTCCTTTTGGAGTCTTTTATACAAAAACACAAATGTAAATGATGTATTATTAATAAATTGTAAGGATATGAATGAAAAAAAAAGATATTCTGATATCTCGTTTTTACCAGCATTCTTGGTGCCAAGTACTGTGATAAAGTTCCTCTTTCACTGGCGTCCAGTGGACCGCCTGGAGAGGTCCATCCTGACTGTATCTTACAAAAGGAATTACCATCATAAAAAGTGCCAACCCCTTCATCTTTCTTTTTGATCCACACACTTTTATTTTCTTTTGAAATTGCACTCAGTGTTGCACTGTGGCTGGTCTCTTCTTTAAAAGGGAAATCAGATTCAATATTTCCTCGTTTAAAAAAAAAAAAAAAAGAATATAAAGTTTTATTATCTACTTTGCTGTCTGGGATATTTGCATGATGTTTTTTTTATAAAGAGTGTGGACAGAGAAGTTTGTTTGTAATTTTGATGATTTGCCTTGTTCTGCATTGATTTTTATTTTATTTTGAAAATCATTTTCATTTTCTATTTTAATATCAGCTGCACTTTGTGGTACTTCAAAAAGGTATTAAAGTATTAAGAGATGAATATTGTGTAAAACTATGATTATAACCAAGAGAGTAAATATTTCCTCTTTATTTTTGTTCATTTCCTAACACTGAGGCTGTGCCGCAAAACTACCAGAGAGACTGATGAAAGCCTTTTTCTTTCCTCCCTCTTTTGCTCTGTTCCTCTTTATCTTTTGCAACTGTCAAGTTTGCAGTCACTGTCTCTCAATCTCACCTGAAGATAGCACTTTTTAAGTTACAACAACAAAAAAGAAACAACTACTTTACATGAATAGTCTAAATAAGGTTTTTGTCTGTGACTGACATTAACCACATGCTTCAAAGACTGCCTGACAGTTATTCTTTTCGTCTGCTCTTTTGTTGTTTCATGATTCTCCCTCCTGCAAGGTGGGAGACAGGATAGAATATATTTATGACGGTCAAAAGGTGAGAAAGCCTTGTACGCGCGTTTCACATCTTTCGCACAACTGAACACCACGAGAGACGGGTCACACTCTGGACAATTCTGAGAAGAAAAAAAAAAACAGTGACATTAGGACAACACTGGACAAATGCCGGCAGTGATTCAATGGTGATGAGGAAATAGCTCGTCAGCTACGGTATGACCTGTCAATGCACAGAGGATGCATTCTAAAAACCTGATTTAAAAAAAAAAAAAAAATCTTTAATGACAGACATTACTCATACACCATATACCACAAAAGCAAAGTGGGCGGGATTAATTCCCCCCTCCTTGCTATGTTCTGTATCCTGTCTGCTTAGGATAACAACACTCTGGAGCCAGACTGCCATCCCTCACACTGGACAGGAGCGAGCTGCGAGGACAAAAGACAAAAACCAACACATGAAACAAACTGTACATTTTTTTTAAAGTGTAAGAGAACAAACTGGAATTTGTAAATATTATGTTTGTTGTTTGGTTTGAGTGATTGGCCGGATCTTTTCTTTGTGACAACAGGTGCAAGTTTAGGTGACTTACATGATTTTAGCATTCATGCGTATGTTTGATTCTCCTTTGTTTCCTAGATCCCCAGGGCAAATTCCAATAGGTCATGGGCACATGAGCACATCTTTGAACATGCGTGAATAATAATAAAAACAAAACAAAAATCACAGCATAGTAGAGGTAAACATAAACACGAAAAGGAATGCTTAGGGCTCAGGTTAGCCTAGATATTGTGGTGTTAAAAATGCTCTTACTGCATTTCTGGCTGTATGTCTAAAGCATAATGTACACACCTGGCACTATTCCATCAATCATGAAGGCAGCTTTTGAGTGAAATGAGTCCTTTCATTGGTTAAAAAGCCAAAGAGCAGCTGCAGAGAACAGATGAAGGAAGGGAAAATAGGGATGTTTCGAGAAATGAGGCAGAAAAACGAGAGAGGGCGGATGTTTCAAATGTGCTCAAAACAAACCACAAATCAAGGAATTTTACTTGCGATGCTTTTGGATTTAATTGTTAGTGTCTCACATTGTCTTGAGCATTGTCATACAGAACAACCTGTTATTAGGAGGTTGTGAAATCCTTTGTACTCGTTTGGTCTTATTTCAGACTCTAATCGTGGTGGTTGTTTTGCTACCTTTTGAAATTTTGTCCACACATTCTGTTTATGGGATTATTGGCACAGCTGTTTGATGTGAATTTGAGTTGCCCACGCTTCTAAAAACAGCATTACAAAGATAGTTTGGACAGCCAACAGATAATGGAAGCACACTCACCAAGTTTACATGTTTACACTACAGTTTTGATGTTGGCTTAAGGTAAGTAAAAAATATATATATATACAAATAATAAAAAGCATTACAAGGATCCAAATATTGTCTTATTAAAACATGTACTGCTGGAATGGTAAAGTGAAGGCTTGCACCTGTTTGTCTGTTTCATTTAGTCTGATTCAGTAACCTGCTTGAAGCTCAAGATACTGTGAGAGAGCATAATGACCAGAAGGAGTTGAAAGAATTAAAATTAATATTTCTATTTCAAATAGAGGCTATTACACACTGTATGTTGTGTATCTGAACTGGAAAACATTAAAAGACATTCTTAAACAAAAGATGTTGCCATCATTTGTGTCACATTGTCAGGGACGCAACATTAAAGCTGTAATACGTTTTATAGCCACACGGCGGCAGGAGAACCCCACTACAAGTTGGTACACTACACACAATCCGGAGCACTTTGATGTTGTAGCTAACCTGTTAGCTTGTTTATTTGCACAACTGAGAGGTATGAGCAACTTAAACTTTAATTTTGAGTCCCGTTTCTATCCACCAATACACACTTACCTTTAAGCTCTGGTTTGGTCACCAACTCCTGAGAAAAAATACCTCGGTCAGTTAAGCTAGCTGCTATGTTTCACCAGCTAGCTTAGTTGCTAACTTGAGTATTTGGTATTTGGTAGCTTACAGTCGGGATATCAAAATCGTTTTGCTTATATTGCTAGCCTTTGCTTTGAGCGACTTTGACTGACAGTATTTAAAACATGTAACGTTAGGCCTATTATTGGAGAATTGAGAGAAGTGATGTTTGTTTTCAGTTTTTAAGAAAGAGGAAACTGATGGTTGTAGCTGTGGCTGCTCAGAGAGAGAACCATGGTGTTCATTGCTGTAATATTGCGGTTTTGAGGACATATAAACATGTTGCTTTTTAGCATATATAGGCTAGCTTTCACCACAGAATGTATCCTCCTAATGCTCAGCTTCCCATGATTTCATTTTCTAAATCCACACAAACTGTGTGGTGACTTTCATTCCATGAGGTCTTAAAGTTATCCAGAGGATTTGAATTTTAAACCCTAAAATAACAGCACCAGTTCCGTGACTGTCCTCTGATCTGTGTTTATTCAGCTGCTGTACTCAATAAATCAATATTATAGCAAATATACCGGAGCAGACTGATGCACTGGTGCTGTTGGATGAAGCATTTGTGCTAATGCATGGCTCTCCATTCATTCAAGCCCCAATGTGGAAAAGAAATTAAAGTGTTCATATTATGCTCATTTTCAGGTTTAAAATTGTATTTAGAGGTTATATCAGAATAGGTTTACATGGTTTAATTTCATTTATTTTTTAACCATATTTTTGTTGTACTGCACATTGCTACAGCTCCTATTTTCACCCTGTGTTGAGCTCTCTGTTTTAGCTACAGAGTGAGGCATCACACTTCTGTTCCATCTTTGTTGGGAGTCACACATGCGCAGTACCTAGGTAAGGACTACCAGCCAGTCATAAGCAGAATATGAGCGCATGCCACGCTAGCAGCTAGGCGAGCATTATAACGTGTGTTACAAAGTGACGCACGTTCGTCACGGCAGTAAAGGCTGGACTACAGCAGAGCTGTTTGGAGCAGTTTGTGAACAGTGTTTTCTGTTGGAGATGGTAAGTCCCTTTGGGGTGGACTTTGGGCTTTTTCACTTTGTAAACCTATAACGTGCACAAAAAGTTATATAACACAATAAAGGAAAGGGAAAAAGCATAATATGAGCACTTTAAATCCTTTTTTGGCCACTGATTTATCACATAAGCACTTTTAGACCACCTTACACCTCTTTATACCTCTCCAAAGTCACAGTCTGCACTCTGATCAATTGATATTTTCTCCCAGTTACTTTCAAATATTAATATACAACAACAGCTCTAATTACCTTGGCAAAACAGTAAAGACAGTTAATTTCAATAACCCTGTCTGCAGCTATGTTTTTTGGAAATTCTTTTTGGATTAATGCACAGTAATTCCTGATAGGAGAGAGGTTGAAAAATGTATAATGCATTTTTTTTCAAATGTTTCTATAGTTATTAATCTTTTTTTCATATCTGGAATATTAAATCCTTACTTTTGGTTTAGAGTATCTGACATGTCTTATTGCTGCAATAATAAGCAAGCTATTACCTACACTGTGTTTAATAACTTTGATGTGCACCGTATTAATCAAAATCATCTCTGTTATTTCTTCAGCAGAGTCATCATACAGTAAATAGATTGCACAATTGTTTAGATGACTGATGTTTATGGTAATGTAATAGTATTTTTCTTATGCATTCAACCCAATTACCTTTGCGGATCATTTACACTGTTGGCTTAGCTGTAAGCAGTGATCACAGGAAATACTTTCCCTCTGTCACTAGATGGCAGTATGCAGCTTTAATGTGTAGAACAGGCTTGCTGCATCAGAAAATGACTGCTTCTGAGAAGTTATGCAGTCTATGCTTCTAACCCAAATGAACTAGCCTCTGTCGAGAAATTCTAAATTATTTTGGTATGATGGCTGATGATGCACTAACAGCTCAGAAAGCATCTTCCTCTTTAGAATTGCAAATAGAAACGTCATTATCAATTTAAAGAAGATACCTATACTACATGAAAGCAAAAAATTTAAAATTACGAAAAGTCTTTAGGCCTATATGATATGATGATCACATATGTAATATTTGAACATATTTAAAAGACAGTGAGAATAATATTTGTGTGTCAAATGACACATTAGTCATTTGATACACAAATATTATTCTCACTGTCTTTTAAATAACATTTAGATTATAAATTTGGAAGGTTTCTCAATGTTCTTGTGTTGGTTTTTAGGTTTTCTTACTTCCTTAACTATGGATTTCTTTTCATATTCAAAAGAGTTTTATCACACGTAGGTTAACTAAATGATTAAGAGACACTAAAACCCATCAGATAGCCATAAAAGTAAAAATCCAATTTTCCTAACTGACCAAACATTTAAACTCACATGAGTAGCCTATGATAAAAAGAATATTTTTCTAAGCCTAACACAGCTTTACACTGACATGTTACAAGAATATAAAGTAAATGGTAAATAACACAATCACAGTTAATTAAGATATTTTATTGAATGAGCCAACTTGCATAACCTCCCACACATCAGGCTATTATAATCCCTCTCCTAACAAAGCAGCTTTTTTTTTCAAGAATAAAGCCGCCTACACATGATAGGCCGTTCCATTGATTTACATTGATAGTTGTTGGTGGCGCCCAACTATGCGCTGCGCTGGATAATCGGATTTGCCGCTTTGCGCTGCGCTCAAAATTCAAATGATTTCAATTGTTAACCTGGTTGCCGCTGACCTTTCGAAAGCGCAACCAATGAGATAACAGCATGTCGTTTCCTAGCAACGGGAAATAGCTCCCTTGCCACCCTTGATGACGTTTACCTACGCTGCGATTTGCGCAGACCAGCTCTACCGAGGCGCGCGCAGACAGCAAATCGATTATCATGTGTAGGTGGCTTAACTGATCTGCAAGATAATTTTGAAATTAGCATTATAATTAAAAACCCACGTACGCACAGGAGGTTTAAGCTCTCAGATAGTATGCTGGAGGTAAAGAGGGAGGGGCGAGGGAGAGATGCAGTTGTCATAGAAGATCTGAAGGTTCTGGTCAACATCCAAATTACTTTTCAGAAAGATCTCAAGTTCCTGGAGCGGCATCTCGTGCACGCTGTTCCCCTCTTTGGCGTTTTTGGCCAAGACAGCGTAGGTCGGGAAACGGATGCGGACATCATGCGGCGAGTTGCGGTCGTATTCAGTGCAGCAGTAAGCGGACCACACGTCTTCGGGGATGGCCACGCGGTCCTGGTTGTTTCGGCGGATCATGTTGCCCCTGGTGGTCACTCCGGTCACGATGTAGGCCGTGCCGCGGCAGTAGTTGTTGAGGCGGACCCGGATCCGCTCCTCGTACTCACGCCAAGGCCCGATGTTGAACTCGCGGATCTCCGGGACCACGTTGGTCAGCGTGTAGGTGGCGGCGCGGTCGTGTGGCGTGGACTGGTGCTGGTCCGGGTTCAGGTGGCCTCTCTCATACAGGACCACGTCAGAGTAGTCATCCAGGACTGCCTGGCTGTCCTCGAACTTCATGTGCAGGTAGCCAGTGGGGAAGGGCTGCATGTTTCCATTCCCATCGACTTCTGCCAGCTGTTGAGACACACAACATAGTTTTTTGTTATGCTGGGAAATAATTGGCTACATAAGCCAGTATTGTCTATGAATCGTCTTTGCTTTTGCAGTAGACCATTGGCGGAATAATAAGTACATTTGTGCTGGGTTATTTT
Organism: Gymnocephalus cernua; assembly: GCA_023631565.1. Classification (NCBI taxonomy): domain Eukaryota; kingdom Metazoa; phylum Chordata; class Actinopteri; order Perciformes; family Percidae; genus Gymnocephalus; species Gymnocephalus cernua. The sequence goes on from CM042439.1 coordinate 18,791,298, forward strand.
TTTTTATTTTGCTTCTTCATAGTCATCACTATCTTCACAATTGGTTTCAATGCAATTCTTGCGTTTGGAACTTTGTCTTTGATTATGTAATAGCAAACATTAATGGCATTTGTGCACATAGGCTCTTTGTTGCTATATGTCGTATAATTAAACTTCCGTGCTTTATCTCCACCATTCACGCTGAGTAGCATAGTAGCCTACATCGGAAGCACACTGTAGGCCTTTTGTTCATCACTGAGACAGATTAGCCAGTTTTGCATTTTACTATTACATTGATATCACGTCTCTGAATATCCCATTTCAACGTCCCGTATCTCATCACCACACTCTTTGAGAGTGAATTGCACTTATACAGTGGTGGAATGTAACTAAGTACATTTACTCAAGTACTATACTTACGTACAAATTTGAGGTACTTGTACTTTACTTGAGTCTTTTCTTTTCATGCCACTTTCTACTTGTACTCCACTACATTTCAGAAGGAAATATTGTGCTTTTTACTCCAGTACATTAATCTGACAGATTTAGTTACTAGTTAGGTCTACTTTACCAATGAAGAGTTTTGCAGACTAAACAGAGTTTATAAAATACAATGTTTTATTATAAATTAAACTACCTAACAATATACAGGCTTACAAGTCCAGCTGAAATGATTAGCCGATAAAACACTTAGTTGTTTGACAGAATTGTTTTGATCGTTTCCAGTTTCTAAAATGCGAGTACTTTTACTTTTTATACTTTTTCAATGCAGGACCTTTACTTGAGACAGAGTATTTTTATAGTGTGGTATTAGTACTTTTACTTAGGCCTAAGTAAAGGAGCACTACTGGACACAGAACATTTTGTTATGCTGGGAAATAATACAAAGCCAGTATTGTTTATGAAGTACCTTTGCTTTTGGAGTAGACATATTGCCTATTTTAGCTGCTGGCTTCCTCTTTGAAAGAGATGCCGTACTTTAGTGTGAGCTACCTGATTAACAGATGGTTAAAAATGAATGAAAACCCCTTTTACGAATGAAGTTTTTAGCATTTTTGAAAAGCAACCTTGAACTATTTACTCAAAGACAAGTCTCTGACCTGTGGCTCGTACATCCAAGGATAGTCCACACGTCTGTCTCCCTCTGTTTTCTTGAAGGTATACGCTGAGTAAACTGGAATCCGCTTTTGTGGGTCGTACAGGGTCACATAGCGAGGTCTGTCTGCGTAGCGTTGGCAGATCCTCTTCAGCTTGGTGTCGGTGAACCCGCGTGGTGGTGTCCCCATGTACAGGGAGTCCTTGCACCTCTCTATGTGGTTAAAATCCTGAACCACCGTTGCTGACAGTAGAGGCAGAAAACAGGCTAGCACAGGAACAAAAACTAAAGGTGTTAACATACTCATGGTGAAAAACGTCTTCTCAGTCTCTCCTACTGTGACTTCTGCTATGCAATGACAGTGAATGTTTGCAATTATGATTGCGACAGATCAGATATGCAAAGCAAGGAGAGTGTGACCAAAAGACAGGCCTCCTAACACATAGGCATGGGTGCGCAGGTCATGGCTCTAACCTACAATTCTAAAATACTATAGTGAATAAAAAAAAGCTGTTTCTTCTCCTGAATCATATCCTAATTATATATTTATTTTCAGTTTTACTGCACTTTTTGAAGTAATGCTATGCTAAACTTTCGGATCTATTGAGGTTAAGCCCATCATCTCCTTGGCCGTTTAAACTAAATTGACAGCTTTGTCCCTGTGAGTTCTTAATGAGGTTATGGTTGGATCCTTGAGGTAGATAGCCATTAAATTATATTATTGGTGCAATCAAATGGTGAGGCAACAAGAGACTGGATCATTGACTCCTCGCAGGGTGCAAACAGCGATTTCAAAAGTCAATTTTTTACCATGTCATTATTCTTAACAAACACACCTATTCTGAGCAACTTGTGAAGGCAAAAAAAAACTTCCCATTGCGAAAACATTTTTGGCCTTGCCGGATCCCTTTTCTTCCTGCAGTAGAGGAACACATAAAAGTGCAGTGGTGGTGGACGTATTCAGATCCTTTACTTAAGTAAAAGTACTAATACCACGCTGAAAAAATACTCTATTACAAGTAAAAGTCCTGCATTGAAAATGTTACTTAAATAAAAGTATGAAAGTATCATCAGGAAAATGTACTAAGTATTAGTACTCGATGCAGAAAAGTCCTCACATTTTAGAAATTGGAAAAGCATCGAAAGCATCATAAAGAGCATTAAAAGTGTCCAAAGAATCTTCATAAGCGTCAAAAACAGTGTTTAAAAGAATCAAAAAGAGCGTTAAAACGCTTCATTTCAGTTGGACGTGTTTGCCGTTATATTGTTGGGTAGTTTAATTTATAATAAAACATCGTGTTTTATAAACTACATGTGTTTTGTGTGCAAAAATTCTTAACTAGTAACTAAAGCTGTCAGATTAATGTAGTTGAGTAAAAAGTACAATATTTCCCTCTGAAATGTAGTGGAGTACAAGTAGAAAGTGGCATATAAAGAAAAGACTCAAGTAAAGTACAAGTACCTCAAATTTGTACGTAAGTATAGTACTTGAGTAAATGTACTTAGTTACATTCCACTACTTTAAAAGTGCAATTCACTCTCAAAGAGATTGGTGATGAGACACAGGATGTTGAAATGGGATATTCAGAGACGTGATATCAATGTAATAGTAAAATGCAAAACTGGCTAATCTGTCTCAGTGATGAACAAAAGGCCTACAGTGTGCTTCCGATGTAGCCTACTATGCTACTCAGCGTGAATGGTGGAGATAAAGCACGGAAGTTTAATCATACGACATATAGCAACAAAGAGCCTATGTGCACAAATGCCATTAATGTTTGCTATTACTACATAATCAAAGACAAAGTTCCAAACGAAAGAATTGCATTGAAACCAATTGTGAAGATATTGATGAATATGAAGAAGCAAAATAAAAAAAAATAACCCAGCACTCTATAGAAATTGAGGAAACCTAATGTGCCATAAAGTAGAATGAGTATTTCATAGCAAATGGTTCAATGTTCTGCCAAGATGGGTGCTTGACTTGTTCTGGCAGCTCACTGTGTACAGAGCAATTAATCCACCTAAAACTCTCTTCCTGTTTCCAAAGTTTTTTTTTTGTCTTTAGTCCTTCATGACAGCTTGGACACATTATGCAAATTATTATTAATCTTGTTATCAAACACATTCACTGACTGTGGGTGCATGGTTTTCTCTCTCGGTAGTATTGCAAGGGACACTTGCGTGTTTTTTTTTTATCATTTGATAACAACATGCCATGTTAGCTTGGTGGTTGCACTGACCATCCTATAACACAGGGGTGACTAAAGGCTACACAAGGCCAGACGTAGTTTATTTACATGCTTTATTTAATCGAAAAAGTCAAATATTTTTGACTGTTTTATTGGATGTCTCATATAGCCTTCTCACTTACAGCTACATCATAGAATTTAGCAAATCAAGCAAAACAATGCATTGTGATTACATTTTGAAAAGCAGGCTACAACACGGCCGATTCACAACAACCTGTTTCCCAGCCTGAATATGACAACTCACTGGTTCTGTGGGAAGTTCTGATTCTCAAAGTCTGCCCAATTCTGCTTTGAGTGTTGCGTATCTGCAGCCTGAAAACAGTTTCCCGTCTTTTTGGTTTGGCGCACAACTAGGTAGGCCAAAATGTATTGTTAACTTAAATTGATATGTGGGTCTGATTAAAATTTGTGAGGGGACGGATTTGGCCTCAGCATGTGTCCTGTCGGTGTCCTTGACCTCATTAGACATGCTCTGAAGAGGATTATCATCCCAGTGATTCCCATCTAGGGTTTCTCTTGCCCCTTAAGGCTGATTTATGCTTCTGCTGCGACTCGCCCGCAGACCCCTCTGCGTCACCGCGAACCCCCCTCCGAGCCCTCCGCCGTAGCTCGACGTGCACCTCCAAATATGTGTAACTTTGCGTCGAGGCGACGCAGACCGCAAGGACTGTGATTGGTCAACTCGTCCTGTGTGTTGATAGTTGGTGTTTCAAGCAGCCTACTGTGGGGAGTAGCAACATGCTAGTTCACTGACATAAGCTTTGCAAATAAACTCAGACATATTTGGTTACAATGACGGTGTTATCGGTTTGTCAAGTGTCTATATGTCAGTAACGTTTTGAAATTAGCACTTCGCCAGCAAGCAGTACTTTGTGGGCAGTTGTGCTAAAGTTTGCTTGCTAACATAACATAAACTGGCCGGCAGACACCTCGCAAATAACCTCAGACTTATCACCCCCTAGTGTTATGGCGGTGAAATGCACCGCAATGCAAAGCAACCCCGACAGCGTAGCTACGGCGTGGAGTTGACGCACAAGCATAAAACAGCCTTTAGGGGGCACTTCTGCACTTGCTAGGGGGTATGTGGAAAGACTGTGTAGTAGCTCAACTAATAATGAGCTTCAAAAAAAGAAGGAAATGGATCCACATATTGACTACCTGAACACCATGGAGTGTATGAAAACTAGTTAGCAAGCGAGCAGAAAAGTCGAAGAACTTAGCTAAAAGTTATAGATAAAAAGTTGAGAAAGGAAAAGCAATCGCTAAACTCAAAGTGTCACAACATAATCCACTTTTATATAATCAATAGTGTTAAATAACGTCAGTTTAAATGAGCACACATTTGGAACTTGGCCGATGGTGTTGATGAAGTAGGACTTGAGCTCATGTAATAGGCCTGTGGAGGAGGCGTCTGTCAATAAAGATTGGGAACCATTGATCTGAATGTCTGAAATGTAAAGGGAATAAAATGTGCTGCATATCAATGGCTGGAGTGTCTGGTGCTGTGTTATAATGACCCTCTTCTCGAGTCGGCTTTATGCAAATGTTTGTCAGATTAGCCGGAGCAACAATCCCTCACTGCCCTAATAAGTCAATTTGAGTGACTGAGTGTAGTTATTCATCGAGGGACCAGCTTGCCTCTCTGATCTAATCCTGAGTTATGACAATCATAACTTATGTAGCTGGGGCTGATGATGCAGTTATGTGAAGCGACATTTTTCAGCTGTCAGCATTTTTGCCAATTAAGAATTATAAATTTAGACCCAGTGCATCGGCCACAGCTCAGCTGCCCTCTGCTGCTTCATCTTCAGTAGAGGAGGGAGAACATTTCACTGCTGCTGAGCTTTATGTTGTCAGTTCTTTGGTAGCAAATGTAATTACTGGTCACGATTTTAGTTTACTTCAAACAGGCTAATCAGTGTAAGTCCTTTACTAACATAGTTATGATTAATCCCTGTATAGTTCCTTGTCTCTCAGACAGGCTTGGAAATATGGTCAGTCAGAGTGAAATTTAATGACATCAGTTGAAAGGCTGACCTGGGATAAGCCCGCCATTATACAAGTATCAATGTACCATGCTGTTGAGAGATTTAATGACAAATTCAAGAAATTCTTTTTTTAATTATTGATTCATTCTAGTACTGGGAACCATATGTAATGGTTTTAAAATCTATAATATATGAAGACAATTTAATGTATTACATACAAACGTGGCTATTTACTGTATTTTAAGCACCCACTGTATGTACTGTACTGTACATTTGGACTATACATGTTTGTCTGCACGTTCATCAAACCTAGTATGTGTCATTATGCAATAATATATATTTCCCACTTGGTGGCAGTGTAGGCTTGTTTGTTGCTTGTTCCCATTTCCATGATTCTCCATGATGATAAAATGCATATTAACATCAATTAAAACTTTTTGAAATCTAGCAACATGGGTTGCGTTTGTAAGACTGAAAAGTGTAACAGACACTATATGATTTTTAATTTCACTCTCCAATGACAGTTGGGGGTTATACAGTATTCTGCTATAATAATTTTCCTGATATGTAAATTCATGTAGGCTATTTAATTTCTTGGTACTCACCTAAAGTCGTGAATATTTTGATTTGAATTCAAAGTCAGCTAAATCTTCAAATTTTTGGCTGCTCCGTTTTTCCTTCTCCTTTCTTAACTCTTTCATTTTTCTTTGTTCTTTTCTCGTGTCACTCAGTTTACCATAGTGTTTTGTATTACAGTAGAACTATTAGTTTAAAAAAAATCACATTTGTTAAGAAATAAACATGTCTGTATGAGCTCCAAAAGATTATTTTACAGCTGTGGGGGAAAAAATACCTTTTGTTTTGATAAACGTAATTTTTTGCTTAAATCCACATTCGTATGATGTTTATTATGATTTCTGAAGTGCATGGGTGACATGTTAAACATTTTCTGTATCATGACTATCAGTAGATTACATATTTTGGGTTTTTGTAGGGAAATATTGAGAGAGACCTTCACTGAGCCACCAGGGGGCTCAATCTAGCACATATTCTGGCCTATGAAGCTGTCCCCTCTAAATTCTGCACCAAAGCCTTCTGATTGGTCCAAATAACCACATGGGGTTGCGCATTAACCAATAGAGTTTGGGCTGATCGGGGGCTGTTGCTAAGGCATTTGAGAGGTAAAAAAAAAACAAAAAACTGTCAGCGGGCTGCTTCCACCATTTCACTCACACACTCGTCTGGCTCCTCGTCAGCTCTCCCTCCGTCTCTACCTCTCACCGTGCACTCAGCCACCGTCAACTCTGCTCTCTGCCTGCTTTTCATTGGTCGCTGATGGGTGAAAGGAGCAGAGGCAACGAGTGGTGGTTTTTGCATCGTGAGTCCACAAAATGTAGACCCTCCCTCATGATCGTGGAGCTGTAGCCCCACCTTCCCCTGGTTCTCCTGTCACTTGACATTTGAGCTCAGCCAACCCTCAGCAGCCCGTCCCGTCTCCATTTCACTCAGCTTCACTTCTCACTTCATCCAGAAAAAAACCTGGATACTTACAGCTCCCCGGAAATCGGAGAAACGTATGCATTGTTCACACTGTTCAAGGCTGATGTGTATTGTGGTTCTCCTTCTCTTTTCCTCTTTAATTTAGCCATTAAATATTCTATTTATTTGAGGATTTGGTGAAAATGGGTGTCAACCACTTGCAGTGATAGTGTGTGTGTGTGTGTGGGGGGGGGGGCTTATGAGCTCCAGAAGATGTATATCTGTAGAGAAAATGTAAAATACCTCCTCTACTGTACTGGCCACGTTCCAACTCTCACTTGCTTGTTCTCTCTCTCTCTCTCTCACACACACACACACACACGCGCGCGCGCTCGCACAGAGGGAAATAAAGAGCCCCCCCATGCTCCTGTCTGCTGTTTTCCCCTCCTCCTGCTTCCTCCAGCTCGCTGCAAAATGTGATAGATAAGAGATTCTGCCCCTCTCATTGGCTCGCGCCTTGTGACTGGCAGCTTGTCGGCCCGCCCCGTCGGTCTCTGTACATGGATCGGTCTGCAGAGAGACCGACCATAAGAAAGTGGAGTGGAAACAGGAAGAGGAGGAAAGGGGAAGAGAGAGAAGACGGAGGAGAGGATCGGGTGAGAGACAAGGTGGCGAGGAGTGATAGGAAGAGAGGAAAAGGGGAGCAGAGGAGCGTGTGGACCAAAGGGAACGAAGACAAAAGAAAAGAGGTAAAAAGGACTACAGAGGAGCAGCTTCATGTGCTGTTTGCTTATGGGTTCATGTAAATACACTTCATGAACTACATCTACCAGTGTGAGCATGTATTTCTGTTTCTTTTCTCTTCTGTGTTTGTCTATTTTTGTGTCTTTTATCTGTGTGTCATTGTTCTGAGCAATCTGTCTTGGCAGAACATACTGCAGTGTGTGTGTCTGCAGACTGTGCTGCACATCCATGCATGAAGCGCGCGCGCACACACGCGCACACACACATACACACACAGTGCTCACGTGCTGAAATGATGACTGTAGTGAAGGGGAACTGCTGCGGTTACACTTGTGTTGTGGTTACATTTGTGCTCTGTGGAATGTTAAACTGTTGAATATCAGCCAGCGTGACCAACTGTGACAATTAATCTTAATGTAGGGTCATGTCGAAACTGTGTCACACATAAGTGCATGGCTCCACTGAAAGTTTAGCTCAGTCTGCTTAACACATCCCACACAGAAAGCTTCTGATTTCTTTTGATATGTGTTTTTATAAAATAATGGGCTGAAATATTTGACTCAGACACAGATTTTTGAATAATTTTAAAATGGAATGAATCAAGGTTATGTAGGGTTACTTCCTAACGTACAACTTGCACCCAATGTATACTTCCAGTTGATTTGATTGGCAGCTAAGGTAACCACCTGGACGTGCAATTCTAGGTTACAGGTCCTCACACAAGCCAGCTGTCTGACGGGTACACACGTACACACACACACACACACACACACACACACACTACACATGCATCCAGTGCCTTTTTCAAACCTGTTAACCTCCCTCATTGTCTTTGTTTGCTCAAAGCTGTGCGTTTTGCATTGTTTGCAAAAGACACCCCTATTTCCTGTTCTTGACCTTGCCTTGGTACATTCCAGTACCCCTCCGAGGGCTGTACTTTATGGAGCATACACCGGGAGAAGCTGCTATTACAGAGAGGGAGAAGGGGATAGAGCCGAGGGAAGCGGGGCTGCAGGGATGTTATTTTTAGAAATGTGATTGATATTCGGCTCATACTGTACTGTACGTTCTCGCTCTGTGATCACGATGCCTTTTCACCCCTGAATCCATAAAATCACACGTGTGTGTGTGTGCGGTCAGGGAGGGTTGTCTATGTAGTCTGTCTGTTCTCTCCATGTCACTGCTCCTTGTGTTAGCTAGCCTAGGACTAGGAGCCACCCAGAGACAGGCCTGGTCTGCTGCTGCAGCCCATCCTTCCTTTTATGGTATAGCATCCTTAATACTTACACACATGCACAGAGAGTCTCAGCAAGATATGCACATCTGAAGTGGTTCTCTGCAGCTAGCAAGCAGCTCCAGATAGTGTGAGGTATGCAAGAATGTAACAGACTGTTGCTTTGTCCAAATGAGGACACAAATTGGAGTGTATTTGCACAACTGCAGCAGTTCTTCACTACACAATGAATGTTTTTAATTCAGCTTGCAGACATCTGAGAAGAATGAACAGAGAGGAGAAGAAGATAGAAATGTGGACGTGTACATTAAATCCTATGGACTCTCTCCATCCCTCCCCCCTCTCTCCCTCTCTCTCCCCCTCCATGTCAAAATCACATGCACACGCAAACACTCCCCTCCTTGCTCGAGGCCTTGCTCCCAGCTCTGGACTAAATGATATCATTGGTTGCCAGGGATACAAGGAAACAGCATGCAGAGAAAAGGGAGGGTGAGGCATAGGCAAAGCCATACATATAGCCTGAAAGAGAAAGGAAGAGGCTGGGATATTGGGTATTAAGAAAGAAAAGGAGTCTTGTTGAAAAAAGTAGTGAAGATGGCAAAGGGCAGGGCCATTGAGAGGGAGGACGAGAGAAAAGGAAAGCCCGTCAGAGGTTACTGGCCCACCCTTCCTCTCCCTTCTTTCTCACATCTCATTTCATTATCTTCCTTTGTCTAGAGATGGTCAGGTTTGCAACATTGCATATATGTGTGATAGGAAAGCATGTGTTGTAGGAAATGAGAGGCGAGGATAGAAAGGAAGAGAATGACAGCACTGGATGATAGATGCTGCCCTTGATTTTTTTTGAGACAATGAAACCTTCCTGTCTTGTACATCTGTGCACCAACTGACTGTGGTATTTCCTCACTCACTCTACTATGTGTGTCTGTGTGTGTTTGCCAGCTAGCGGAGGATGAGCATGTCTATTTAAAGGGATCCGAGACTGCACGGGTCTGCTGTCTTGCTATTCCTGACTGCCTGACATCATCGAATTTGGACTCTGTCTCCCCCTTTTCTCTCAGTGCTCATTGCGAGGTAAGGTTGGTTACAGGGATGCACAGACACATACACTATTAGGTTTCAAATACATTAGTTATAGCAAATGAGGGTTCCAGCAGAGACATGAAAGGATGCATGGCTATCCCTCTGTGGAGACAGAGAGATGGCCAGGGTTTCCTTGGTGACAAGAGGGAGGGAAAAAGCACACAGTGGTGTAGACAGCCGGTTTAACCAACCAGTAGGTTATCTCGCTGCGAAGCAGAGGGTTTTACCCAACAGCAACTTAACCCCTTTTGCACATGACATCATTTGGCCTCTGAGCTGAATTCCAGATGTCTCGAATTAACCCTGCGCAGATGGGTTTAATATTGGAAGCACATAGCCATTGTTGGGCAGAGTCAAATTTAAGCTGCTGCTGACTGACGGCTCCTCCTACAACACTGTACCAACAGTGTGCAACAGGAAGGGGCCTACACTACAGCAGATGGTTTATCTGGTGCCTGTGTAGTGTTGCTCAGCTACCAGCGGGCTCTGGCTTAAAAGCACGGTACAATTGAAACACAAGTGTCTGAAAATGTTGTAACACCACGCAAACAGTGGACCGGATTACAAGATGTTGGCATGAATTTAGCACACAGTGAGGGTGATGTGACATTGACATGAGGTGAAACAGACAAGTCTGAGAATACAGTCACACAATCAAGATCCAAAGCGCCAAAGCAGTTGATGAAGACGTCATTTGAGCATCGATCGCAGAAAGAGATTGCAGAAGCTCACAATGCTGGTCCCTCAAAAAAGCAGATGTCAGTGGAACAGGAGATGATGTGAGGATCAGATATGATATAACCTGACATGGTGTGTCTATGGTACAGCTTCTGATGGCATACAGTACAGTGCATGTTGGATGAAAGCTTGCAGTCTTGATTTACCATACTGTATATGCAGTGTAACATTAGGCCTTTTGTGTCCTCTTTCTACTCTAAAAATAAATCTAAATGCAGTTGACTCTAAAAAAAAAAAAGGCCTAAAGCTACAGCAGGAAGAACCGTCTGGCTTCAGTTGCTCTAGCAACTGGTAGGAAATGGACTCTTGAAGAGGTTGCTCACTGAGCTCATTCAGCTCTCACAGAAAGGTTATCAGTACGCATCTGCAACAGTCTTGCCACAATAAAAGCTGTATGGAACAAACTTTTAAATTTTACCGTAAGGGAAGTGGTAAAATGCTGCACAGCAGCTCTTCACAGTGTTTATAAATAGCTGTGGGAAATGCACGTTCAAGTGCAACCTATCAACGGTACAGCAAAGCTCGCTCCAGCATGCAAAGTTGATCTTTACAAGGTCAGTAATAGAGACTATAGAGAGTAAGACTTCTTTTCTGTCCATGGTCAAATAAATGACTGTATTCAATGTGGCTGCAACTCACGATTATTTTCATTGACGATTAATCTGTCGATTATTTTCTCCGTTTGTCGACTAGTTGTTTGGTCTATAAAACCCAACTCAAAGAAATTCAGTTTACTGTCATAGAGGAGAAAAGAAACCACAAAATATTCACATTTGAGAAGCTTTCTTAAAAAAGGACTCAAACTGATACCTCAATTATCGAAATAGTTGGCGATGAATTTAATGGTTGACAAATAATCGACTAGTCTTTGCAGCTCTAGTATTCAACAACTCTATTTTAATCAAAGGAAGAAAAAAAGGAGGCAGAGTAAAAGTGGAAAAAAAACTTGACAAAAGCAGCCAAACACCAGACCTGGTACAGCTGTTCAGTACTCAGTGGGCAGCTATAGAGCTCACTGTGCTTCTGGAAGTTAGTGCACTTGAAGCAAAATGAAAAGAAGAAGTGAGACTGGATGGAAGATGCGTGCTGTTGACCACCAGTCCTGTCAGAGAATTAAAGACTCGCGGCTTTTTCTGTAAACTGATACAAATACTACAGCAGCCCAACCTGTTTATTTGTTTTTCTTCTCTGCTTTTCTCTGTTGTTAAAGTGAGGTTTGAGTGAGGCGTTTTTTTTCCTATCATTGGATGGCCACTGGCTGTGGTGGCTGCTGGGTAGCAGTGATTAGAAAGAGGCTGAATGCACAATGCAGCTCTGGCTGACTGATGATAGGGCTGCTGAACAGATACAGTGCAGCAGGAAATACAGCGTGAGGAAATAAAATGCTACTAGAGATACACAAAATAACACTATGGTCTGGATGTAAATCTCAGACCCACAAGGATAATCCAGAACAAAAACAGTTATTGTGTATTGTGTCTCTCTCTCTCTCTCTCTCTCTCTCTCTCTCTCTCTCTCTCTCTCTCTCTCTCTCTCTCTCTCTCTCTCTCTCTCTCTCTCTCTCTGCTCTCAGGTGTGAAGTGGAGGGCCTCCAAAACGCAGACCAAGACTGGTAACGTTTGTTTATGTATCTGTACTTTGTGTCTGTATTTCCATGCAAACATTTACCATGGGCACCGCTGTAGCACTTTATAGTACCACAGTAGTGCTTCACATTGTGTGAAAACAGCTTAGCAGTTTCTGCAGATGTCGTTGATAGAGTGATGCAGAAATCTACATTTGCCCTGCCAAAACGTCATCAAACCCAAAATATACCCATGTGTGAGTTGCTGCATGTAGTGTTTATCGTTAGTGTTCATCTGCTGCTGTAATTGGATTTTACTTCACTTGATTACGTTTTTTAAATGAGATATCGTATTTGTTTATGTTCAAAATTGTAACAGCGTACGCATTAATGTGTGTTTTAGGCTGCATGTATCACCCAGCAGACTTGTACTCTGGCCGTAACACATGGGTCTCCTATCAAGCGGGAGGACCTGACAGGGGACAATGGGCCCCTGTAAACAGTCGCCACTGGAGCCACACAGAAAGGTCTGCAGCGCCATCACAACACTCACACACCCCGATTTTTCACTGAGCGCGTCTGTGGGCTGCGTTCCGACTGCTACGCGCCATACCACACCGGGAGCTTCTCAGAAAGGCATTTTAGACCTTAATTTGACAGGACAGCTAAAGACATGACGGGAGAGAGAGGGGGAATGACATGCGGCAAAGTGCTGCAGGTCGGAGTCGAACCCAGGCCCGCTGCGTCGAGGAGTAAACCTCTATATATGGGCGCCCGCTCTACCAACTGAGCTACCTGGTCGCCCCGGCCTCGCAGATTACATTGTTTCTACTTTGTACTTAACAAAACAATCCTGCGTTCTTTAAGCTAGTCTCTACCTTCTACTCCAAGCACTCCTTCAGTTAACTCCATGCCTTCTCTTTTCTGGTGTTGTCTTTATAAGATAAGATGAATCTCTCGTTGTCCGTGGCGTTGTAAAGGAGACACAAACGATACTGGGGGTGTGTATTTTGGTAAATTGAATGGATGCTCTCGCTGTTTCACTTCCTGCCCGGCTGTTCGAACGCCCTGCAACTCGCATGAAAATAGACCTGGCGCGTGTCTTTAGCATTGCAGAGAGCCGCTTCACGCATGCGCGGCTGGTGGAATATCAAGCATTGACTTGAATGGCCACGATTGCTCGCGGGGGCTGCGGCGCATCTGGACACAGCGCAGACGCGCCCGGTGGAAAATAGTGGTTAGTGTTTCTACAGTGTTACCTTTTGAATTCTAAAAGGACAGTAGTCCATTCGCAAGGTGCACACATATTATTTCAGATACAGTGGATATAGCCTCTTATGCATTTACTGTACTGTATAGTTTTATCTTCTCATTTCCTAACTGGAAACAAGCCCTTAACTATAAACCATAAATATATTTGAAAACCTCTTAGCATAGCACTGGTAGGTTTTGCATTGAGCAACATGCAGTACTGTACTGTAGGCTGGTAAATAGTAACAAAATGTAATCCAATTCAACTGAGAAAAATAGCACCACAATTTTCCTTTCAAAGTTTAATTAAAGACTTCAATATGCATGTGTATAATGAACAAATATAAATAACTGGGTTATCCAATTGTCTATAGTAAAGTGAAGTTCAATATGGTCACGATGACAATATAACCCTCTGCCTTATTAGCAAGCTATGCAAATTAACTCCATATTTAGTGAGGTCAAAGAAGTTTATTGCTACAAGAGTGGCTGGCTTTTCCTTATACAGTATTCAATAGTAGTCACTAAAAGAAATGCTCCTGAAGTAACTTCTCATTTTGAGTGTTGCAAAATTAGCAATCAACAAGGAAAAACTTGATTTAAGAAATTTAAAAAAACAGCGTACATACACAGCAGCATGCACCAGACTAATGGCTGGTTAACCTGGTTCAACCTGGCTTAAAGCCACTAGCAAGACGTTTTATAGCTACAGGGTTTGTTATATTTGCTTATGGGCTGTATATTTTCAAGTCTGGGCTGCGTTATTATCTTGAGACTATACATGTTATGGGTGTTTTTTCACTACCACAGATGCCAAGGAGGGCGCAATCAATCACATCCAGCATCAAGTCGTCTTTATAATAGGTGAGTAAAACAGTGTAAATCATCCATACACTACATTTTGCAGTTTTGCCTCTTAAGGCACAGGTAATCGTTCTCAAACAAGTTCTGGACTGCAATCCATTTGTTACTGAAACTACTCGGATACTCAGCTTCACTTGTACTTGCGCCCTGAGCAGCAGAACAGTACAACACCTGATCTGCATCATCAAAGTTGTTGCTTAGTTCAGTTGGTCTTTTGCTTAGGGGGGAGAGGACAGACAGCCATGTCCAGGACAAGGGTATCTCGAGGGGGCACAGACAGCCTCTACGTCTCTGGGATGGCAAAGAGGCCTTCGAGGCCCAGAGCTGGCACCACAACTCCACACGCTCATTCCACAACAGAGCTGGCACCAACAGCGGTTACCTAACAGGACCAGAGGAGCGCTACACTAACTGGGACAGCAGTGTCAGCAACTCTGTGGTGAGACCTGCAGACCCTGAACAGTACTACTTTCAAATGAGTTGAAATTCACACTGCATGAACTAGAAGTGTGTCATCATTTGACTCTTAGATAGGCCTGTAACAATTATTACATAATTGTCTAATTGTCCATTTTTTTTTTTTTTTTTTCCTTTTACATATTCGCGGTTTCTTTGTTGAACCAACATTAGCTAAGGTCTTAAGGCATATGATTGGTAATTGTTGATTTTGTTTAGATATGACAAATTGTAATTATATAAGTGATTATTGGTCAGACTGTATATTTTTATTATTATTTCAATTGTTAGTTGTTGGCATTTGGTTGATACATGTTGGTAGCAACAAAAAATGACAAATTTTATGATAATAAAGAGGCGTTGTTTACTTCATAGCCTGTGTACTTGTGTTATGACATTATCTGGGTCACATAACAGTGATAACTAAAACGTGTCCTGGGATTCATTCAAAACTTGTATTTGTTAAAAAAAGTAATAAATAAATACATAATTTTAAATTTGACTGAAAGAGACCGTTATATTCTTAATCGCAATTAACTCGGAGACAATTAATTGTACAGCAAAATTTTGAATTGTGACAGCTCTACTCTTTGATGATGTGTTTTTTTTTACTTTTTGACTGTTAGCATGACGGCCCTCGCCTGCATCGCAACAACAGAGAACTCCAGTCCCCACCGCCAGAGAGATGGGCCCCCTCCGACTGCCGCAGGAGCTTTCCAGACAGAATGATAAACAACAGACCAGGACCCTGGAAACGGCCGGCCCTCCACCAGCGGCGAGACCCGCTGCACCAGCACAGTCTCCCTCCACAGCACCTGTTATCCCCAAGGGAAGAGTGTCCAGCCAAGAGGAAAAGGGACTCTGGCCCTGATCAGGTAGAGTTTGGTGACTTGTTGCAGTGGTTCTCAACCTTTTTATTTTTCTTCTTTTTTTTTAAATAACGTACCCCCTTTAAAATATTTTTTTATCCTAGTACCCCCTGACAAAATATTTTTGGTAGAAAAAAAGCCTAGCTTTGTCCCGCTCCTTTTCGGGCAGAATGAACATACACTTTATAGATCATGTTTTTTTCTTTTGGTGTGTTGCTATGCACTTTAGTGATATTTTTGTTCGAAATCAAAAGAAAGAGGCACAATACAGCGCTGCCCCATCAGTGTCTGATTTACTTAACAACAATATTGTAAATGAAAAGCACTTAAATGCTACATTTCCAATGTTTAGAATCACTAAATATATTAAATATTATAGTGTATAATTATTTTAGGAATTATGCATGACTGAAATTTTTTAAATTAACATTTAAAAAAAAAATTTAAAATCTCACGTACCCCTGCAGTATTTCAAAGTTCCCTTAGGGGTACCCACCCTTATGAGAAACATTGGCTTAGCACAACAAACTTTGACTCCTTTGTTAAATCTAGCTTGTTTATCTGTACACAGCCTTTCATTCATGTGCAATAGCACCACCCATTGGTAAAAACCTAATGTAGTATGACAGGATATTTATGCTTCTCTGTTTAGTCATCTCATCCTGGATCAAGGCATTTACCTTTACTTGCCCAACGCTGCAACCAAGATGACTGGAAGCCTGTTAGTGACAGATCGGATCATAGCCACCACTCTGACTACAGGACCTCAACAACACAGCAACAGGTACTGTAAGCGTCTATGATCAGTGAATAGAAGAGTCATGATTGTCATTGTACATGTACAACACAATTCTCCTTTCAGTCCTTTCAGTGCAAAACATCAGCAAAAGTGAAAAGCAAGTTAATACATAAATGCATATAAAAGAGCCTCTAAAGGTCTCTATAAAAATGTTTAAAAAAAAAAAAGTAAAAACATAAAACACAGGCATATCATACAAACAAGACATTCACTGCATGATTCATCCTTTAAACTCAAGAAGCATTGCAGTGCAGTTATGGTTTTTGGATAAAAACTGTCTTTTTGTCCTTGTTTGAAATGTCTGCCTGAGAGCAGCAGTTCAAACAGAGAGTGTCCAGGGGTGAAATGGATCTTTTAGTATGTTAAGGGCCATTTTTTTAAATTTTTTTTTTTTTTTTTACTGAAACTGAGCAAACATCAGTTTAGTTGATCTTGATTATTGGTTTTGAAATGTGCAGGAAAACTCTAAACTGCGAGCTGGAGGACACGGCTTCAGTAACAGTCACCTAGCGGCTCCAAACCAGAGTTGTGGCAGCAGACCACCGCATCATGGAAGCAGGGGGAAGGTCGACCGGAAAATCTCATCTTCACCAGCAGACCACACCCGCGTGCCTTACAGCCACCATAACCACCATTACCACTATCAACGGCACATAGGCCACCCCAGAGCCCTACAGCACAACCCACCGCTACACCCTCTGGAGGAGAAGGACTCATGGAGCCATCACCACAAACAAAGCACAGTGAGAAATAAACATTTAACCCTTTGCAAAAGAATTGGTCCGCCAGTGCCTACATTGGTATGCTTTCTTATTGTGATGTCATTTCTTGGAGTATCTTCAAATGCTAAAACCTAAGCTAAAAGGATATGCAAGTCAATAAACCATAACCATTAATAAAAGTATGTAAATTGTGTCATAAACAAAATGAAATAAAAAAATCCATGTTTTTGAGAGATGCTCATTTTTATGAGCAGAGCGTAAAGGTGTTTTGACAGTTTGATCTTGATAGTTTCTAGCGGCTGTCGGCGGGACCTCCGTTCTCTAAGGGTTAAACAGCATGAACACACATAAGGTATTTCTAAATAAAAAGGTACAGTGTGTACATCAAGTACATTAGACATTAAGCTCTCAATATCTTTTCCCTTTCAAAAGCTGTTTCTATGCCATTCCTCCCCACCCCACACCCAAAAAAACATTAAAATACACAACATTTCAGGGGATCCTGGGTAGCTCACCTGGTAGAGCGTGCACCCTATGAACAAAGGCTCAGTCCTTGTAGCAGCGGCCGCAGGTTCAACTCCGAACTGCGGCCCTTTGCTGTCATTCCCCCTCTCTCTCTCTCTCTCTCCCCCCTATCTTCAGCTGTCCTATATAATAAAGGCCTAAAATGCCCAAAAAATTAATCTTAAAAAACAAAACATATACACATTTCAGACATACATTTAATAATGATCCAGAGAAACAATAATAGGACTTTAAATAAATAAATAAAAATAGTGTTATCAACAACAAAAAATAGAATTAGAAGGGGATGAATAAACAATAATATAAAATTACAATACAAGAGACAAAACAAAATACATTCTTCTCCTAAAAGTTTACTGTACATTATGACAGTGCTGTTCTTTTTTAGTGTCTATAAGTTTGAGAGACTGAATATATTATTTGAATTCACGTTTCCATGCCATTTCACCAGGCCTAAGTTGCTATTAATAACATCACGAATGTAAACATAACAGTACACGTATATGATTCTATGTAATTGAGTGTCCTATCCCTGAACAAAGGTCTAAACATATGTAATCCTAACTCTGCAGGAACCTCAGCGCACTCATCAAAGGGGCAATTCCCGGGATCCAGCCCTCTCCAAGTCTACTGTTACAGACTCCCCTCCCTATTCATCCCTCCTCTGCAGCCCTAAAGCTGGAGATTCTACTGCCAGCAGCAGTCCACGTGCTCCCTCCAGTCCCTCTTCATACACAGTGGCCAGTGGCAGAAAAGATCCACTAATCATTCGTCAGTGTAGTCCTGGCCTCAGTGGACAGCAGAAACTCCAGGGAAGCCCTAATCACACCCCGAGACCTAGCCTGCCATCTACCACGTCTTTCACGTCTCACGCCGGTGCAAAATCCAGGTTTTCAGACGTCAAGTATCGAAAGACCTCGCAGCCCCTCTGCTCGCGACAGTCCCCCCACAGCAGATCAAGAGCGAACAAGCCTGAGAAGGAGTCGGAAGAACACAAAAAAACCGAGAAGCTGGTGAAAAAGGAGAGAAAGGGCGAAGAGAGAAAGAGGCGGAAGAGAAAAGAGGAAAAAAGGTTGGCCGAGAAACAAAAGAAGAGGGACAAAGCAGCAAGGAGGGAAAGAAAGTTAGGCTTGAAAACTAAAGTCACAGAAAATGAAATGTTTACTTCCAACTCTTCAGGAGAGGCCAAGATGAGTAAAATGAAGACTACAACTGTGTCCCCAGAGAATCCATGCCAGTCACCGCCCAAACACAAGCACAGGGAGAGGACTGAGCGGGCAGAGAGGACACACAGGCCATCCACAAATACTCCTCATCCCAGCTGCACATCGCAACCATCCTCAAAATCCGGAAATCGTAAAATGCCCAAGAAGAATGGCAGTCCCCCAAAACTCCCTGTCAGGAAACGACGAATCCAGTCTCTTCCCAGGAACACCAGCCCCATCCAGACCGGCACCGTCTCACCCCGATCAGAAGACCAACCACAGGCGAAGCCCGATGACACACTCCCCTCCCTTTTATTTAAAGCCTTAGCGCCTCTCAGTACAGCATGTTATCTTAGCTTAGAGCAGCCCATCCATGGCAAAGACGCTGGGCAGGGAGGGGTTCTCAACGCTCCAGACCTACAACCTGTGGGACATTTGAGGGAAATGGACGACAACCTTGCGAATACTCCTCCTGTTCTCAGCTGGCAGGGCTCTCCTGTATCAACTCTGGGAGATGATGAAGAGGAGCTAGAAAAGGGAGTGCTAAGTAGACCCGTTCTTCAGCCCAGCCCCACCCAGTGCTTCTCTCCGCCCCCTCCGCTTGTCGACAGCGATGGCATCGACGATACCAATAAGGAGCCTTGTGAAAGCACACCGGCTGATTATTCCCACGATGGCACGTCCGAAGTCTGCGATCTGCCTCGTGCGGCGGAACGAGTTGCCGAGGAAGAAAAGGAAGAAGAGGTGGACAGCGGCGGGGAAACGTCCGGCTCTCTTCTCTGTGAGCTTCGCCACCACAAAACCGGTTTGGATGATGTCTTCCAAAGCCTGGCCAACTTTCTCGGAGGCCAGAGGGTCACATGTCGAGGCGGTCCATTTGGGGGGCCTCCCGCTGGCACCAACAGAGGAGTGAAGTACTCCTCTTCTTTTGAACTGGGGCCGGAGATTCATGAGCATCAGGATTTCTCCCCCATATCAGAAGCTACAGCATCGTCCACACCCGGTAATCAGTCACCAACTCACACTACCTCAGACACGCTTTTGGAATCCCACAGTCCGGCACATCTGGGGGAGCCTGTCACGGACGCCCTGGTGCAGGAGAAGCAGGAAGAAATTGAGAATGACGTAAAAGAGGAACAAGAGGGTGTGGATGTGGAGATCCTCACTGAGAGTACAGAGTCATCTCTTTTGGACGGGTCGCTGAGTGCAAAGCTGAGACTGACCACAACACATGAAGCCTCTTTCACCAGCCTCATCACGGTCTCTACCAAGGAAGAGAGAGCACCAAGCGAAGAGACAGAACGCATAGGTACAAACAGAAAGAGAAAACGAAAGGCTAAGGAGGGAGAGCTCAAGATTAAGATAAAGACAGAAGAAAGCAGCAGCATCTGTCCTAAAAACAAAGCAAAGGAAATAAGGGATTTGGAAGAAAGGGATGTTTCCTCCTCAGTGCTCGTCATCTCCAGAAAGTCATCCACACCTCTCAAAGATAGCACGAAGGGCCAGATTCCTCAGGAAAGTCTTACCCCACATGGCATACACATCCAAAAAGAAAAAGTGGACACGGGGAACGCTGAGGTAAAGATGATAACGGAGAAGAAGAAGGAAGGTGTCAGTGAGTTAGAAAATAACTCAGCAGCTGGAAACACAAACACCCAGACCTCAAAATCAGCAACAATCAATACATCCAAATTATGTGTTTCCAACCCAGTGAGCAAGCCTCCCTGCTCATTAGCTCCAGTTGACCCACTCAAACTGAAGGCATTGTCCATGGGCTTGTGTAAGGAGCTAAAGATCCTCTTGATTAAAGTGGAGAGTGTCGGAAGACAAACGTTCAACATATCAGAGCTGAAAGAGCAAAGAATCCCACTGTCCAAGATCAGCATTAAAAACACTGGCGCTGAAGTGATCGGAGCGTGCAAGTGAGTAGTCTGGGGTCTGGGCAATGTCATTCATTCATGTCGGTTTTACATCCTATGCAGACCTTACACCAAACGACTTTTCAAGCCATTCCACTGTAGCGGACAAATTTCCAATATTGGAATGAAATCATGAGAGTCTTGATAGAGTTGGGGCGCGCTCCCGTCGTCTCAATCGTTTGGTGCAAGGTGGTCATACAACTCAGTCCGAGCTGTCTTAATGCAGTCTTTTTCTCGTCTCAGTGTTACGACAAAATCAAACGTGTTTGTTATTATCGTATATAGTATAAGTCTTGGTATAAGTCTTGGTAGTGAAAATATTCTAGTCTGTGACTGAAAACTCAGTGCCATTATGACAGATTGTCTTTAGATGTAAGATGGTGTCACACTTTAGTATTTTCAAAGTCTTTTTAGAGTTTTGTAGTGTACGGTAGGCACAAGTTGTTCCTCTTAATGTATTTTGTCTTTTTAATCCTCTGTTGCATCTTTTTGCAGGGGGACAAGGGTGAAGGGCAAATTCAAGGAGTCCTTCCTGCTTCCCGCCTTCTCTGTTAAACCTAAAATTGCCTCCGAGACCCCGATTCCTCGTGAAAAGCTTAACCCCCCGACACCAAGCATCTATGTGAGTCCACACAGATTAGCATCGTCAACGTGATCCAGCCCAACAAGTGATATCATCAAGTATTAACTGCTAACAATGTGTTTTTAGCCATGCTAGAGGCATGGTTCTAGGGATGGCAGTGTCGGCCTTTAGGTCCGTCCAAAACTTTGCTTCAAACTGAAATATCTCGATAACTTGCCGATGGATTGGAATACAGTTTTGTACAAACATTCACGTTCCCCTCACGATGAACCGTAACGACCTCGGTGATCCCTTCACTTTTCATCTACCGGCAAAATTTGAATTAGTCTAACCCTTTATGACTAAATACTCGCATAACTTCTGGCATTCCCATCATCCTCAGCCGTACTTTGTGTTTAGTGCTAATTAGCAAATGTTAGCATGCTGACGCGTTAAACTAAGGTGGTCCAACACATAACATCAGCATTCTAGCATTGTAATTGTGAGCATGTTAGCATGCTGACGTTAGCATTTACCTCAAAGCACCGCTGTGCCTAAGTACAGCCTCAGAGAGCCCCTAGCATGGCTGTAGACTCTTAGTCTGGTTCTCATATGAATAAAAAAAAAATACCACCATACATCTTTGAATCATATCACTTGAATCATGTCTTGGATTGTTTTCTCGATAGCAGCAGAGAGAGCTGCCTTAGACATCTACACGTTACCAACCTACTGTCAGTATTTTTCATTTGTTTTCAAGACAAAAATTCATTCCTCCGCTGCGTTCAAATGTTCATAATTATTCTGCGTTTCTTTTGCAGTTGGAGAGCAAGAGGGACGCATTCTCTCCAGTTCTGCTACAGTTCTGCACTGATCCCAAAAATGCAGTCACTGTCATCAGAGGCCTTGCTGGCTCCCTCCGCCTTAGTGAGTTTATACACCACACTCATCTCACTTCATTTAACCCAATCAAATGACTTTATTAAGCCCAGCAACATTTATCAAATTCCATTTAACCTTAATGAGTTTTGTAGGTTTGGGTTTTTATTAATACACTGACATTACTTAGAGCCTTTTATTCATTGTTTTCTGAAACTTGTCGTGCAAGGGGCAGGGGAGGGGAAAGGGAAAGGGCAGGAGACATTGCTTATTCAGATATCCAGTAAATGTAGCATATCCTAGGCTCTTATTGGAAAACTACCACACGACCTTACAGAAGTGCTCTGTTACTCAGAGGGACCTTATCAGACTCGCTCTGCTGACTGGCGCTCACTTCATGTTCCACGACCTCGGTCTGAACTTGCAAAAACTGCTTTTAACTTTAGTGCACCCGACTCCTGGAACAAATTACACTTGTGCCTTTTTTTGGACAATTTAGGAATCTGGTTTTAAACTTTCTTGTACTTGCTTTACAAACATGTACTTTATTTCATATCCATATTGTCCTTATTTATTTATCAAATTTCAGTTATAGTTTTAAGTTTTATTGTGATTTTACAATGATTTTTTTTAACAAGATACAATTCGCAACATGAACACCCCCCCCCCCCCATCATCAGCAACCACCCAGACTAAAATCAAGAAAAGATGACACAGTAACTACAATATTCAACCACACAATAGTAACAAAATAGACAATAAACCATAAACCAAATAAACATATGTATAAATAATTCAAAAGGTTTTAAAGTTGAATTGTCTTTTTAGCTTTCTTATGATGGTGTATTCTTTTCTGTTTTGTTGTTGTCTTTGTAATTCCTCAATGAAGGGCTGCCTCTCAATGATTCTTTTCGAGTTTAAAACAAAGGTTGAATGTGATTATTTTGGAAGTTGGAGACATTTTTACACATGACATTTTAGACATTTAATATTCTGAGTAAATTATACTGAACAAAAATATGTGAAGGCCATACTTGGTCTCGGCTGGCCCTCTCTCCGCGATGTATCTTTCACAATCATTACAATCTGCATATACAGCACCACATCCTCACAGTCACAATTGTGTCTTTATGATCCATATTTGAATGCAGACCATGTATGCTCAACCATGACGTGATGGCATGGCCACTGGTAGGCTGTACTATGATCTAAGAATGCTATGTATTTACATATGTCAGTGTGTGTGTGTTTTACAATCATCCAGTGTAGATAAACTAAGCTGATTTCTAGTCCTACAACCTTTTCTCTGTGTCATTCTCTGTACTCAAAAGTACGAATATAATAAAATACATAGTTTGGAAATTGTATTTATCTGATAATTATCCGTGTAATTATATGTTCTCTGTTTTCCTTTCCCAATGTGAGACCTCGGTCTGTTCTCCACCAAATCTCTGGTGGAGGCCAATGCGGAGCATGCAGTGGAAGTGAGGACTCAGGTTCAGCAGCCCGCTGATGAGAACTGGGATCCCTGTGGTTCCACGCAGACGTGGCCCTGCGAAAGCAGCCGCTCACACACCACCATCGCCAAATACGCTCTGTACCAGGCCTCTAGCTTCCAGGAGAGCCTGCAGGTAGACACTTCACCAGTCACCAATTTACTTGTACTTAGAGTTTTCGCTTAGTTACGATAAAAGATAAGGAGGGGTCCAGGACGGTCGTCTGATTCACGTACAGATAGTCTGCCTTTCTACACAGGGCTAAACAAAAACTCCCATTATTGCCATATATGACCATTTTGCTAATGATGGCGAACACGCATCTCCCTGTGAACAGGTGACATTCATCTGAATTACTGAAACAAATGATTTTTCTGTTCAGTTCAGAGAGTTAGGGGAATCCAATTTGGAACTCTCCAAACATCACAAAAAGAAGTAAGGATAAGAATACAAAAATGTTCTTGCACGAGGCCCATTGTGCATCAAAAAAGAACACCAGAGACTAAATATAATATACACTACGTGTTGGTTTAATAACAAATGTGCTGAAAGTTCAGCCTGTCTTTGTTTCGTCTCCGGTGTAGTTTTACATCCACACATATTGTGGGTAAATAATGATGTATTTCACATAAACCTTTTTATTTTTTCAAGATTATTTAGGCCTTTATTTGATAGGACAGCTTAGACATGAAAGGGGAGAGAGAGGGGGGAATGACATGCAGCAAAGGGCCGCAGGTCGGAACCGAACCAGCAACCGCCTGCCACAAGGACTTAGCCTCTGTAAATGGGGCGCATGCTCTACCAGGTGAGCTACCCAGGCGTCCCATTTTCACATAATCTTTGACCAGGACTGAGCTTGAAAGTAAGCTATAAACAATGTACCCTCCCCCCCCTCCAAACTGATCAATGCTACTTCACCAATAGACCATTATATACCTAAAATAGAAGTATTTTAAACTAAGTAAAGCGCTGTAGCGTGAACAGTCTATAGTGCCATAGAACGATAAAATCCGAGCAGCAGCTGCTGGTTGTATTTAGCCGCTACAGAGATCCGGGACGCCGGCAGTCGTTTAGCCGCCAATAGGTGACTGTGAGCCGGCTACAGGCACCGCCAGATGATGGCCCTTTCAGAGGCCATGTAGTGGAGTTCAGCCAGAAAAGGTGAGCGTCATGCGGCAATGACAGTTAAGTTTAGGCACCAAAACGACTAGTTAAGTTTAGGAAAAAAGATCATGATTTGGATTAAGACATTCCCGAGGAATGAAGAAGCGTTTTCTGGGTGGAAAGTATTTTGTTTTCGCCGCGGAGTGAACTCTGCTCTCTGGCTTGAAAGCTCTGCATTTTCCAATGAATATTGAAGTGCATATTTAAGTGTTTGGCATGTCTGGCCAAGTGGTACTATATCCATGATATTGCAAGGGGGATTTAATTATTGCATGTTTTGTTTTGTTATGCATGATCAAAAAACACAAATCACACCCTGTATATAGTGATGCACCAGTTTTTAGCTGTTGGCCAACCTGTCAGCTAAGCTCATGTAGATGTGTTATAGGAGGAGAAGGAAAGCGAGAATGAAGAGGAAGGAGAGCAGGCCAAGTCTTCAAACACATCAGCCGCCACAAAAGCTGCCCTGACATCAGCCAACCGTAAAGGCAGCCCTGCTTCGACTAAAGCCAGTTCTGCTACCATCCTAAGCAAAGCCCAACCTGTTCATGCCAATGGCACACCCAGGTTAGCACAAAACTGTGATCTGTCTGGACAAAGAATTCACTCTTGACGGTGGTAACGATACTCAACTCGGTATTTTGTCTTTTCCCCCAGTTCAGAGCAGAAAGCATCCGGAAAAATCATTAAATTTGGGACCAATATTGATCTCTCTGACCCTAAAAGGTGAGATTATGTTAGTAAATTCTGCCCACTCAAACTGAGCTCCAGTGGTAAATTTGAGGTGCATGTACTTCACTTGAGTCTTTTTCTCGTCACTTTTCTACTTCAATCTACAGCTTTAGTTACTTTACAAATTTAGATTTTTGCACACAAAACACATGTAGTTTATTAAACACAATGTTTTATTATAAATTAAACTATCCACCAATATAACGACCTACAAATTTTTACAGTGTGGTATTAGTACTTTTACTTAAGTAAAGGATCGAAATACTTCTTCCACCACTGCTGAACTCACTGAGGACTGGTACTTGTAGTTTTACATTACGCGGCATATGTTTTTTATTAGGTGGAAGCCCCAGCTGCAGGAGCTGCTGAAGCTGCCAGCTTTCATGCGTGTGGAATCCAGCAACAACATGCTCAGTCACGTCGGTCACACCATCCTCGGCATGAACACCGTCCAGCTCTACATGAAGGTGCCAGGCAGCCGCACGCCAGGTCAGTGTCTGTGTCTGACAACACAGTTAGGCACTAGTACTGGGGTTTCAAATGAAGGACGTTTTCTGAATGAAGAAACTGTTTGCGCATCTCATCAGGTCATCAAGAGAACAACAATTTCTGCTCAGTAAACATCAATATCGGGCCTGGAGACTGTGAGTGGTTCGCTGTACACGAGCACTACTGGGAGGCTATCAACGACTTTTGTGAGAAGTGAGTGAAGAGGCTTTCTAGCAACACATGTAGCAGTAAGTAGTACAGTTTCTGTGCATGCGGAAATTGCATTGTTGTCATCCCCAGGCATGGAGTAGACTACCTGACGGGGTCCTGGTGGCCAGTCCTGGAAGACCTCTACAGCTCCAACATCCCTGTGTACCGCTTCATTCAGAGGCCGGGTGACCTGGTGTGGATTAATGCGGGGACTGTGCACTGGGTCCAGGCGGTGGGCTGGTGCAACAACATCGCTTGGAATGTGGGACCACTCAACTGTAAGTTCTGAGGACCAAAAAATAGGGAAAGACAGCAGCTAAAAGCTTGACATTCATGTGTTGGTCTTTGTGTCAAATTGTAAGTGAAATATTTGCTGCCTACTTTCAGTCTCACCAATGTTTGTGGTTTTTTGCTCTCCCAGCGTACCAGTATCAACTCACCCTGGAGCGCTATGAGTGGAACGCGGTAAAGAAGGTTAAGTCAATCGTTCCCATGATCCACGTTTCATGGAATGTGGCTCGCACCATCAAGATCACCGACCAGGATACCTACAAGATGATCAAGTAAGATGTAGTCTCGCATTGCCAGACCTATCTCCACAGGGCTGTGGAGTAAGGTCTGGCTGCACTACGCATACATTCTAGGGTTGCATTTCTTTAAACCAATCACAATCGTCTTGGGTGGCTCTAAGCATCTAAACGCAAAATAGTCTCTGGAAGGAACATGTTTTGGTGAAACATTTGCACCCTGCAAAAGAAAACGACACACACAATAATAAATATTGTCAACTGTTCAAACAATACAGTAACGTGAGCGTTTTTAAATTAGCTGGATACATGGTTAAAAGTCATTTGCTCTTACCAGTGTATCGGCGCCGAGGGGATTTCGTCCATAGCAGTCCTGCCAATCTGTCCCAAAACGTCCCAGTTAGATAGTAAATGTTGTAAACGTATTCTTTGTAAATCTTTTATAATCACTCCCCTAAAGAACCAAGCAGGCCTGCCTTGTTGCATAATCCAAATTTCCTTCAAAACTTGCCATTTTTAGCGTGTATCTTTCACTACCCGCTCCTCTGTCTCGCTCAGACACTGCCTGATGCAGTCCATCAAGCACATCCAGATTCTCAGAGACCAGCTGGTGGCTGCAGGGAAGAAGATCTCTTACCAGAGCCGCGTGAAGGACGAGCCAGCCTACTACTGCAATGAGTGTGACGTGAGTCCCTCTTCCCCTGGCCTCGCTGTCTGCCCATGCGGGCACATTTGCGTATGTTGTGATGCATAACAAACATATAAACTGCAGTACCAAAACTGTGTCTGTGCAGGTGGAGGTGTTTAACCTGATGTTTGTGACAAGTGAGAACAGCAGTAAGAAGAGCTACATGGTGCACTGCGAGGACTGTGCACGAGCTAAGAGCCGATCGCTGGCAGGAGTAGTGGTGCTGGAACAGTATCGGATAGAGGAGCTGATGAGAACCTACGACACCTTCACGCTGGTTAGTCTCACTTTCAAATCTTGTACACTAACAGTAAACCAGCGTAGTTTTGAGAAAGATTCTAAGGCTAGACCAGGTACAAACAGGACTCCATATTGCTTCATCCATATCATATTGTCTTCTTCTACAGTGTAAAGGTGCAGGGCTGCAAGCAAAATGAACAAAGTATCACATATCAAATATGCAAAAAAACTCCGATAGATTAGATAACCCTAAAAACAGTGATGTTGCATGATTTAGTACATTATTTTGTATTTGATTACTCTTGGCCATTTTCCAAAGTAAACCATAGGATTTCACCCATTGGTGCAGTTCGTGCCAATACAATATGAAAATCTGATTTAAGAGTCTTGAAGCTGGCTTGCAATGGGTGAGCCATTACCGTCAATACTTATGTGTGTGTGTATTTGTTGGCCCAGTTTACATTATTTGTTCTGTAGCTGAGGGGCAGTTTTTGGTTGGTGTAATCATTCCTCCTGTCCATACTGGTAAAAAAAAAGAGATCCTTCCCTACTAAAGCAGTTCTAATTGAAGTGATGGGGTACAAGCCTCGCAGTGCGCCGGCACACACACACACACACACACACACACACACACACACACACACAGCTTTTTTTTAAGTGGCCAGCTGACCTATGCCACTTCCTCTTTTTCTCCTCCTTCAGGCTCCATCACCCTCTTCAAAGTGAGGACCCTTTCCTGGTGTCTTTCAGCCATAACCAAAACTCTAATGGCAGCACAAATGTTGTCTTCAGGGCAATCTATTCCTGCAAACACTCATTGAATCAGCCAATCACGTTTACTCAGTATTGTTTACATCACACAATAAGGTATGGACACTCAGCCAATCCAACTATAGCTCACTGTCTTCCCCATGCCAGCTGCTGATTGGACGTGTGTTTTGTAATAGAATGACTAGACTGGTACTTCTTATGAAAAGCATTTCAGATATGTACAAAAAAAAACAAATGTGAGCACTACTACCACTGCTAGCACTGAAAATCAGGTTATATGTTCAACGGAAACTGCTGTGATTCAAAGGCGTCAAGTAGCCGGTTCTGTGTATAAATCCAGGTACTTTATGCAAATTCAGTCTAACTTTTTTACACCAATCTAGTTATTCTATATGTCCATGAATTTGCTGTGATTCTGTTGTACCAGCAGGGGAATTGCTTCACAGGAGAAGTAGCTGATTGTCACATTTGGCATCGTATTGGTTCCTGTTTTTGTTTTTTCTTGGTATTCAGGTAAACGCTGACATTTGTAATTCCTGTCTGCATACTTTTTGAGGTGCTATTCCAATCTAATTTATTCTCGTTAGATAAAAGTTTTACCAGCCTAGAAGTATACCACATTGGCCTTGCAAACTGTATTTAGAGGAGAGGTAATTAGAAGATTAAACACACAAATAAGGATTTATGTACGTATTTAAAAAAACAAAAAAAAAAAATTAAAAAGTTTTACCAATTTCTCTTAAATACGGGTTTACTAGAGGACTAATATGGTTTCATTGTTAGTTGGAAATCAAGTATGTAGATGAAAATTTAAATTATTTTTTTTCACAAGTCCAGCTAAATAGTCGTTGGTGAGGTTTCTATGATACGCCCGTAAAACAGTGTCTTTTTTATTTTTCGAATGGGAAAACAATCCCCCTTTTATACCTCCTTTTGTTGCTATGGTTTTGTTTCTAGATGACAGAGAAAATAAATAATTGTAAATTGTGAATGAATTTATGGGATACACAGTGGTGTGCATAGACGGTGTACAGAGAGGGGGGGGGGGGGGAGAGTCAACATTGATGTTGGTGTCAATGAAGTGCCCATTACAGTCTGAAAAAAAAGTAATATGTCTAAAGAGACACACAATCATAATATTATAATGCAAAAGCCATTGAGGCCAAATAGATGAGCAGACTGAATGGCACCTCATTGTTTTCATTTTGCCTCAAACATCCGTCCTGATGAGATTCCATGCACTGCCAGGGGGGTTCATATACTGTATTTCCAGTTTGTTGAAGAGCACATGAATTAACACATGACCAGAAAGGCCCAGTCATTGTTGTTTGTTGTAGTCCTTTAAAATAAAATGTCTCATTTTGATAAGGCTACATAGTCTAACCTTTGGTTTTAAATGTTATAATGCAAGGGTGAAGTACAACTAAAAGCCTTGCTTCCTACATAAAATCCGATTGTCACTTATTCCACTGGGACTGTATTCACGTGCAATGATTTGGTGGCAAGTTAGGCTCATTTTCTGTCATTTGAATAGAGGTTCAGCATTACAACTGTAAAGTCATTCTATTGAAATCCCCACAGATGACAACTTTCAGATTTCAGCCCTGCCCTCATTAGTCTGTGCACACAATTTACTGTACATAATGAATATGTTTCCAGGTTTACTAGAAGATTTATGTAGTTCTGTTCTCAATCAAAAATCTAATATGTATGTGGTCAAACTTGTCCACCTCAGTCGTTTGTTTTGTTGTTGCTATAATATAATACACCTTAAAAATATTTGGTTTCACTCTAGTTTAAATTACTGCAATGGGAATTTCTTCCCACTTTTATACCTCTTTTTGTAGTCAGTTTCTTTTTTTGGGATTACAGAGAAAATGAAAAATTGTAAATTGTGACATTATTTATACTGTACATGGTTGTTTTCTTACATATTTATTGCATATCAAATGGTACTTCACTTGATAAGGGGCTACAAGGTATTTAAAAAAATAGTGTGTGGATAGGGGAGGTGCAATCAGGGGGGTGGTTTAATTTTCATGGTGCTAGACCCCTCCTGGCCTCAATGCCCCCTCATTAAACAGCATATAATGATATTTGGACATAAGTCAGTGATACAACTCAAACCAACCGGTTGGTGCTTAGATCCATTTCAACACATTTTGGTGGTAACAGAAATGGAATGATGTCTTTGTACTGTATCTAACGGATGAATACAAGATCTTTAAAAATGTTTTTTCATTGTATGAAATTCATAATCTTGTGAGGCATTAGTGGTTTTATGATGAGCATTAGCAGTAGTTGTAATTCTTGACACTTTTGCAGAGACTTTTAGGGATGTGACTTTTAATGACGTCGAGGTTTCGTTTATTTGTCTTGTCCTCATTATTGGAATTATTTGAAGGATGTAATAATGCTCTTTTTCCTCTTGACTTGTTTGATTTATGCTGCACTTATTGTTTAAAAAAAGAAAAAAACTCACGTAGAAGAAAACCTGAGCCAGACCTGTCTTAAATCCCTCTGTGATTTTTTTCTGTGACATATTGTATTGTTGTTCAAGAAAATAAAATGTTTTTGATAAATTATTCAACAATGAGTCTTTGCCTTTATCTGGTATCAGCTCTTAGGGAAGTAGAGGGGATGCAAACATGGAATGTGTTTCATTGAAAAACCTTTACGGCATGATTCAATACCATAGACTGTATAAAACACAGTTCAATACAATTTGCATGTGTTCTCAGAAAGCCATATTCAGCCCCAACTTATTAAAGGTACCACATTGTAGTGAAATGTCAATGTTTTTTTTAATTCAAAGTAGGTCGAGGTGCTATATAAATAGCCTACTGTGAAAGTATCAACATTTTAAATCAACAGAGAAATGCACACAGTAATCTACACTGTGTACAGTTGTGACAGATGTCACAACTAATCTATATAAAGGTAGAAAGTGCGGCTACAGTGCTGTTACAGTCATTCCCCAGATGCAATGACAATGCAGAGACGTCGAAAGCACAAATAGGCTACAGAAGACCTGGAAACACTGACCAATCATAGCAGACTGGGCTTTTTTCAAAGAGACAGGCACTAAAACGGACTGTTTCAGATGTTTCAGTGTGAATAAAGGTATATTCAGACTAACAGTATGAGGCAAAAAAAAAATGTATTTTGAACATTAAAGCATGTAAACATGTTTTAGTAGAAACCCAAAATACAAATATGGACCTGAAAATGTGCATGATGTCCCCTTTAAATACTTAATAGGCATGAAACTGTCTTCCATGTGAAATTAGTTTTAATATTATTATCAACTCAATGTAAACATGTAGATATTGAATCCGTATCACCATCTTGCAGAGAGGCAGACAAATATTGACTTCTGGGTTTATTGTCTGGCTCTTTTTAGCCATGCTAGAAGCATGGCCTTAGGAATGGCGGTCCACCATTTTGGTTCAGACTACTATCTACCAGAATGAATTGCCCTGCACTTTAGTACAGATATCCATGGTGCCCTGTGGATGAATCCTGTTGACTTTGGTGGTTCTTTCCTCTAGCACTACCAGCAGTCAGTGTCTCAACGACTGTTAGATGGATTGCCATGAAGGTTGGTATAGATTGTAACGTTACAAAACTATGGACAGACCGGTTGGTACACATATTCATGCCCCCGTCAAGTAGAATTCATTTAGTGGCATTATCTGGTCAAATTTATAATTTGTCTACCTGCAAAACTAATGAGTATGACATTTCCATCAGCCTCAGCTGTACTTTGTGTTTAGTGCTAATTAGCTAATGTTAGCATGCTAACAAGCTCAACTAAAATGGTTAGCATTGTCATTGTGAGCATGTTAGCATTTAGCTCAAAGCACTACTGTGCATTAGACGTCCTCACAGAGCATGGCTGTAGACTTGTTTTCTGTTATCATGTTTGAAAGTGTATTAGCCTGCAACAGTGAGCCATGCATACATGTTGTGTTGTAATGTGGGCTTCCACCAACACTGCCTGATCTGAGGTCTGTCATCTTAGTCTTTTTTCTACAGAGGACCACAATGGAAAAAGTAATTTAGTATTTACTGCTTTAAGGACTTGCAGTCTTAATTTATAATTTAACCTTATTATTGTCATATAAATCTGTATAACAGTAGCTGTATCTAAGTACATGTACCTGAGACAGAGTGACTTGACAATTCATAGGCTTCTTACTCTTTTGTGGTCACATAGTTCAAATGTTCACATGTTGCAGCTGCCCTTAAGTCACAGTCTGCAGCTGATGGCCACTGGGTGGTTCCACTGGACCAGTTTGCTTAAGGCTACCTTCAGGGTGGAGAGAGTGATACTCATTTATTTTTCCCTCCAACATTTTCCTGATACCATCTTGTCAACCTAACCCTGTCCAAAAGTAACAGAAAGTGATGTCAAAAACATATCAAACTAATGAAATCTGATTATTTTTCTTTTTTGATAGTGTGACCTATATGATATGACCAATCTGTACCTACAGCTTAAATACTGTCAGTGATACAAACAAGGTTATAAACTAAAATAACATTACAAATATAGACAGATATTTTCCTTTCTGGTTGCTATTTTCTTGCCATTTGTTTTTATCTCAGTCTCCAGGTTTAAAGGGCATGAGATTGCCAAAACTGCAGATGCAGGGAGATCTCATCGTAGAACGTGGACACAGCAGCGGATATCCTGGTTCCAAGGACAGGAAGACTGCTCTTCCTCTACCAGCTCCCTCAGACATTGACATACGCATATAAACAGCACACTGTGGCATTGTTTTGACAAAACCACCCATTGCTCCTGCATTTTTTTTTTTGCCAGTGCACTAGTTCCACGGACTCTTTGATAATGTTTTTGTTAAAATGCCATTATTCTCTTCAGGGAGTATACAGTATATCTACCCCTGTGAAGAAATAGTAAATTAACAAAGCGGGATGAAAAAATGAGAGTTCATATTAAAATACAAATTTCACCCTTTGAACTAAGCCTCTCTGGTTTCTTTCAGTCCCATGATAGCGTCTTCCCCCACCAAATTAGTCATGGCCAAGCCCCCTCACACTACATCCTCATCCTCATTTCCCTGTGTTTTCTGCAAGCAGAGCTCTGTTTTCCATCAAAGGTCAAGGGCCAACCCTCTGCTATTCCTGCCTCTGAAGCCAATTTTAAGCATGTCTGGCTTGCCCTTTACCTTTTAATTTCAGAGCTCTGTGCTTTTGAAGTAGTTGAGTAGTGCTGTGTCATTCTTTATACCCCTACCCCATCAGTACAGTCTATACTACAGTCTATCTACTACTAATATATGGAGTGTAGCATCTACATCTTATGTAACAGTCAGTCTCAGAGGCCATCCACACGGAGACGCGTTTTGATGCAAACGCACATTTTTTGCATCGTTTGGGCCGATCGTCCATACGAATCCTGTAAACGCACTGCCTGTAAACGCACTTTTTTGAAACCTGGTCCCAGGGTGAATACAAAAAAAAAAAAGGCTCACGTTTGGCTTCGTATGGACGGTGAAACCGCATACGTGCATATCAATGATGTCATCGCCACACCCCTCGACCTGCTGCCTTCAACCCCGCTAGTACTAAAGTAGCTGACCGCTCTAGCAGGGGACGTAATGTTAGCCGTTTATAAAGTGGAAGTAGACAACTTCAGATCAACTAACTAGCTAATCTGTCTGCTTATCAACTCCTTGAATGGATTATAGTCACTTTTAGCACAGCTTATTGTAGAAAGGCTACCGCAAGAAAAACATGTAGCTAGATTATCAAAAAGACACTGGATCATTGATGTTTGTTTGACTGCCGATGTTAGCTAGCAGAGCTAACGTTAGCTCTGTTAGCTAGCACACTGCTATCATGTCCGATAGCAGACAGAATTGCAAAATAAAAAGCAATCCAACAGCACATTATACAATGTAAACAAAGACGTGGGTGGCCTTTATATAACAAGTAGTGGTGAAAGTTATTAAAGTCTAGTCATGTTATGAACGGAAGTGGAAGTAACTGAAGACTCTCCTCTTCCTCTCTGTTTTTGGGTGAAATTCTGTAGCAATAACAGCGCCGCCTATCAGCCTGGAATATGAAGTAGCGCGTTGAGTCATTAAAAATGGATTCGTTTGGACGCAACTTTTCTTGAAACGAATCCAGGGAAGACGGGATGCGTTTGCATCAAAACGTCTCCGTGTGGACGTGGCCTTAAAGCCACAAAAAGGCTTTACTGGCAGTTTGTGAGATTTTATTTAGCATGAACGTCAATATTAAACCAGCTCAGTTGTTTTGGATTTTTTTCTAAATCCACCTTATCAGTGTTTGACAGTGGAGTAGAGAAAGTGCCCCAGTGAGTGTGTAAACTGTAATGTGTTGCGGATTGAGCAGCATACCCTGACTTCTCTAATCTATCCAAATAAACACTCTTCCTCCCTCCCCCTGGTTCTCAGGGGTTATCATGGAAACCCTCCTATGCTCCCCTGCCCCGACACTAATAGCAGCCTTTAACACAGCGCAGCCTGCTTTTTCTGTGCATTTGCATTAGAGGCAACACAGGATACACACTCACATGTGCATACTCGTAACCACTTACACACTCAATCATATCTCAAACTGGAGTCAGAGTGAGGAAACAGAATGTCAGGGAAGGAAGCGCTGAAGCCAGTGGGAAAGCAGAATTTGCCTCAACTTTGCAGAGCTCTTTTCTGACCCACTCTACAGGAGGTCTCAAGGAGAACTTTGGATTCATAAAAGCAGGCAAATATCTGATGACATTTTTGAAAATAGGCCAGAACACAAAACGAGAACATTTTAGATTTAGTTAAGTAGTAGAAACTTGACTCGGATACCACTCTCAGGATCTGGATTTTCAAACAGAGAAGACATACATCAGGAGGAAATTCTTGAAATTCTCTTTGTCTCTGACCCCTCACTGCTCTCCAGGTCTTTCAGAGTCCCAGCATCTGCTGCCACCATCAAGCTGAAGGAGGACACATCATCAGGTTTACCACACAGTGAGTACCACATACTCTGTCACCATTTCTTTTTCCATAAAACTTTGTTGAAGAAACAGAAAAATGCTAATCCTTACCCTAACAAAGGGGTTTAGTTTGCTTGAAAGCATCCACTTATGTTATTCCTGTGATTCTGGAGAGTTAGGTTTGATTTCTGAAGTTGATCAATCTGGAAATAAGAAAGCTGTATTGATGAGACAATCAAATGGCAAGTATATGTGAGTGTATGTCAGCAAAGTCTGTCTTCCATTCAATCATGGAACAGCTCAAACAGAGCATCTTAAAAAAGGCAAGCAATCCGAAGAATGTTCTTTATTCCATTATTCGAGAACCTATAAAAGACTTTTAAAGAGCAGCAAACCTTTAAAATCAGAATCGTCTAATTTTGTATTGCTATTTAGACAATCTAAAAAAGCATCACAAGCAAGAAAGCTGATGATGGAATGGGCGTTCAGATTAAGTGAACTGCAATGTATTTAAAATGATGTTGACGGACAGAACAAAAATGAAAAACGTTGCTTGTAAAACCCATGTGTTCACATGGTGCTTGACATAATACCAGTAGCTGCTAACTCACTCGGGAACAGAAGGAAATGGTGTAATATGCCCCTGTCATTTTCTCATCACTGAGTTTACAAAATAAAAGCGAAATGAGTCCCATTCTATCTTTTTTGTTAACACATCTAAAAAAAAGTTGTAGCACAGCATTTGTTCTGACATATTTTGACATGCTAATAGCTGATTAGTGGGGGTTTTCAGAGTTTTCCAGTCGTTCCTGGCTCATTGTTCTGGTTCGTGGTTATCCTGGAGTTTGGAGGTGGGGTCAGTGGAGCCCCATTTCCTCGCACCCAGAGCTGTGTAGTTATATTTGCTGACTTTATACACCTTTTACCACATCATTTATTCATCGATTAACTTCTTTTAGCTTTCCAGTATTGTAGTGATAGACTGAAGAATTCCGGGCATACGGGTGAAAAAGTACTGTATTTTGGATATCTTTTTTCAACAAAGTACAGACACCTAAAATACTTAGCACACTGTGATACATACACATTATCTAACTATTATGAAACACTAAATTCTGTTCATGCAGACTTGCAGTCCTAACAGTGGGGTTAAATTAAAGCAATCCACTGCAATGCAGAATATTCTAGGTAGATTCATTATTTACATACAATACTGTTTTTCTGTCCTGCAGCATAGACCACAAGGAAATATGAGTCTGTCACGGACCGGGACACTGGAGAAGACGGAGCAGGCCCTCTCTGACCCAGGCTCCCCCTCCAGAGTGGGGTCAGGGGTCGTGGTGCCGCCTCCATACTCTCTGGGTGGCAACGAAGCTGCTGAACACCCCCTGGAGTTAAGAGGCTCTCTGGACTGCTGGGCATGCTCTGTGCTGGTCACTGCACAGAATATGATCATAGCACTGATCAACGGCGGGCTGGCCAGCATCATATTTGGCACCATCCTCACCCCTGCGCTTGTCATGATCATATTCGGCTTCCTCTGCCACTCCGC
This sequence comes from Gymnocephalus cernua, assembly GCA_023631565.1. Taxonomy (NCBI): domain Eukaryota; kingdom Metazoa; phylum Chordata; class Actinopteri; order Perciformes; family Percidae; genus Gymnocephalus; species Gymnocephalus cernua. The sequence continues at coordinate 18,828,354 of CM042439.1, forward strand.
GGTAACATTCTCCTCTGGAATGTTTTTTTTTTTTTTTTTTGACTGACAGAAGTGTGAGATTACACAGATTTGAAAAGAAGTAGCTCAGACTGGTGCTGTGTCCAAATTCCATACTAGCCTACATACTAATAGTATACAGTCAAACGAAAATGTGTCATAATGGATGGTTTCTAAAGTTACATACTATACGAGAAATCTTTTGTACTAACAGGAAATGATGTAGACTGTCAATCAAACTGTGAATTTCAGTCTCACTGCACAAGGAGAAAGGAAAATGTTTTTCCAGAAATTTGAAACTGTTTTTCAAGATTATACTAGATTTTCCTAGAGTTTAATTTAAAAAAAAATGTTTGCAGCTGTGACTAAGCTGCTCTAGTTCCTTTGTGCAAAGCATTGTGGGACAGTAGTGTACCCCAGCACATTTTAAAATCCAGCATATGTAGTGCATACTGACTGTTTTGAGTATACTTAATTACTGACTTATCCAGTGTAACCAAACTGAAAAACTACATGTAGTTGTGTGTGTGTGTGTGTGTGTGTGTGTGTGTGTGTGTGTGTGCGTGTGTGCGGGCATGCGTGAGCGCGCGTGTGTGTTTGTGATTTTTACATCCATGCAGTTAATCATCCATTTCCCGCTATTCTTGGTCTCCAGGTGCAGCCCCATGGAACATCTGTGTATTGCTCAGACGTGCTGGATGACGGCGGCTGCGTGGCTCTTCTGGTTGTGGGCTTTCTGTTGCTCACCCCTCTGCTGGTCCTCGCACTCGCCGCCTACTGTCGCCTGGCCCGACACCTCCAGCTGGGAATGTGTTTCATTCCCTACAGTCGCGCCGTCTACAAGAACCTGCCCCCCTCACGCCACCGGAGGGCTGATGCAGGAGGCTGCTGTGGCCAGCAGGGAGCTTCAGAGAGGGAGGGGAAGGGTAGCGTATGGGTGTAAGAGAGGAGAGGAGGATTGTATATGGTTGTAATATGTATCCCTGTTTAATGATGAGAGTTTGAGTCTGGCTCTTTATTTTTTGAAGCCAATTGCCACTGTGTTTCTATTTCTAAAGCCATTGTAAAAAGCCATCATATTTCATCATTTATAGTGTTTGTTTAAAAGTCAATATTGCTTTTTCTATGCATTGCCAATGTACTGAATGTATTTTATACCTTTTTACAATAAAGTGTAAATCGACCTGTCGAGCTTTGTGTTTTACACAGACACCTGGAAACTGAAACAGGATGGACTGTACTTCATGCAAGAGAAGTAGGTGAAGTGCAAAGGTAAATACATTGAATAGAGTAAACAGGTAAAAGATTTGTGTCCAATGCAAACTTTCATACAACACCATTACTGTAAGTCTGTGAATTTGGATTGCATAGGGCTTTATGTGATGAGGGTACACAGAGGGTCAACAGAATGTAAAGGCACAGCATGGTTTTGTTTTGTTATTTTATTCCACAGAACTTTACGGGAAAATGCTCCTTTAGCTGTTCTTTAGCTGCCAAACACATGTTGCCTATTCTTTAATGTCCAAACTAGTTACAATATACTGTCAGTCTTCATGTCGCAGACCGAAAGGTATGTGTCTGGTTCATAGGTTATCATCTCTTTTTTCACACTGGCCATTTGTGTTCTAATTAAAAGCAGCAAGCACACTGTACCTATATATTAACAGAAATACTATATCACAGCTTAATGTTAACAGTTTCATTGAGTGAATGCTGATTTAGCTTTAGACTTTTTTGACATGCTATACTATGACCTTTTATGACTTGTTTTAGAAGTACTATGACTTGTTTCGACATACTATACTATGACTTTTTGTATCACTTTTTTCGACATGCTATACTATGACTTTTCACAACTTTTGTCGACATACTATACTATGACTTTTTATGATTTCTTTAGAAATAATATGACTTGTTTCGACATACTATACTATGACTTTATCACTTTTTTCGACATATTATACCATGACATTTTTCCACATACAATACTATGACTTTTTTCACGACTTTTGTTGACATACTATATTATAACTTTTCTGTCACTTTTTTCGACATACTATACTATGACTATTTTCGACATGCTTAACTGACTTTTTTCCTCATACTATACCATGACTTTTTTCGACATATTATACAATTACGTTTTTACACGTATACTATGACATTGTTATCACTTTTTTCAATATACTTTTCTATGCCTTTTTCAATATACCATATTATGACTTTTTTAACATTCTATACTGTGACTTTTATCGACAAACTGAACAAAAACGTTTGGATTTTTTTTTAGAAATACTATACTCTGATGAGGGTGGAATCTGGGTGGCAGTAGCTCAATCCGTAGGGAGTTGGGTTGAGAACCGGAGGGCTGTGCCATTTTGTGTGGAGTTTTCATGTTTTTCCAGACTTTCGACATACTATACTGTCTTTTTTCGACATACTATACCATGACTTTTTATCACTTTATATGACATACTAAATTATGCCTTTTTTATGACCTTTTCGACATACAATACTATAACTCTTTTTGTCACACTATACTATGACTTTCTCATGACTTATTTTGAAATTCTATATTGTAGCTTTTTTAAGATTTAAACAAAAGGCAAAAAGGTGGCTCAGTGGCTATCACTGCTACAACTTGCACCAGCGAAATTGCACAGAACACTCTTACCCGTGGTTCGATTTGCAAGTTCTTCCTTTTTTTATCCCCTTTTTCGACATACTATACAATTACTTTTTCAACATACTATGACTTTTTTACCACTTTTTCGACATACTATACTATGACTATTTTCGACATGCTATACTATGACTTTTTATGACTTGTTTCAACATACTATACTATGGCTTTTTTTTTCACTTTTCTGACATACTATTCTATGACTTCTTTCGACATGCTACACTATGACTTTTTATCACTTTTTTCCAACATGCTATACTATGACTTTTTTTTCGACATGCTTTTTTTTTATCACTATATTAAGACTTTTTTTTATCACTTTTATTTACTTTTTTTGACTGACTTTTTTGCCACTTTTTTCGACATACTATACTATGACTTTTTTTGACATACTATACTATGACTTTTTTCGACATACTATACTATGACTTTTTTTGACATACTATACTATGACTTTTTTCGACATACTATACTATGAAGTTTTTTGACATGCTATACTATGACTTTTTTCTCAACATGCTATACTATGACTTTTTTCAACATGCTATACTATGACTTTTTTACCACTTTTTTCGACATACTATACTTTGACTTTTTACCACTTTTTTCGACATGCTATACTATGACTTTTTTCGACATACTATACTATGACTTTTTTATCACATTTTATTTAGACATGCTATACTATGACTTTTTTCAACATACTATACTATGACTTTTTTTGACATGCTATTCTATGACTTTTTTATCACTTTTTTCGACATACTATACTATGACTTTTTTCAACATGCTATACTGTGACTTTTTTTGACATGCTATTCTATGACTTTTTTATCACTTTTTTCCGACATGCTATACTATGACTTTTTTTTACCAGTTTTTTTTGACATACTATACTATGACTTTTTTCGACATGCTATACTGTGACTTTTTTCGACTAGCTATACTGTGACTTTTTTTGACATGCTATACTGTGACTTTTTTTGACATGCTATACTATGACTTTTTTATCACTTTTTTTCAACATGCTATACTATGACATTTTTACCACTTTTTTCGACATACTATACTATGACTTTTTTTGACATGCTATACTGTGACTTTTTTTGACATGCTATTCTATGACTTTTTTATCACTTCTTTCAACATACTATACTATGACTTTTTTGACATGCTATACTATGACTTTTTATCACTTTTTTTTGGACATGCTATACTATGACATTTTTACCACTTTTTTCGACATACTATACTATGACTTTTTTTGACATGCTATACTGTGACTTTTTTTGACATGCTATTCTATGACTTTTTTATCACTTCTTTCAACATACTATACTATGACTTTTTTGACATGCTATACTATGACTTTTTATCACTTTTTTTTGGACATGCTATACTATGACCTTTTTACCACTTTTTTCGACATACTATACTATGACTTTTTTGGACATGCTATACTATGACTTTTTTATCACTTTTTTTGACATACGATACTGTGACTTTTTTCGACATGCTATACTATGACTTTTTACCACTTTTTTCGAAATACCATACTATGACTTTTTTCAACCTGCTATACCATGACTTTTTTCGACATGCTATACCTTGACTTTTTTCGACGTGCTATATTATGCCTTTTTTTATCACTTTTTTTCGACATGCTATACTGTGACTTTTTTCAACATGCTATCCTATGACTGTTTTACCAACTTTTTTGACATACTATACTATGAATTTTTTCGACATGCTATACTATGACTTTTTTACCATTTTTTTCGACATACTATACTATGCCTTTTTTCGACATGCTATACTATGCCTTTTTATCACTTTTTTTGACATGCTATACTATGATTTTAATCACTTTTTTAAAACATACTATAGTATGACATTTTTGTCTTTATTCGACATGCTATACTATGACATTTTTACCACTTTTTTCGACAAACTATACTACGACTTTTTTTGACATGCTATACTATGACTTTTTTCTCAACATGCTATACTATGACTTTTTTCAACATGCTATACTATGACTTTTTTTACCACTTTTTTCGACATACTATACTATGACTTTTTACCACTTTTTTCGACATGCTATACTATGACTTTTTTTGACATACTATACTATGACTTTTTTATCACATTTTATTTAGACATGCTATACTATGACTTTCTTCAACATACTATACTATGACTTTTTTTGACATGCTATTCTATGACTTTTTTATCACTTTTTTCGACATACTATACTATGACTTTTTTCGACATGCTATACTGTGACTTTTTTCGACTAGCTATACTATGACTTTTTTTGACATGCTATACTATGACTTTTTTATCACTTTTTTTCAACATGCTATACTATGACATTTTTACCATTTTTTTCGACATACTATACTATGACTTTTTTTGACATGCTATACTGTGACTTTTTTGACATGCTATTCTATGACTTTTTTGGACATGCTATACTATGACTTTTTTACCATTTTTTTTCGACATACTATACTATGCCTTTTTTCGACATGCTATACTATGCCTTTTTATCACTTTTTTTGACATGCTATACTATGATTTTAATCACTTTTTTAAAACATACTATAGTATGACATTTTTGTCTTTATTCAACATGCTATACTATGACATTTTTACCACTTTTTTCGACAAACTATACTACGACTTTTTTTGACATGCTATACTATGACTTTTTTACCACTTTTTTCGACATGCTATACTATGACTTTTTTACCACTTTTTTTCAACATGCTATACTATGACATTTTTACCACTTTTTTCGACATACTATACTATGACTTTTTTTGACATGCTATACTGTGACTTTTTTTGACATGCTATTCTATGACTTTTTTATCACTTCTTTCAACATACTATACTATGACTTTTTTGACATGCTATACTATGACTTTTTATCACTTTTTTTTGGACATGCTATACTATGACTTTTTTACCACTTTTTTCGACATACTATACTATGACTTTTTTGGACATGCTATACTATGACTTTTTTACCATTTTTTTTCGACATACTATACTATGCCTTTTTTCGACATGCTATACTATGCCTTTTTATCACTTTTTTTGACATGCTATACTATGATTTTAATCACTTTTTTAAAACATACTATAGTATGACATTTTTGTCTTTATTCGACATGCTATACTATGACATTTTTACCACTTTTTTCGACAAACTATACTACGACTTTTTTTGACATGCTATACTATGACTTTTTTACCACTTTTTTCGACATGCTATACTATGACTTTTTTACCACTTTTTTCGACATACTATACTATGACTTTTTTATAATTTTTTTTGACATACGATACTGTGACTTTTTTCGACATGCTATACTGTGACTTTTTTTCGACATGCTATACTATGACTTTTTACCACTTTTTTCGAAATACCATACTATGACTTTTTTCAACCTGCTATACTATGACTTTTTTGGACATGCTATACTATGACTTTTTTACCATTTTTTTTCGACATACTATACTATGCCTTTTTTCGACATGCTATACTATGCCTTTTTATCACTTTTTTTGACATGCTATACTATGATTTTAATCACTTTTTTAAAACATGCTATAGTATGACATTTTTGTCTTTATTCGACATGCTATACTATGACATTTTTACCACTTTTTTCGACAAACTATACTACGACTTTTTTTGACATGCTATACTATGACTTTTTTACCACTTTTTTCGACATGCTATACTATGACTTTTTTACCACTTTTTTCGACATACTATACTATGACTTTTTTATAATTTTTTTTGACATACGATACTGTGACTTTTTTCGACATGCTATACTGTGACTTTTTTTCGACATGCTATACTATGACTTTTTACCACTTTTTTCGAAATACCATACTATGACTTTTTTCAACCTGCTATACTATGACTTTTTTCGACATGCTATACTGTGACTTTTTTCAACATGCTATTCTATGACTGTGTTACCAACTTTTTTGACATACTATACTATGAAATGTTTCGACATGCTATACTATGACTTTTTGACCACTTTTTTTGACATGCTATACTATGACTTTTTTACCACTTGTTTTGACATGCTATACTATGACTTTTTTACCACTTTTTTCAACATATTATACTGTGACTTTTTTTGACATGCTATACTATGACTTTTTTCGACATGCTATACTATGACTTTTTTCGACATGCTATACTATGACTTTTTTATATTTTTTTCGACATACTATACTATGACTTTTTTCGACGTGCTATACTGTGACTTTTTATTGCTTTTTGGACATGTATACTTTGACTTATTTGGGCATACTATACTATGACTTTTTTTCAACATACTTTAGTATGACTTTTTTGACATACTATACTATGACTTTCATATCACTTTTTTGACATAGTATACTTTGACTTTTTTATCACTTTTTCTTCATTCTTTACTTTTTTTAGACTTTATCATGACTTTTTATGACATACTATACTATTGACTTTTTAATAGCCTCTTTTCGACATACTGTGACTTTTTTATTACATCACAGAATTGAACTGGCTTTTTTCACATAGTATACTGCCATTTTTTAATGATTTTTTGACAAACTATACTATGACTTTTTTTGTTAATTGACATGCTAAATATAATATTACTTTTTTATTAAGTTTTTTGACATTCTATACCCTGACTTTTTTTGTCAGACTCTACGTTGACTTTGTTATTACTTTATTTAGTGTGCAGATGTACTGCAATAGCAGCGTGCTTTGGCACAATGATTATCATTTTTCATGCTTAATCATATTTTAGATTAAGTATGAAAACATATCATCATTAAACTATTCTCACTACTTCACTTACTCATTTAAGCCAGCAATCCAGTTTAGCTTTAGCAATTTAGCTTTTTCTTCTACACATAGACATATGGTACACATAGATTAATTGATATGTAAGCTACTTGATTGTGAGTGTGGTTATTATATTATATTAACTTTCTAAAAATATTCGTTCTTGTCAAATAATAATTTGTTCAAAAGTGTATATACTTTATATAGAAGATAGTAATACATTTCAAGTCACACCAAATAACTGATGCTGGTACCAAAGAATGACTCTAAAGAAAGGAGTTTGCATTTATTTTTTACATTGTTATGAATTGCATCTTTCTGCCATTTCTAAAATACATACCTGACTCAGAGGGTAAATTTAGTTTCTGAATTAATGCCATAAAGCAAAACAATCCGATTCATATATGCTTATATGTTCTAAGCAGTATATTGAAATAATGTTCAATAATGTGTGATGAATTTTTTAAGTTCAGCAATAAATGTTAATGTTATGTGTACGGGAGTCTGTCCCGTTGCGTTTGTTCGGGAGATACATGTTTAGTAGTATACTACAAGTTATTTTTATACATATTTTGCAATAATATTCACATGGATACATATTACAATTTGATATTGTTTCTGACATTTCTGTTAATCCAATTGAGTGCATCCTTGTGTTAAAAGATTCATAATACAATGTTATATAATAATTTACAGTTGGAGTTAGTCATTGTAATAGCATAGTATTCAGGTTCTTATTTTCTGCCAGTTTGGACCATAGGAACATCAATTAATTTATGTATTTATTTTCTTCATTTGCTTATTTCTCTTTTTTTTAATGGCTCAGAGCTGATCCCAGACCATCCTGGAGCGTCACCAGGTCTTGATCGATAACAAACAAAGAGCAGCTTTGGAAGCCAGCGTAACATTTTTTATTGAGATTTAATAACAATGTCAGAACAGGAGATTTTTGCCTTCAATTAAATTACAACTCCAACAAACATTCTGAGACCATTAATCTACATGCCTATCACTACTTGACTAATTGTCAACTCCTGAACAGGTTTCCAAACAGACCTGCTTTGAAAGCAAGATTAGGAATAGTTTATCTTCAGTGCTATTATGCTTTAGATCCACTAGGTGGACTCAAAGCCACACTTGGAGAGAGATAGAGCTGCAAATGTAGAAAAAAAGGATGCAGTCAAACTATTTGAAAGAGATATAAAACCTTTATTCATATATAAATTACAAATGTTAGGTTCGGCAGGTGTTTGAATAAAAGTATTTGTATTCTTTAAAATGGTGGATAAAACTGTATCTTTTACTGTAATATTGCTTTAATAGATCTGTATTTCACATTGTAATATCTGGGTTTGTGTGTTTGATATGTCATCTGAATTTCCTGGCTTTAACAGAAGTGTGAGGTTAACATGGTTGGTTGTTGATATTCATTAATAAGTTGTCATGTGGTGCTTTGTATGGAGCTGTAAATGCACCAGGTTCCAGGGTACCACGTCCATCTTCATTCACTTGACCCATGATAATGTAGTTGGCACCTATTGGAAGAAGATATGACCAGAAAGATTGATCAGTATTATACTCTTGAGTAAATGGAAATGCTAATAATCTGTGGTATGTGTGTGTGTGTGTGTGTGTGTGTGTGTGTGTGTGTGTGTGTGTGTGTGTGTGTGTGTGTGTGTGTGTGTGTGTGTGTGTGTGTGTGTGTGTGTGTGTGTGTGTGTGTGTGTGTGTGTAAATCCAAGATACCTCTTCGGAGCAACGGGCACTTCTTGCACTGTGACACCAGCTTAACCGACATGGTCTCTCCAACTTGTGTGATTGTTAGTCGACCTGCCTTGTAGGCCTTAATGAGGGAGATGCTAACAAAAAGAGTGCCTCGGGGCCCGGGGGCCATAGAGTTCACCTTCCCGGTTATCACTGAAAAAAGGAGGGCTCAGTCAGAACACAACATCTGATTGGTTACTTGCTGCACATGTGAAGGGTAAAGCAGGATTTATGTTTCTGCGGGGGCTTTGCGCAGAGCTTACGCCGTAGCCTACGTAAGTGGCCTGAGTTTTATACTTGTGCGGTGTTGTCTGCTTCATTTTAGCGTATCTCTTTAAGAGAACAGCAGGGCCAGCATGTGTGTGAGCGAGTAAGCAAGTGAGAGAGTGATGGGGATTAGCTTCGGAGCGAGTACCGACTCTGGAGGCTAGACGGAGAAACAAAGTGTCTCCCCCTTGCTTTCTGACCATGGTTGGAAAGCCGCAGCAGGAAAAGTAAACCGGCTCCTTGATTTCATGTTGTTTATGGAGAAGGAGAACCCAGAAATGAGACGGTACCAAGCCAGGACCAAGCGGACCAATCCCAGTTGTTGCTTTCTGCGTAGTTAAATTTTTTGATAAGCACAAGTTAGGCTACGGCGTAGGGTACAGCATAGAGTCCGTATCTACAATATGCACGTACCTATGCATGTACTTACGCACGTACTGAAGCACATACCTTTGCACGTACCTATGCACGTACCTACGGTGTCAATTTAATGCAGGACTATCAATTGGCTTTAAGAAACTTACCAAATTCACTTGCACAGAAACTGGTCTTGATGGTTCCAGCTCTTTTACAGGCTTTCGCACACAGGGGATTTTGAGGAACTGCAACATAAAGAATGCATAAAAAGACACATTATATATTAGATATACATCTTGTGCACATTGAAACACAAGCATAGTGTGCACATAACTTCACCCACCAGGCCTCTTTCCATTTGGTCTTGTGATGGGAACCCTCCTGTTCTGGCCTCTTGTGGGTTTGACTGGTTTGGGTATCTCAGTGGGCTCAGGTGGCACATATTTGGCGGTGGGGACGGGTGGCTGTGTGGTGACAGCAGGAGGTTTAGATTCAGCTGGTTTGACTGCAGGTTTTGGGGGGATGGACCTCGTACTGGCTCCTGAGTCTAATGTTGGTATCTGAGAACCAGGTGGGACGCTGGTATAGTGGGCGAGGAATCCATCAGATGTCACACTGAGGTCCGACACAAATTGGACCAGTAGCACGTTGCCGCTGGTAATGATGGGCCTGGACAGGAGACAGGTAGAAGATGAGGTGGAAAGTTAAGTTAGGAGTTGATTTTATATTGACTTTAAAGGCCAACAAATACCTTTAGATATATGTGTCACTTACTGTGGGGCCTGATCACCACAGTATCTTCCAATCAGCCTTGAATCATCTTTCTCTCCACCGTTAAAGAATGCCACATAGTCAAACCGACAATAGGTGTCAGCCTCCAAGACGAACTTATCAAACTTGACCTGGATTACCTGGTATCCAGAAAGAAATAGAAATAGGACTATAAATGATCACTTAAACAGTTGTTTTCCATGCAGGGTGTGTAGAAACTTAAATAAAATAAAATGTTTCCATGTTGGGAGTGAGTGTGCTGCCAACCATATCAGGCTCCACAGTGATAAGCCAGGAGCAGCTGGTTCCTGCAGGGTATTTCTTGTCAGGCCAGTTGGGCGTCATGATCTCTCCCTGGGTTTTTGTCATCTTCCCCCCACAGAACTGCTGGTCTGAAACAAGTCATACACACTCCATGAGATTAATGAATGAAGATAACAGCAAACTATTTTCTAAGAAGTACCAATGTTGTTCACTAACTTTTTGTTGATAAATTCTTTAACTTTTAAGTTTGGAATAGTTGATCATATGTTAAATCAATGTCGCTTATCATTAAGTTTAAGATATTGTTTGCACAATTAAGAGCTAGTATTCTTAATCTAGCTGTTGATTTGGCATAATCAAAAGTATCCATAAGGGAAATACATTGTACAAGCTCAGGGGCTTAGCATTAACCTTGGCCCTACAAATTTCTAGTACCACTTTTACGCAAATATTACTCAAATAAATTAGTGTTATTTCCTTCATGATTGATAGATCTTTAATATGCCTTAGGCATACGAAAAGGTAGAAAAAGCTATATCTTTTGGCCTCTACATTGAGAAAGGAATACTGTGTTTCATAATAAAAGACAACTGAAGAAGATTTCACTGTAGTCCTGTTTTACAGTGCTAGCAAGTTGTGTTCACTCTTGATGTTTGATGCAAATCTCCTTTTAGTGTGAACTGTTGGAAATAGTTGCTTGATACATCTGTGAGCAACCACTTTATGAGCTCAGTAACATTGATGATTGAGGGAGGGAAATGCTGCTAAATTGATGAGCAAGGTAAACTAAGCTAAGCTGTTAGGTAGCTAGGTTCAATCTACTTTTGTAAAACATGTTCTAGCATTATTAATGGTTAATGTACTTATCATTTATAGATAGCTACTAAAGTTGGATTTTTGTCCAGATCCTCTGCAGTCTTTTTCCAGAAGGATAAGTGGGTTACACGGTCCAATCAGTAAAAAGGGGATTTTTCACAACTTATTCACAGTTGCTTTATTTGTAATTAAGAATTTAGGTCTGAAAATCTCAATTATAAATTATGAATTATTATGTGAGCTGGTTTGCAGTATCATTTGAAAATGCATGTGCCGCATTCTGGGCATAGTTTACATAATTTGTGGTGTGTTGGTAAGCCCATGTAGGCTGGACATATTTGTATGCTTAATATAAAATTTAAAAAAGAAATATTGTGACCACATACCGTTTACGTACGGTTTGGCTCCACTGAAATAGGCCACAAACCCTCTACCCTGCGTCTCTGCATCAGACCCCATCTCTAGCATCATGGTGTTTGTGGTAGAAATAAGAGCGCCAGGCCGGAATGTTCCACAAAAGCGGCCTAGTTTTTGCACCAAGTTGGAATGGCCGTTGTAAACATCCAGATAGTCGTAACGGCATTGTGAGTCAGCCTCCAGGTCAAAAATGCGGAAAGAGAGCATGACCACGTTTCCCTCTGGGACCTGGGAACCAGAGAGATTGTATATGAGTCAGACACTGAGACACTGAGTGAGGAAGGAGTCAGTATTTAGACATGTTGCAGGGTAAGGGACTCACAGTGATACGCCAGGTACATCTGCTGTTGGGTTTGTAGAAGCTTGGGAACCCCTCACTGCCAACAAAGCCCGAGTCTGTGACCATGTCTCCTCCACAGTAGAACACAGGCCTGTGATGAAGGAGACAATGGGGAAAATATTATGGACAGCACTAATGGCATTGTAGGTCTAGGCATGGCTGTATCTACCATTGAAGACACCGAGGTATTATTTTTCCCAATGATAAAAAAAAAAAAAAGTGATTTAACTGCCTAAAATAAACACCAAGATAAGACTTGTTCCTCTGGGACCAATCTAGGATATATAAAAACATGGTTTTGAAGCTACTGTTATACAATAGTTGCTCTCCAAACATCTTAAAAATGAGCATGTTAGGTCAGGGAAATAAAAAAAATGTCGACCTCGGTATTGCTGAAATCCTGGATACGGGCCTGGGTCTAGGAGACAACATAACTGTAATAATACAAGTCCCCTTAGAATCTCTCAACTCCCACAGATTGTTGACTGACTTTTAGCAGTCTGTCTCTGAACTCTGACTAATAGGCCACTGAGGTGCTGTAGAAAAACTGAGTGTACTGTAAGTAAACAAGGATTCCCATTATCTGACCGTCAGACCGTAAGTCATTAGCCTCTACAGGGTGAACGTCTTGCTCCATTTATTGATGCATTTGATTCTCCAAATTAACGTCTGTAATTAGATGTCCTAAGATCAACCAAGTAAAAACAAAAAGAAAAGTCATCCCAACATCAAGTTGTTTGTGACAACACTTAAGCTCTGCAGCAGGAACATGTTTAGATAAAGACGATTTATTAACACAGATCCTTGTTTACTTATGTACTCATCCATCTCAATCATGAAATAGTACAGCCTTAAAATAGATGTGAGGCCTCACTTTATTTGAAAAGTCAAGTGTTGACATTGACTGTTATGTATGGAGCGCCAAAGTGTAGCTAGACATATATGTTAAATAAATAAATGAGTGATTATAAAAAGAAATAGTCGAAGAAAAAATTCTGTTAATACATACAGGCTTTCCAGAGTCTACAGAGATGATGCAAATTGTCACAAATTGTCAACGGTAACAACGTTGTTGATTATTTTGTTTCCTGATATTCAGGTATCACCAATGAGCTATCAGAGGAAAGTGTTGCCAACTTCAATACAAACATAACAAAGCTCAATCCATAAGCATCCACATTCTTAACTTTACGTTGAAATGCATCAAAAACCTGAAAAGACATCATGAAGAGTTTAATAATGTTAGCTGGTTACCTGTACTGGTTTCTGAATACTAACACTAAAACTGACTTTTCATGATATAATTCAATCCATTCCAGTACTTTAAAGCAGTGGTCCTGTTATGGATGGGCGCAGGGTTCCTTTTGTTGTTTAAAATCGTAATAATGTTTCACCACATTGAAAATGAGGGTACATACTGTATGTGTAAACCACTAAACATCAGAATCCCCATGCAGTGTTGACTCACAGGGCTCAAAACTAATTTCACAGAAGGGAACATTCCCTGTTGCCAGCAGATATACATATACATTTGTATACTTGTGAGCTAAGAAGAAAATGCTCTTATTATAAAGTTGCCGGGGTTTTTTTGTGGCATTTTACAGGCAATTTGCAGTCTATGGTGTGGAGAGTTGTTGCTTTTGGCTCAACTGAGAAAAGCATGTTGTTTAAATTATTCATTGTTATTCACAAGAAGTAAGAACATTAGAAAAAACATTTGTCAGCCATCCCCCATTCTGAAGAAGTAAACATATACTTAGATGCAAAAGAAAAACAGTTTCCCACAAACTAGGAGCTTAAACAGCAGAACCCCAGCAAAGTCAGACGCTTGCTGATTAGAGCCAAGATGTCCAGAACCAGAGCCAAGTTGTTCTGACTCGACCCCACAGGCAGGCAGAATCAAAAAAAAGCATTAACATCTGTGGCGGCTCAGCCACTGCAGACTCAGCATGCCTCACATCATGAGCCAAAAAAACCAACAGGACAACTCTGTGCCCAATCAACCACTGAACTGGAAAGAATTTACTTACAGAGACTGGAAAGAATTCAGAGTATGTTTAGTGCTTAAGTTACAGGCTCTTGAGAACTTAATTAGTGGATTTTTTGTTCAATCTAAGAATAGTAGCCTCACGTAATATATCACAAAAGTCACATAAAGAAAGATTATAATTCATTTCAAGACATTGTCCATGACACATTTCTCAAACATACACAATCTCCTCACCTGGTGTTGTTGGTCTGCTGAGCCGTCGTCCATCCTAAACTCAGAGACAGGAACAAGAAGAGAGCCCAGATGCAGCCCACATGCGTCATGATGCAGCGTGCACACAAAGCGAAGCAGACTGTTGCAGGAAAGGGAGATGGTAGCAGGAGGCAAGAGATGAAAGATGTGTGGGGAGGCCACTCGCTCGGGATGGGCGGAGAGTACGAATGAGTGGGGAGGACTTGGAGGGGGCAGAAAGTTCGGGAATGGATGAAGATACGGACAGAGATGCTGAAAGGACAACAGCGAGCCATGAGGGGGGAGGGGGGGAGGATGACGTGAGTGGGGGAGGGAGGGAGGCAAAGGCTCTAATTAGAGCCAGATGTTTCCCCATAATAACCCTGGCTTCAATACAACAGAGGGGGCATCTAGGAAAGAGGTGCAGAGGGGAGTAGTGTCAGAAGTTGTGGCTGAGGCGTTGTGGACATTCAGAAAGGCGTGTATCTTTGTACAGCAGATGTTTCTGGTTCTCTAAATGGTTGAAACTTAAGAAGCTTTAAATTACCATTAACATCCATCCCTGAGTGTCTGGCTGATCATTATGCAGGGTGCACACAGGTGGGTGCAGAGCCTGGGGCTCTATATGGGCTGTAGCACTCAACTAGTAAAGCCATAAATCTTTACATTCCACAACAACATGCCAGACCTTCAATTTACTAAACATGATCAGCTTCTGAAAGAAGAAGAGAAGCTAGGATCTAGGCAAAGAAGTATCATAAAACTAATGATCTCTTACCATATTTCCCTAAGCCCCAGGGGCTCCTTTGGCTCCAAAACATCTAAGTCAGAGTGTCCATTTTCCCCCTCAATCCACCAAGGCAAGAATAATAACACTCTGGAGGGGGGAGTATTCTTTCACTGTTAAAATTCACTGAAGAGCACACACTCTGGCCTACATTACCAAGGCCTGTGGAGGGGATGCTGTTTCAATAATGCTATAAAAAAGCCACTTTTACAGACTACACAGCTGCAACACCTGGATCAAAGTCTGGATGGACAGCTCATAAAGGGACAAAACAGAGTTTGCACAGAGAGATTGTGTCTCCAGGTGGCATGTGACTATGACGTTAGCAGGTTTCCTTTACACTGAGATTGAACTGCTCATAGTGAGCTGGAGAAATGAGCATCCCCTGGTCCTGCTGTGCTGTGTTTGTGTTAACCCAAAGTCCTGATAAGAGGCAGAAGACACAGGAATGCAATGACGTGCAGTCTGTTGGGGGGCGGACAGCATCTCAGTGTGCACAACTGTACAGACACTGCCATTATGTGTGGGAGTAACTTACAGTGACCTTTACACTTAGCAAGAATCCAAGCCAAGGGGTGTAAGTTTCTGCAATAACTCCTGACAAAACCTTGGAGTTGGCTGTGCATTCCTTTTGGAGAGGCAAAAGGAATAGCATTGGGGGAGTAGATGACTGTTGTGAAAGGGTAGACAGATCAGATGGGTAAGGAGAGGAGGGTTGGAGCAATAAGAAAAATGGAAAACAAAGTTAAAACGAGCTGACAGAGAGACAGTAAGTCACAAAGTGAAGAGTCATTTTGCATGCACCCTGGAGTTAGGTCATGTTCATGCCTCCCTGAGCTAACAGATGACTGTATTATTATTACTCCAAACATTCCCTCTGCGAATTACTCTCCTATTATGTCCAAGATAATCTCTATGATTCATTAAAAAACACCATATGCAGTGCAGTGCACTTGGCCTAATTTCATGTGAACACAGCAATAAATAGAAACACATGCACAGAGATCGAGATTTGACTAGAAATTATGTCTCTGGTGATAATCTGAGACATCCAAGAGCATGACAGATGGAGCCTGGCACTAGAGGACTCCAAACTGTAAGTATGAAACATCATTTGTCATCAGTTTCTAACAGTGTCTGTCTTCATTAGCTTCTCTCAGATTTAAAGAGGGATGGGATTGAAACATAACAGCTTTTTCCTGGATACAGTACATTGTGAACTCCATGAGAAAGTGTGATATTGTGCGCTTTGTGTATGGACAATGTGCTAAATAGCTCATAGCACCTCATTTGGCATTGCCAGGATGTTGCAATGAAGTGAAATCTTATAATAAGGATCCTACAACACGCTGTAGATGCATGTGTTTGTCTAGCGACAGCTAAAATGAAGCGTACAGTATCATGTGAGCCTTTTACTTATTTTTCATGGCAACTGCTCAGGAAACACATCATCATGAGTAAAAAGGACGGTAATGACAGTAGCATAGCTAGGAAAGTAAATCCCCTTCACAGACATCCATAGTCATCATGCATGACTTGATAACTATGTGGATGACTAATTGGCCAAACAATGTGGTAAAAGAAAAGGGATTGTTGTTGCAGTGATGTATTTTCCTACTTGCAAATACATTAAAAAAACACACAAAAAACTACATTTTTAGCACAAAACTACAGTGCTACTACTTATTTGGTATGCTACCTTGTAGGCTATATGGAGAAATGTATTTGTAATACTACATATGTATGATGAATTAGCTGACATCTTTCTCTGAACACTGACCGACATTTTTGTGTGAGTGGGTCCACAAAGGGCTACATGTCAAATACACACTAAATAAAATGTAGGCCTCTATGTCCTTACCCGGATTTCGCTTTTGTCATGGTGACACCTGGTGGTAACAACTTAAAACTACAGCTTGGGTGGCGGAGCTGCTGAGAGGGGTGGGTCCATTCGACTTCACCGTATCCATTTCCCGTGTAGTTTCATGTTCTATGAACAAACCTTTTTCCCCTCACAATATTTCCACAATGTGATATAACCAGACCAGACACTATTAGTTCCACAGTAGTCAGTCGTGGACGCAGGGGAAGAGTATTTTGCGCTGGCCGAGCAACTGAAGAAAGAAAATGAATGAAATGCCAGAGCTGCGATGTGTCAGCTGTCCTTCACCAAGCACGAAAACTGCTAATAAACGCACTAAATAAACCCTTCCTTTCCGTGATTACTAGGATTTTGAGAGTTAGCGAGACGTGTCTTGTAGTTAATGTATATGAAACGTATTCATCATGAGCTAAAAGATTAGCGAAATATGAGCAGGAAGTGGATAGTTATCAGGCTTTGGATGCAATCTAATCTAAGGACCCGACTGGTGTACTTCAAAATTAAAGTCGCCGGAAGCGACTCTTACTGCTGGTTCTTTTTACAACAGACAGTAGCCTTTATCTACACCATTTTTGTTACTGTTCCTGCACGACTCTATCACGACTACCATTACTAGTGAAAGACTAGCAATGGAATGAACCAGGGCACCGCTCCATTATTCTGCATGGATGGAAATGTTAGGAAAAAGCCTATCCCTAGAGTATTTATAACCCTAAAAGTACTGCATGAGCCACAACAGAGGTTTAATAATGTGTGAGATATGCACTGTTATACAGTGCTGTGCAAAGCCTGCATGCTGTTGCTGACATAGGCTACACCATTGAATTGAGAATAATGTGAATGCTTCATAGATTTCAATGATAATCTTAGTTCCGTTTGATTGTCTCGTGACTTCCAACCATATGGTTTTTCATACTCTTTGAGAGATAGGATCATAGTTTCGACAATTGAGATAGATGAGACTTAGGGAACATACCATTTGTGTGCCTGCATGTTTATGGTAGTGTTGGAGTGAGGCAGGATGTGGAGATCAGTCTGAAGTGACTCTGGACGAATGCAGAAATGGGCCCTTTTATGTACTTTTGAGACACACTTGCATTAATAAAGATGAATTAAAGCAAGAGATTTCTCTTTGTATTGATAATAAATTTATGCTTATTCATACAGGTCAGATAAGGTCCCAGAATTGCGGTCAAAATTGCATCCGCCCATTGTTGCACACCCACAAAGCACGTGAAGCACACACAAAAGTACAAGTTGTCATAGATACTGTTTTTCCAATATACATATATTTCATGATGTTCATCAATATAATAAGACATTGATAGATTTACACTACAATTATTTTATGTACTTTAGGTTTTCATTCAGTCTCCTCTTCTTTACGTTGAGTCAACCTTGTTTAGTGTCTAATCCCATACCAAATGACAGCACAATAAATCTATCAATAAATAAAAGCAAAGGAAAAGGAAAAAAGTAAGATAAAACTGAGCACATTGCCCATGATCCTCCAGTCCTGTCCCTCCTGTAAGGCCAGATGACCAGGGGCAATATGGGCCTTCATCCCAGAAACCCCAGTCCCAAAGAGAAATCAAAATCTTTCCTCAAAAATAAACGGATTTAAACAAAAAATATATCTTGTAGATACAAACGGCAATCTGATGTAAACTGTAGAATCATTCTAAGCATTCTGGACAATTGAAGGTAAAAATACTCCTTTTTCCCATTAACTTCCCATTTTCTTTACCTTCACCAATCAGTGCTTACATACAAACAATTCAGTGACATCTGGAGTTATTACTAAACTGATGCAAAAGAAAAACACAATATTTGGTTCGAAAATAAAACATATATTAAGTAGAATATTGTACAATTATAGCCATCCAGTGAACATTCAGAGACTCAAAAGGTTCCCTCCTTTTGCTGCATTCATCACATTTGGGGGTGACGGTAAACGTTGGGGAACATTTCCCACTGCACATATTACATGATGCTTTGTTGAAGGATTGGATCTTCTGTTGGTCTCTTTCTTTCTGCCTGTTTCCTTCCAAGTTTGAATAACAAGTTCACGAGTTATAATTCAAACCTGGAAGAGGGTCTGAACACTTTTTCCTGTGTTGACATCTTGCATTTTGGATCACCCCCAAATGACCTGAATACAGCGTTAAGTTGAGATCACTGAACAATTCTTGAGGTTGACACATAAGACAATATTCTCCACCGAAATCATGTTCCCATCCCACCAAAATGAATGAATCACAACAGAAAAAGTGCCACGGTGTTAAAATATATACGCACTTCTTTTCATACAGACAGTAAAGCAACGAAAAAAGAGAGCACTCACTTCATTTTCACTGTTGTGACCAAATTGGTTGAGCACTCACAACAGTTGGATTCATAGATAACACAGAAGCCCTACCCCAATCAGTAGTGTTACTTCACTTCAGCCCACTGTGTGGTTAACCGCTGCAGGATGGCTAAAAGGACCACATTTGTAACCCTATAATGATTTTCTATTGCCAAAAACCCAATTCTACACTTTGCTAATATAGTTTTGTCCTCATATATACTTGGGAAATTGCTAATACCTTAAACCTGAGGATATAGGACCCCCTACCCCCCAAACACCCCCATATTACAACACCAAACAATGCAGATTTTTTATAACGTTTTTCTAGGTTCATTTTAAATAGCTATAGTTAGTTCATGTATCTTTTCATTTTAGAACTTGGCAGCACTATGGAGACAAAAAGGAAGAGTTGTGCTATTATTAGTTACAGGATTATGTGTCTAAAAACCTGTTACAGATCAGAGGCTCTTCAGACCTGGATAGGCATTGTTGGGGCAGACTGTATTTGAGATTTGAAGCATGTTATGTTTTGGTTTAACTTGCATATGTTAGAATGGCACACTTACAAGCCAAACTGACACTATATAAATAGTGTGTAATAGTTAAAAGGTCCTGTAATCTGTAGATAAATAGTGTAAGGGTATAAGCTATTTAAAACCGACTTGGATAGTTTGGATAACCTGTTTCTCTCCGCTTGTTTTTGATGGCAATTGGCAGCGTAAGCATGGAAATCTGGTCTTTGGTAATCTTCTGCAGTTTACTTTTGCTCTGTTTGGAGGAAAACATGGGACGGGGAGGAGAGGGCTTGTTAAGGTTAGGGTCCTTCCTACTAGAACTGGCCGGCAGATCTGTAACCTGTCTGCTTGTGTACTTCAGTGGTCAAGGAAACAACGCGCCCTCACTCTGAGATTTAAGCGGCCTAATCTGTCAGGATAAACCGGGGATATTCCCAACACAGAGCTATTCTAACACAGACACACACACACACACACACACACACACACACACACACACACACACACACACACACACACACACACACACACACACACACACACACACACACACACACACACACACACACACAGTAGGATTCTGCAAAGGGGGGCAGGCAGGTTGGTCTGATCAGCTGGTGGGAAAGATAAAAATGTTGAAAAGAGACAAAGCTACTAAGGCTTTACACACACTTGTTTTTGAAATATTGTTGGTGATTTTGTGGTCTTCAAATCTATTCAGTGACTGTAGCCTACTGTAAGATCTGTAATCAAAACTTAAACCATTTAGGATTGACATTAGTGGCAGTAGAGCATAAGCTGAGTTGCTTCCTGTTCAGCATTTATTAATGCAGGCCGGCATACTTAAAAATCGTCCGTTTCATGAGACACAGATTTCACTGAATCACTGAATTCCAACAAATTCTGATCTTATATTTAGCACAAGTAAAACTCTGTAAATAAAGACCTTCTAGAGTTGAAAGTAAAATAGTTTAAATCAAGGACTTTTAGGTGTATGTCATCTCATGTTCATGTGTACAAGGCCTTAGTTTGACAGCGCATTAAAAAACAAGTGCATCATATTGCCCTGCTCTCCTGCTCATAAAGTAGCCAAAAGGGTAGTATACACAGGAGTAGATGCCAGAAACATGTAAAAGAATGTTTTAAGACCAAACCAGCGAGGGCACCAATGAAAGAAAGAACTGCAATAAGAATAGAAGCCTCTCCCTTGTTGCTTGGCAGTGTATAACGCACAGAGCAGAATTACAAAAAACACACCAGACAGAGGTAAAGAGGATCTTACTGCTGTGTGGCAGCAAATAGTACTGATTGCACACTTCCTCTTTACCTGTCTGTTTCACACAAAAATATACTATAATAAAAATAGAATCTATTATATTTAAAAAAGAAAAAAGGCCTTAACTATAGGGAGAAACACTGAGACAGAACCACTGCGCTAGCAAAACACTCTTCTAAAGAGTGCTATGTTTTGAATAATTGCTTCTCACGTTTCTTGTCGCTAACTTTTGACAGTGAATTACTGAGCCTACCCCAAAGTTGCTGACCTAAAACTCAACTGTGAATTTTACATTTTCCTCATTAGCCTCTGTCCATGTTCCTGAATTTGCAAATAAGGCTGAATTGTCGTATTTTTTTTTTATGTGCTCTTCATGTGGAGAGGTTTTGCTGCACGAGGATCTCCTTTGGCCAGGCTATTGACCAGCCAGACAGCGCCATCAAAAACAAGGTTGTTTGTGCATTTTAAACAGATTCCTTCTCTCCAGTCAGCCACTCCCCCTACACAGACTAAAAGTGTGAGGGTGTGTTTGACTGGAATTATTCTACAGTAACTAATAGAAGTGACTGGAGACTAAGGCTTTTCAGTATCCATGTAGGTAACAGGCCAGTAAGAATTAACCTTTGCTTTATGGAAATGAGTCAATTCATGCAATGGCCCCGGTTTTATCACCTGGCATTAGAATTGTTTTGTTATTTTTCAAGTCCATATCCACAGTTTGACATTAATGACATCTCCACAGTATACTGTAAGTGTAATGTTAAGATAACATCACACATATTACAAAAGAAAGTAATTTGGACAGATTGAAAGTCTAATCCCTTACAGCTATTAACTATAACTATTTTCTCCTATGGTTTGTATGACCGACGTTTTTGACACAAGTTTCGTCGCCTGTATTTTTTTTTTAAAGATACTTACACTTACATGTGCTACGGTAAGACCATTTGCACTAGACTGCAATGAAGGAATGTTTTCGAAATAAGACACTACGTAATATTTAAATAAAAAAGAAACATCTACAGACATTGGTCCAACTGTACTATGGCAGTTTAGAAATTAGCAGAAGACATTGAGGTGTTCAAGCATGCCGACAGACAGAAGAGGGGTTAGGATGTTAAAGATGAAAGTAATTAGAGTGAAATGGAGAAATAGAAATGACACAGATACTGGGAGGATCAGATGGAAAGGGCTGGGAAATGATGATTACGAGGGATTAGTTGGACAATTCATGCATTATTTGTATGTTTGATCAATATCAGTGAGCATTAACTCTCTCAGAAAGCCAGCAAAGAAGCTAAGACTTGGACTCTTTGATGGCATCAAGTTATAGAAATCTGGAGCTAAAGTAAAACTGAAGAAGTTTTGTCTAGGTCATAGTTACATTTTGTTGTAACTTGATGATATTTTCTTAGTACAAGTTTTAGTTCTCTGGCTTATTTTGGACTTTCTTAGTGGACACGAGTAACACAGATGAACTTGAAAATCAAATGGTATTTCCATTGTCAAATGGAGACTAACTCCACTGTGCAAAAATACACCCAAAAGAGAGAGTAAGCAGGGGGCGGACAGATGATGATAACATGCAAGATACACACTTTGATTAATAGGCAGTAGTTAACGCTGAAGCATACGTAAAATTAATACAAAAATTAAAAAATACAAAATGCACACACACACACACACACACGCACACACACCTACAAAACAGTATATATCAGAATAAAACTCTACAAAGAACTATATATATCAGTTATGTAACAATTATCGCCAATCGTTGTTTCCTTTTCTGTTGTTGCATCGTCACAAGTGTTTGGTTCTCAGTATGGCAGGTTAGAAAAGCCAAGAGGACCCAGAAAGGAGACAGGGCCACACACTCACAGGACAAATATTGACAGGGGTCCAGAGGCGAGGTGGTGGAAGTGGGGGAGCCATGGGACCCTGAAGGTTTAGGTGTGTTATATCGAGGCTAATCGGGATATATATATATATATATATATATATATATAAATGAATTATCATGGTTAATTTTGTAATCAATTTGAGGGTGTTTTTTTCTGTAGCAAGGAAGGATTAGACTGGGGTAGGAGCAACTCTTCTTAGGTGCTGAAGTACACTGAAGAAAGAAAGGAAAAAGGAAAGTCTCATTCATAATGTTTAAAATATGCATACGTTATCAAACCAACATTTGCCAACAACTTTCCTAGATTTCAAGTTCATTTTTCATTCAGGGACATGCCTTCTATTATACAGTATCTATGTGTAGAATGTGAGAATCAGTTTTTACAGCTGATTACGTCCATTAAGATAACAGTGACAAATCTATGTGCACAAAAAAGTTAGAAGGATTCTTACCAATAATGACGATGAGGACAATCACGCATATCACACCCAGGATAATCATCATCTGTAGTCAGTGGATTTTCAGAAAGTCATTAGAAAAGCAGTCGCATTTGACCACAACTACAGTATTTGTGAAGCAACTTCTTAAAAGCACAAGAATCACACCAAAATGTCCCATTTCCCATCAGCATTGTTATTCATGCTTTTTTTTTCTCATTTGTCTGCAAACAGGGACTTCTAAGGCTGCCTATATACACACACAGGTATTTGCTCTTCAAGTAAGCATGTCTGCATGTCCTCACCTTGGCATTCTTCCACCAGTATTTATTCTTCAGTTTTGCAGCGCTGGTCTCAAACTGAGAGGCTCCAGCCTGCAGGGCGTCAGCCCTATCGTCCAGTTCTGACAGCTTCTGATCACGCTCCAGGACCTTATCCACGTTTACACGCATGATATCCACCACCTGGGGAAAGACATGCAAAGCAATGTAGTGAAATCAGCTATCAAGATACAACGACTCTGTGTGAGGGACCGACAGGATGGAGCTGGACCTGGATAATGAATATGATTAAATGTTGTTTATGAAGTTTCACGTCAAATCATGTTTTTACGTTTGAAATTTGTAATGTGTGTGTGCAAGCGGAGAAGATTAAGTTAGCGGTAACTGACCAATGAATGATGCTAAAACCGTAAATGTCTACATCTGAGCCTGACAACATGACTCTGGGTTTGCAGAGACGTGTGCACTCACCTCATCCACTTGTGCCTGTGTCTGCTGCAGACGACGGTTGCTGGTGAGGTTGGGGGGCTGATTCCCTCCATCTGCAGGGGCTCCGGCTGGGGCAGACCTAATGATGGAAAAAAAAATAAAAATACTTCTTATACCAAATACACATACATCACAGGATTTCTTTTTTGAGAATGATTACAAAACAGAAAAAGGAAAGAAGACAATAGTTTGGCTTGAAAAAATAAATAATTGAAGAAATAAGAGAATGAGACTGCTATCAATCATTAAAGTTAATACATTTTCATATTTAACCATATTTCAAATGTCTTCTAATTGATTACAGAAAAGAACATATGCAATGCTTAATTACGTATGTGTCTAACTTCGCCTGCCTGTTAAAAGTTCAGAGTAAACTGATGAAATGTTGGAATACAGATTAAATATTTCATATACACTCATGTTCAATTAAAGATGTGTACCTTGCCCCACTCCTGCTCTATGACAATTTATATCTGTAATCCTACATATCTTAGGAAGAGGGTAAAGCAAAAAAGACAAATATTTAATGTGGGGTGCTCACAAATATATTATTTGGGGGACTATTTGCTGTTTTTACACACTCAGTTAGTATATTTGCTCACAGATTGTAAGGTGAATTAAACAGTGCTTGGAGCTAACAGATAATGGCAATGTCACAGAGACACTACTTGCACTTAAAAAAAAAAAGGATGCAAGAGTGCAAACATTTATGTTGGGTATTGGGAATTGTACATCTCATCCAATTTGTAGGATTTGGAAGATTTACTGTGTTCCAAAAATGAGCATTTCCAAATGTTAGTGCTGGAGAGTCCAGCTAATTACCTTCTATTACAAAGAAAATCAACTACTAAAGGTCTTGCAAATGTCAAATTGGTTTGTCATGTCGTGTATTGCTAATTATGTTCAATCACGCCCCTGTTGTTGATTGTGTAAATCTTACATGATGGATAATGAAAAGCCTGTATTGAGTGTTAGCTTTGGGGTACGCAGAAAAAACTATAGACTAATCTGTATATCTCATGCAGACAAATCATTAGTGATCCAAGACTTATCTAAAACATTAAGCTCAACATCATGTAACAGCTGAGCCAATACCTACTTAAATAAACACAATATCAAAATTTGTCAGATTCACCAAATAGACATTATTCTCCTAATTCTAAAGGGTATACTTTTAAATGTTAAAAAGTAAAATACATAGAAATGCACTTTTAATGTTTATTTTTCTGAAATGCTGTCTAATTTAAAAGATACAGACTCCACTAAAGTGAAAATCGAACCCTGCATTTCATCGTTGAGATGCAGAATATGCAGCATGCACAACAACCACACAGAGCAGGCACAAAAAAAGTACGACTGATTAACCATAACTACATTATAATTATGTAATTACATTATAACAACAAATCAATTTCAAATCATTTTAAACGAGATATGATTCTCTCAACCTACCAATATCAGCTAACCTCCAATAATAATATGTGCCATATCAACAGTCTTAACATAGTCCCTGAACATTAAATCTTAAACATTCTGCAACTCGATAAGCAGCAGATACATTAAATAAGCAAATGGAAAACGCTTAAAAGGCTTAAATTACTTAAATATTGCATGCAGTGTTGAGTAGTACAGCACGCTGTATTGCTGTCTATCAATCCAGAGAAATCAATATGATTAGACTAAAATTAGAAAGTGAAACTAACTAAGGCTGTAGTATCTTCTGGCAAAGTTACCTTGCCTCATCTGCTCTACCAGTGTGAGACAAAACTCTGTATAAAGGTCACCTTTACACACTCACACATACTAATCCTCTAACAACAACAAATCCTTTTGAATAGTTGGCCTAATGGGGCTGGTGGTCTAATAGAAACTGCCAATGTAAAAACCACAGGCTACCTGTGATATATATATATATATATATATATATATATATATATATATATTTATATATATATATATATATATATATATATATATATATATATATATATATATATATATATATATATATATATATTATTGCTTAAAAGTTGAGAGTTGTTATCATTCTACAATTACAGTGTGTTTACCAGGGGTGTAATGATACATCGATTTCGATCGATGTATCGATTCAAACTTCAACCATCCAATATTATCGATACAAAGTGAAACTATCGATACATATCGACATCTTTAAGGTGCACCTTTATTTGGAAATTCCCACTTTAACTTATTCTTTTTATTAAAAATAGTAGTTTGTTTTTAATTGAAATGTCTGGGAGAGCTTAGTAATGAAATTGTCAAATCATATTTTAGTGGCTTTTTGTAAATATATATAAATGTAACTTATTGTGTTAAATGGGCTTATGTGTTGTCTCGTATCGGTTGCAGGCCCCTGAATTGAATCGAATCGAAATCGTATCGTGGCAGACTTGATATCAGTAAATATTGTATCGTTGACCAAAGAATCGATATAATATTGTATTGTGATAAAACGTGTGATTTACACCCCAAAAGTTTAAAAATGAAAAGCTGTGTTGGATAGAGAATAGTTGACAGTCACTCCCTAATATTAAACATATAACATCTATGTAATTACTGTATGCTTCTTTTCACTTGCCAGCAACGAGCATCACCACAGAGGTGTAATGTGTGCAGCGGTTCACGCTATCATCACCTCTGAACTGGCACCCCAACCAAGTCAACCAGGATGAGTTGCTAGTGCAGCAACACGATTTCTCCCCCGCCTCCACATCCTGTTCATACAGCCTACTGCGTTCAATGGATGGGCAAACTGCGAGGTCCGCTCACTACTTCTAATCTGTGCCACATTAGTGCATAATCTTCCTTTTTGATTAAAAATAATAAACTGAATTTGGTCTTTACATGCTTCATTGATGCAGTAACATATATTGGTGGTGAATGTAACCCGGTCAACCTATATCACTTGTATAAAAAAAAACACAAATGTCATCCTTTTGACAAAAACTCTCTCTACCTGCTGATGAATTTGCGTGTGGATCTAACTACATGCAGAGTACACATACTTCAGTTTCACCCTAGTACTCCCAGAGCATAATAAGGGACAAAATAAGAACAGAATTGACAGGAATTCACTTTTTAATCAAACATTAAAAATACAAAAAGAAAACCTGATTTGATAAAAACCTAACATATTGGATTGGTAAGGTTTCACTTCACATCTGTCTCTCTACAGTCCACTGCCAATGTCAGGTTTGCCATGAAAGCTAAATATATTCAACCCTCTTTCAAGACACAGCTTATAAAAATAGTATTGCCATGTGGTTTCCAAAGAGGGCTCCTGCGACATTGGAGGGTCTGTGCAAGGTTTTCAGGGGGTCTCTGATGAAATGAGGACTCATTGGAACACTTATCATATACCCTATTTACCCTAAAAGTCGACATATAGATAAATAAATAGAATATAATCAGATCCCTTTACATTTGATTTAATCTAATTACAAGGCTACTATAAAAAATATTCTGTTTGTTTGGTCACTGTGATGCTGTCTAAATTTGAGCACTGGAGAGCGACATTTCAGCACTGGACAGCGCCACAGCAGCCCAGACAAGAAACCGTCTGATCCCAGCCTCACTATCCCATTCTGTTAGATGTCACTGAACTGGAACCTGACCCAGAGCACTCACTTCTTTCATTTCTGAACGTATATACACAGACACACCAGGCGTACATAAGGTCCTGTAAGACATCACGTTTCACGAGGAGCACGACCGGCCTGTAAATACACTGGAAGCCTACCACACACATCGAGGGCGGGGAGGTTCCTCATGGGGAGTGAATTTTAAACACTTGGATGAACAATTACAACCAATTGTTGGTGACAATGTAACTAATACAGCCCACAGAGGGAGTGTTAACCAATATGTCGCCACAATTCAATGACATGTCGTGTGTTGGCACCATTAACTGCCTGCTATGCAAAAACTGACAGACGAGGTTGTCACGGCTATCGTCCCTTAGCCTCATCTTTATATATTTGTATCAGTCGAACACAGAAAGGCCAAATAAGGCACAAGAAGAGGGACATTTAAAATGGTTAATTTGCCCCTGAAGGCTCACACAGCCTGAAATATGGTGAGATGTGTTATATAGCTGTCCGCCCTCGCACGACAATCGACGACATTCAGTAGGCTAGGCTATCCCCACCCCCCCGCTGTGGGTTGCAAATATCCCGTAAACTAGGCCTAAGCCTACTTCAGAGCTAATAATATCATCGTCTATAAGAAGGTCTGTAGAGTATTCGTCGAATAATGTCGACGCTTTAAGTGTTCAACACGGTGCCCTTGCTGTTTCTTGATTTAGCTTAATCGTCACCTGTGGTTCAGCGACACAAAACGAAGGCCTGTACATGTTCAATAAGGACAAAAAGACTTTATTTTATATGACGCTTTCTTCATGTGGTTTTAATTAGCCTGTGGGTGATCGGACAGACGGTGTCCTTTTCAAATCAAACCAGTCCGAACTGGAAAACAAATGCGTGCGTGCTGGCTCCGGTGAAAAGCAACAGACGACTAAATAAAAGAGGCACGCGATAAACACAGAGCTCGTTTATCGTTACCGTGTAAACGCCAGAAATACGGCTATATAATAAAGTCTTTAAACCCGATAAACCCTCCGTCTGCTCCAAGGTTAGGCCGACGCGTTAGCCTCGCTTGGGTCATATTATCAGAGAAATAAGATCTGTAAAAAATAAATTAAAAACCAGTGAGCTGTATACTGTGTCATACCAATGATATACTGACTAACGTGACTCCAGTGAAATGACCTCAGTATTTGATGGAAAAGACTCACAAGAGTCTATATATTCAGACACTGTTAATCCGAGATAGCAGTCATGAGGACGAAATTGGAATTCATTATCCGGATTTTAAAAAGAAAAGAGTTTTAAACGATTTTGTACTCACATTTTCCTGGTAGTATTGGCTGGACAGCTGTGCTGAAATCCGGACTGGAAATATTAGCGCGGTCTAAGTGGCTGGCAGATGGATGTAGATTGCCTTCTGCGCTCCTCTCTACCCTCTGGCACCCTTTGGTTGGTTATTGTGGCGTTTCCCTGCCTATATAGCCTAGGAGGAGCACTGGCTTGTATAGCTGCCACTGAGATGTGTCCCCTCGCTACAAAACCTGCTTTCCTCTTCCTATATACTCTACGGCGATGCGGCACCTGCAGGCTAATACTGGAGCCCGGCGCTGTCACAGTCCGTGCAGTAATGAAGGTGTAATAAACAGCCGCCTGGATTAGGTGGACAAAGATGGCTCGGTGACGTCAATCGCGGCGAGTTTCATGTTGAAATGGGTGACCGGATCTCCAGACACACCGTTTGATCACCCAGGTCGACGCTGTTTTAATCTATATCTGATATTGGGGCTCTGCGTATATTTCCTTTACATGCATTACATGTCATGGTCATGCTTGGGTTTAAAGTTTACAGTAAAGGAGCTTATTTTTATTGCAAGTCTGTGTGTCAACAAAATGGCGTTCCTCGAAGGGGGTGTGGCGAGCTTCGCAGTAGGTGTCTGATTATCTTTCATAGTAGGCTGCATATATGGATAGGGATGTAGTGGAGAGTAAATCCACCTCAAAGCATTTTATTTTACCAACCTTTTGTTTGAACAGTGTGGCACTATTATTTCAGGTTGGTAGCTACTAATCTGCATTACATTCAGTAGGCCTATTACTGTAAATCCGATATCATTAATGTGAGGATAGGGTCACATGTCATTAAGTTTGGCACTTGGACCCCTTCCTGCTCCCTGAGGGAGGTTCTGGAGTTTCCCAAGCAAAGTAAAACAAACAAACGGATCATTACCAAAATAACCCAGTGGATTTAGATGTTGTTCTTCTAAATAGATGATTCATACTATATGATGATGACCCATAATATATTTTTCTATTTATATTTTTAGCCTCTTCTGTCTAAACATCTGTCTAAGCCAATAAGGAAATACATACACATGTTAATTAATAGTTCTTCATTTGTTGGTGTGAATTCAATTTCCATTAAATTAAACAGTTTTTTTTTTTTGGTGTTGATATTGGTGTATTTGATTGCTTTATATCCTGTTGGTGTACATTTTCATAAAAACTCTTCATAAATCCCACTGCTTGGACAGATTTTTGAATGCATAAATACAGCGTCTCTTATAAAAAATGTTGCATTGTAATCACACTGGTGTTGGGAGAGATACTTTATATTGTGTATATTTGTTCTGTGCATCCAAGTGTTTACTGTTGTGCTGGTAACTAACACTGGAGCGATCCCTAAGTAACCAATCACTCAAACAACCATTTACATATCCAACCTACTAAATCTCACTTGACCTTACTTGACACATAAATTTCCTTCCGGCGCAGCTTGAGTCCCGTTGGCGTAAATAAATTACACAGGCTGAAAATCTCATGTGAGTTTGTAAACCCGCTCTCAGTCTCACCACTGAACTCCTGCTTGACAAAATACAGTGTAGCCTAGATGTTTTCTAGAATAGTTTATTCTTCCTTATTTAGTGATAAAAGAAAAGAAAAGAAAATCACATTATTCTGTTATTCTTTGCATTAACATCCATATATGTTTCCATATGAGGCTATTTGTTCATTCTTTTTATGATTAAGTAAGTTGAGTAAATTCACAGATTGGGCTTTTTAAAGAAGCAGCACTGAATTGAAGCAACTTCTACAAGCAAAAATGTTTATCCGTTCGCAGAAACAGAAGCATTTAAAAGCATTTACTGTGGCTAAAGATTAAGTAACAAGAAATGTTTGAAATCAGACACGTGATCTTTTCACAACATATTTCTGATATGAGTTTCTCTCCAGCTAATTTTTGGCTGGTACATAATAGCATCATCAACTGCTGTTTGCTTTGTCCACTTTCACGTTATTTAACCCTCCATTTCACGATGGTCTATATAACCCATATAATTACATATCTTCACTGTAACTGAAACTATTACCTGCACATGTTGTCAGTCATTTTGCCACAGCACTGGCAAATTGTCATCTGAACACTGCATGTACAAGCTATATCGTGTGGTTCCAAAAAAGGATGTAGGTTCAGTCTTGTATGTCATAGGATGATGTTAACGTGGTGGAGCCCACATGGTGGTGCTATAAGACAGCGTTGTTTTATTGCTAACATCTCGAAAAAATAAGACGTAGGGGTAGCTGGCTCATGGTTATGACCTCAGTGATATTTTGGAGACCGTGCAGCATGTCACACAAATTCTACAATTTAACGTTTCTTTAAGTCAAGGACCCCTTAACTGAAAGAGATGTGTAGCAGGGACCCCCTACTGCATATATTGTATACAATGAGGTTGCATATTAAACTGGGCCTACAATCATTTGTAAGGCAGCCTAAAGCCTTTATACACACCTTTTTTTGCATAGAATACTAAGATATTCAAATAGCCTAACAATTGTTAGCATGATTTTATAAATCAGGTTAAACATACATGTAGCACAGTGAATCCTTAGGATTAACTGTATCTGTGGATGGCCTTAGTGACTACCTTACTTATAGGCCAGTAAACAGTGGGGATTTAAAACAATAATTTAGAGGCCCCCCTGCATTGACTCTGAAGACCCCCTACCGCCAGTCAGAAGAGGAGATGAGAGATTCAGGAGACTGTTGGCACTGAACAAATGGCTTTCAACTGTGTGCACCACTCATTCTCTGCAGTTTATTGACAATTATATCATTTTCTGGGAGCGCAGACATCTTTTTAAGGCAGATGGACTTTTCCTTAACAAATCAGGAGTAAATCTGTTCACCTCTAACCAACTTTACTTTCTGCACCAAACATCAGCTCCCTCGGCCAAGGACACGAGACAAGAGGAATCTAAACAAGAGGAAGACATAACAAAGCAGGGCAGTATTCCACCACAGCCCCCGCCTGAGCAAAGATTTGACCATGGAAGACCACAGAGCAGAGATGAGAAATCTCAATCCCCCTCTTCACCCGTCCAACACCCCTCAAACCACCTCACCAACCCTGACGCCTTTGAGGATCCATACACCCCGCCCATGCCATCGCTCTCTCCACTCACCTTTTCCCCTCCTTCCCCCTGCCCCATGTTGGAGTTCACTGACCAGATGAAGCAACTGGTAGTTAATGGAACCAAATTTATCCCCCTTCCGTTTCCCATCATCCGCCCCCAGCCAAAAGTAGATGCTGGAATCAAACTTACCCCCCTTCCTTCTCCCATCATTGACCCCCCAGCCAAAAGTAAAACGGCAGGCACCACTGCCCACCCAAGGACGGCAGCTAACTCCTCCTCCCCAGACTGATCAGTATACTTGTGTACAAAATGCAGCAAGCTTTGTCTGATATGTGCCGGGTCCAGGCTGCACGCCTAGTGGCACTCATGACTCTTTTCAGGACAAGCCCGGGCCCTGTGTATTAAATCCTCAATTTATGTTGTGATAGGTAATAGAAAAAGAACGATGAATCCGCTAAGTAAGAAGAAGCACTTAACAGCAAACCTCGCAAATTTAGCATTCATTCCTCGTCAGCCAACGCCTATACCAAAAAATGAGACAGATAATTATTTTAACACACTAACACTAGCCTTACTAAACGTCAGCTCTTTGGCAGGAAAATCATTTTTAATCAATGATTTTATTATTAAGCACAATATTGATTTTATGTTTTTAACTGAAACCTGGTTGGACCATAATAACAGTGGTGCTGTTCTCATTGAGTCAGCTCCCCCTAACTTCAGTTTTATGAGTGAGCATAGAGTGAATAAGAAAGGAGGTGGAGTAGCCATTTTGTATGACTCATTCCATTGTACTCAAATATCTTATGGAAATTTTGCTTCTTTTGAATATGTGACTCTTCATCTAATGTCCTCCCCTCGAGCTATATTTCTAAATATCTACAGACCACCGAAATACTGTGCAGCTTTCTTCGATGACTTTACTGAACTGTTGTCTATAATCTGTATTAACTTTGACTGTGTAATTATTGCTGGCGATTTTAACATTCATGTGGACAACCCGCAGGATAGAGGGACCAAAGAACTGTGTTGTGTTTTTTACAGTGTGTTCCGGGGACAGGCAGCTAGTGGATAGTGAGGAGATGTTTGCCGTATGTGACAAAAAATGTTTTGGCCTAAAAAACGCATGACAACGCTTAGAGCACCTTTACATTTGTAGGTCATATTGATACTTAATTATTTAGTTTACCTCATCCTCCCTCTTTTCTGAGCCTCAGGGCAGGACATATAGATGAAAAAGAAATGTTATTGAAATTTGAGAATTTGCGCATCCGTTTGCAGCCACTCCAATATTTCACACACCACACCACGACTGTATAGTTGCTCTATGTTTTCACCTTCATTACTCCATGTGCCTGTTCAGTTGTTGAATGTATTAGTATATATTGTTTTAAAAATGCATATTAAATAGCAAATGCATACAAATGAAATGGTTTCAGATGCACTTATTGGTGTACTTGAAATTACATGGAATGAACAGAACACAAAAGAATATTTTTCACGTGATATATTTTGATTTCATTAAGTACACAATTCTGACAATGCAACAAGGAAACTGTGCAAAGAAGTTCTGGATAGAAGCTGTGAACAAATTCATTGTCATGTATAACCTGTTACAATTTCCCTCACACTGTGGATGAGGGAAGAATTCTAAAGTGTGGGAGATCCAGCTCAGACACGCAAGTCTTTATCTATAATTGATCATAGACTTTCTTGAGCCATGACGTCTTTTGACATCATGCCCACACAATTCTTCTGCTCCATAGTCCAAGTCTAAAATGTTTGAAAACATGGTATGGAAGTATGGAGTATTCTGCTCAGACATTATGAATCACATAGACAGCAAACTGCTGTTTCATGTGGATCTATAGTCGCCTACGGAAATTTCCCGCTGACATAAAACTGCCATATTTTTCCATAAGGGCTCTGGAGAACAGGTTTCCACATGAAACACAGTTGAAGCAGTTGCAACAGAGCTGGGAAATTTATTTTTTGTTAAAAAGTGCCTTTACAGTACCCTATGAGGTATGCAATGTTGATGAGATGAGACAAGTGAAGTGAAGTTGTCAATGACTGACTGAAAGGAGTGGTGTAGATAGAACACATTATGGTTACATGGAGTTACACACACACTGTATGAACAAACAGTTTCAGAATCTCAATTCCATGGCACAACCTAATAAGAACAGAAAAACAGACAAGAATCCAAAAAGAAATAATGTTTTACGTGTTAAAATCCTGTCATTTTAAAAGGAAGGATTTCATTCACAGTTGTGGTCCTATTTTGCATTTGCTCACGTTCCAACAATCACAAAGGTGTGCGGCACCGGAACTATCCCTTAGCCCGTCAAAAGCCTGAAGCACCAATGTCTAAACAACCAAACCAAACATCCCTGGTGCGGTTCTCCAAACCTTTCTATATATTGCTTCTTTTTTTTTGGGATGCATTTGTGCACAAAAAAATCTCAGTGACAATTAACATTGACCACAAGTAAACCCATACACACCTGGGACATCACTAACTCGTGATATTGCACTGCTTTTTTTTTCTTCTTTTTAAACAAACAGAAAGGTATTATACCAGTGCCAGACATCTGTCAGTACACCCATGATACAGGCACCCACTGTGGGGTGGAGATGGCACGCTCCATGGCCTCCTCCACCCCTTTCACGCTTTCATCCACGTCGTTGTTGACGAGAACCACATCAAAGAAGTGTCTGTATGTGGTCAAAATGGCCTCCGACTCTTTCTGGATCATCTGCAGGTTTTCCGTCTAGGAGGCAAGACACAGAGGATTAGCAGCTGCTGGCTGACTGAGTCCGGCCTTTTCATAGTGCTCGAGTGAACACAGATAAAGATAAAGATTTAGCACCTGGGCGCCTGTGTTGGTCGGAGCGATGAACACCACGAGCGGTGCAAAGTCAGCAGTCCGCAAGACTTTCAAGGTCTGCATTCAAATGTTAACGAATAGAGAAGAAACATGCATTAGACTGATTTACCACATGGAAACAGCTAGTACAGGGATTCAATTTACCAGGCCACCTTCACCTACGAGGGGTGCATCTACAGTATATAACTCTATTTAACACATTTTGGAGGGAAATTTGAATGTTTTTTTTTTTTCTAAATAGAGCAAGACAATACCTTTATGTCTCTACGTGGAGTCTGCACTATACTATACTACATTACTACACTATATCAATGTAGGTGAATACACATTTTACTTTACCAAAGACAGACAGTAGGTCTAACTTCAATTTATTAATGTATATTGCTGTATGCATTGATTTTTAAAAGAAATATGATGAAACACTTTAAATGTTCCACGTTAGCCTACAGCCACAGCAGCGGAAAAAGAGCTGCTACTCGGTTTGTGTAGGCTAACCTTGTCTTTTTAAAATGTTTCAAACTGCTCAGAAGCATAAAAAGACACCTGTTAACTTTATGTTAAAATAATAGTACAATTTCCCTCAAACACAACCGTTCCTTTCATATCACCTCTCCAAAACAACCCGTGGATGCTAACCTGTGGTTCTACATCCAGCAAAGCAATCTTTTCTTGCTCGTGGATCTTCTGGATGGTCTCAATTTTGGTACCAAACATATTCCCCTGGAAGCTGCCGTACTCCAGAAGCTCATTTCCAGAGATGCACTTGGTCATGGCTTCATTGGAGATGAAATAATACTCGTGTCCATTCTCCTCCTCCTTACGTTGGGGTCTGGTGGTGTCTGTGTGGAAGGTTAAAGACTTAGCCAAAGGATGACTCAGCAAACTTGATTGTTCCATTGTAAGGACAACTACTTACGTGGTGCAGGATAGGAAAACTTCTCAGGGTATTTGGTCAATAGTGCATTTTTGATGTGACTCCTTCCTACGCCAGGTGCACCTAAACAGCAAATGTTTTCACTTATTTGTAAATGTCATTGTCAATCAAACATTAACCTTAATGTTGAAATCTTTTCTTGCAGAGAAACACCCAGAATGAAACTACCTTCAAATTGTTTGAGGTTTTATTACAGTTCTTTACATTTGCAAGATTTGTAACACGTTGTGAGAACGTGTATCAGTATAGACTTTCAGAAATGTCTTATTACATCTTTAAGAATGTAACGGAGCTTACCAATAAGCACCAGTGTTTTCCTTTTAAAAGCAGGGAGCTGAACAACCTCCTCATAAGAAATCACGTCCAGCTGATCAAAAACTGCAACAGAAGGGATTTTGGTTTAGACAAAAGCACGCTACAGTACAACTGAGAAAGTCCAGGAAACATGATTCCAGTGATCCACCCACTTGAGCTGTGTTTAGCCAGGTACTTGTCTTTGCACTTCTTTTTTTTCCCAAAAGGGCTGCAGGACTGACTGCCCTCTTTGGCCTTGCTTTTACTTGCCACCCTCCTTCCGCAGCAGAAAAAAAAAAAAAAAAAATGAGATTTAGGTTAACGTTTTAGCTCAGCTCTATGCTGATGTGGCGAATAATCTTACACGTCAATCTTCGTCAGACAGTACGACAAAGCTGTTTACCATTCCTGGAGCTCCAGGGAGGGGATCAGTCCAGCGAAGTCAGCAACAGCGCTCTCCACTCTGCCCTGCCACCAGTTCGGATCCTGCTTGTTGATAATCTGAATGATGTCACCAGTTTGAAACTTCAGACCTGCCTCTTTGCATGGGATGAGATCATCCTTGGCGGGGTCATAGTCAAACTGGGCCCTCATGTACATCTGTAGATTAGGGGTACATATCGGGTATTCACTTTTCTGGAGAAACAAAACTACACACTTGCAGCATGTATTTGGCTTTACTGGACACGAAAGATAACCTGCAGACCATACCAATGTCTTCAATCTCCCATCATCTAAGTCAGCTGTGAAAAGGTATCTGGTATCTAACTCTGTAGAAGTCCTTTAGCTAACCTTGTGACTTTGAAACGCAAAAAATGAAATGTCTACAGTTTCTCTGAGCTCTATGAAGACACTTTCTCCAGTTTCAGAATTAATCCATTTCCGAGATATCCCAAATGACATACTGCTGTGCCAGATGCTTGCTGAGCATGACTGTCCGCAGATCAGTAAAACATAAAAAAAAACAAAAAAAAACACTTCCAGTCATTCAAATGTTGGACAGTCATTATTTACACTCTGGGTTTTCAGTGAGCTCAAGCAAACGCTTGAAATTAAATTCACAACATTTTGTTTTTCTTCAATGTTTAAGCCATAAACAAGTGGTACATCTCGCATTCATGTTCAAAATATCAACCTCAGCTCTACCGCCACTGCTCTTTTGTGTATTTCTCTATGTAACAGTGCACCAGAAGCTCTTAACAGCCTGCTGACGGTGACCCAAATCAACACATATTGTTGTAATGAGAGCTTAACTTTATATGACTTCAAACACATACAGTACCTGCACAGAAGTCTACATTTACTCATGAATAAATACTCATATTGGGACTTTATATAACACATATATTTTAGATTCTATAAATGTTAATTGGGAAAGTCACCCTTAAACAGAACGTACACGTTCATGGTATGATCTTGGACAGCTCAATTCATATTGTGAAAATGAACTATTTTCTCCCGGCTCCAGACGCAAGGTATAATTGATCAAATACTCAGTCAGTACCCTTCCTGCAGCTCATCTGCAGAAAACACATGAGAGAGTAAACTGAAGCTACTTTTCTTCAGAACTTCTTCTTAACATTCAATTGAGCAGCGGCATACAGCTTGTTCATACACCACATTAGAATGCTAACTCTTGCTGGGATTTGTAATGTTGTTTTTGAGAGAGATCAGATAAGGTACAAACCTTGCCCAAACTGTCAAAGATCACAGCAGGAACACATGCAAAATGTTACTATTGTTAGTAGAGGTCATGGAAAGTTGTGGTTTTCCCAGGTTACTCCAGTGGAAGTTGTACACAGACAACATGAAAACACCTAGTAATATGTACTACGCATGGGTAAACTGGAGTGGGAAAAAAAAAAAAGAGTATTAACTACGCCAACATGTTAATGGCCTATTAGCTTAAAAGTAGACTGCCATCACTGACCACAGCAAAGTCGGAACATACTGCAGTGATAAACTGAAGTATTAAGACTAAAAAGTAAAGTTGCAGGATGCAATGGATTTCTTCTTTGTGGTCATTAAATTAAAGCTATTGTATACTGTGCCACAGACTATTGTTATGCGTTGTTAAATCAAGCCAGCAGTGTTGTGGCCAGTAGATGGCAGAATGAAACACACTACCAAAGTGGTTCAAGTCAAACTAGCAAAACTAATAAGAGTGATGTTTTTTTTTTTTTATATATTTAAACTTATTTTATAGTCACCTGAGTTGTTCACTGACTAACAGACGATTCACCTAATAAAGAACAAAATCATTTTAACAAATAAGTTGTAGAGGAAAAAAATGCAGTCACACCCATCTTTGTAGAAGTCACCACTAGAAGTCACCGTTGGATCTGAATGTACGGTAGAGCTAATTCTCTTGGTTTACTCATGCAAATTTTAAAGAACAGTTTGGAGAGAAGACATAAGAAACACAAAATTCACCATAAAAACCACAGCCGAGTGCATATTCTGCCAGCCGCGTTATATATTATTACCTCACAGGCTCGGGATCGACTCTGCTGGTTGGGGACGATCTTCATTGTGACTACTCCATTGGTTTCTTTCTGCGTGCAAAGATGACACCGTATTACTCATATCTAGTTGTATAAAGTGCAATCCTTATATAAATTGACTTCAGAGCCAAAATCAAAGTTATAAGATATCACCCTACCAGGATCTTCTGGAGCTGATCTACGCTGTGGTCGCTCACACTTTTCCCATTGATTTCTTTTATTTCGTCCCCTTCATGTAAGGAACCTGTAGCGAGGAAGAAACCAGGGAAAGTGCAGTAACTCCAATTATGCTTGTTTGTGTTCAGTTACTGCATGTATGGTCGTAATATGTGCTAACAGCTGCTGAAGTCATATGCATTCTCCTGAGAGATAGGCTTAAGACAAGAAATGCATGAGAGCCATGTATCGAAATGGCTATGATGAGCAGTAGAAGTAGATTTTTTTTTTTACAGATTATTACTGACAATTATTATATTGAGTGGTAGTCCAAATTCTCAAATTATATCAGACAAAATTTAAACAAAAAAATAAAATATGTTATATGTGTTTGAAAGATTTTAACCTGAACAGATTAAGTATCGTTTTACAGCTCGGCTTACATATGGCCTGAGAAATACTCTATAAATGATCTGTTGACCTCTTCCAGTCCACACAGATGCTAATAAAGTAGATTTGCGGTGACTGGGACAAACTATGGAGCTTTTGTGTTGAGAATTTTCTAACACACACACACCAAGTCAACACACTCACCCACTAACACTCAAATCAAATCAATAAATGTGATTAATTACCGTGCCTGTGGATCATGCCCCCGTGCAATATTCTGGCCACAGTGCACCGTTGTTTGTCGTTCAGCTTCAGAGTGACGCCCTGCAGACAAAGAGCACGTCAATGAGGAGGAATTAGCAACATACATCTAAAAAGTGTGAGTGAGTGTGTGTGTGTGTGTGTGTGGGCAAATGGTATACCATTGGCTCTGAAGGATTCTTTTCAAATTCTACTTCTTTCATCTTGTTCAGCTCTGTGCCATTTAGGTGTCCAGCACTACCGTTAGTGTAAACCTCAGCCCCCTTATTTTCATAGGTTTGCATAGCAGCCTGTTGAAAAAAAAAAAAAGAAGAAAAGAAAACATGTATTGTTTTATCTCACACAAAAATAAATCATCTTTGCTCAAAATGAAAACAACAACAAAGTTTAAATCTTCCTTTAAGCAAACAATTAAACTCAGTTCATCTGGACAGATCAGATCGTTATGACACCGGTATTTCCAATAACTGCATGTGGAAGCTTTTTGCTAATGTGTGCCAATAGCCATGTTTCATTTGCAGTTTCAACATATGTTCAAGGTTGAAAATTAACCCAGTGTTATTACACCTCATTAGCCACGTCCAGTGATCTGGTCCACCCGGTCCATGTGGTCATAGATACCACCGGTCATCAAAGAGTAGCATTAATGTATGCTAATTCTAGCCTAGTGATTGAAATATAATCAAAGAAGAGACCAAAGGCTGATTTTGTGGAATTATACTGTGCTTTTTCACTTAAATGAACCCAAAGACGAGTCCAAAAGCAGAAAATCCCTATCCCGAAAAAAAATGTCAAAATCGTGTCAACGAATATGGTCTCTTGTCCAGATCACCATTAGAAGAGATCCACATATTTGTTTTTGTTTTTAAAGATTATGTTTTTGGCATTTTAGGCCTTAATCTGATAGGACAGCTTGGAAATGAAAGGGGAGAAAGAGGGGGAATGACACGCAGCAAAGGGCCAGGCGCCGCTGCGTATTGTGTTTTTAACATACATCATCTTGTATGTTTTATGTGAAGCGCATGGTGAGTTTTTTTTATCTGTTATAAGTGCTCTATAAATACATTTTACTTACTTACATAAGAAAAACTTCCTCTAACCAACAAAGACAGTGCCATTATTGAGGAATCACACTAAATATATAAGATACCCTATCATGATTCCTGGGATATAAACAGGCATTCTGTGGACAGCACTCATGTACAATATAGAGCAATGAATGCACATTATCAAAGAATATATAAATTGGTAACTAAAGTGACATCAGAGACACAACTACCTGCATCAGCACAAATTGTCTGCATGGAAATGACACATCAGCACTGCTTCAGCAAAAAACTACATTATCTATCTTGCAGCATCAGCACTACAATAAACCAATAAATATCATTATCGCCTTCCTCCTCCTCGTCTATAACCTCAGCCCTAAAACTGTGCATACTGTAACAGCAGTTTGGTGTAATATGTGTTCTTCGTATCATTATTATATTATATAAAATGTATGTGTCACGTTATTGTGACTTGTGGCACCTCTGGAAAACTTAATCCACGAAATAATCGTTTAGTAAACAGTCCTCCACGGACGGCGGGAGTCATGAAAGCCAAGCAGTTGTTTTTCTGTGCCACCAGATAGTTATTTAACAGCCTGTGCTGTTATATATGTCAGGACTGCATAGTACCAGGAGGGAGTATTTGGATGGGGTCCCAGGGTCAACCGATGAAATTACATCCTCTGAGGAAAGGAATCTGTACAGCAATCTTGCTACAGAGAAAATCCCCACAAACAAATCTATCCTGAAACAACACACACACTCATTTCAATCTCTTGACTCCAAATGCTTTCTTACTTGTTATTCATATTCCGTGATAGCAAAACTCTTAATTCCACTGAGAGCTGCTCAAAAGACAATGGAAAGGGTATTTCTGTGGAACCAGAAATCGTATTGTATAATGACATTTATTGGGTTTTTTTCTCAAATTTAAAGAAACTATTGTGTGTGCCCATTATAGGCAGGAATAACTGTTCAACCAAAACATATCGGCTCAAGGCACAGAGCAGGAGACTTCATTTCCTCTCAACAAAGTGCTGACCATCAGGACTGAGCAGGAAGGAAAGTGACAAAGGTTAAATGATAAATCTAAAGGCTTCAGCACAAAACTATCTGAAGATTCTAACAGATTTCTCGCATTCGGTAGGCAATGCAGAGAATGTGTCTCACCCACTGACTGCTAACATATTAAAAGGATTTGAGTTGGGATGGCACTAAAAGTCACTTTTAATTAAATGTGTCTTATCAGAATTTTAGCAATAAGCTCCATCAGCTCTATCACTCACACTATCGGAGTGAAAAGAGATTAATGATTAAAAGGTATTCAAATGGTTTGTCAGAATGTGTCCCAATCACTGGTAACAGTCAACACGTGTTGTTACTATAAGCGGGGTCTCGAAGCCCTTACAGAAACCTAAATGCCAGTCCTGGGTGTGGAGAAGCAACAGGATAAACAAAAGGCCGAGCGAAAGGCAAAAATGCATTCAGGAAAGAGAAGAGTGCCTCCTGTTCTGGATTTGGCTTTATCGGAAGTAGATCAAACAGAGAGTGCATTTCTGTAAGCCAATCTCTGGATAAAATAATACACGCTGAAGATCTACACCTATTGTTCGACCTGATTTTCTCTACATAGCACCATGATCAGATCTAATATGATAATAATTTTTCTCATCTGTTCTTTCTAGGGCTGAGTAGTTGTCCTTGAGTTGAAATGCAGGAATGACTGTCTATATAGGGCCAGTGCACAGTGAGTCATGAGTATTTGGATTAGTCTCCAGAGGAGCAGAACAACACTACTGAGCTGGAATGTACAGAACAGAACAGGCCGCTTCACTTCACTCCTTTTTATTACCACCAAACTCACGGAAAACTATCTGGGGCTGCAACTAACTGATCTGTCGATTATTTTCTCGATTAATTGACTAGTTGTTTGGTCCTTGCTTTGTCCACAACGCCAAGATATTCAGTTTCCTGTCGAAAAAGGAGTGAAGAAAATAGAAAATATTCACAATGAGGAAGCTGGAAACAGGAACTGTTTTCCCTCTGTAATAAATGACTCAAACCGATTAGTTGATTATCGCAATAGTTGGCGATTAATCTAACAGCTGACAACTAATGGATTAGCCTAATCGATTCATTCTTTGCAGCTCTAAAATAATCCACAAGTTGCAGTCAATCAGCCAGATGCCATGTAAAATATACACCCATGCAGTGCAATATGAGCAACATTCCACACTGCAGTCTGCACTGTGAGATAATGGACTATGTGACCTCACTTAGAGACACTGATTTCACAAATCAGCATGAAGCAGAAGAACACGTTGACAAGATTGTAACTCAAGGCTTAATGAACTGCAAACTGCTGATGTCAGGAAAGGAGTTTCCTCCCTTCACCATGTCCCTCGGTATCTCAGTGCTGACTTTTCAAAATTCACAGAAGTAGTTTAGGACAAAGAGTTCCCTCAGTATTACTGGCTGCCAGGAGGTGGTCAAGGATTTAAGTTTGCAAATCATGTGTGGTCACACATATCAGGGGTTGGCCAGTTTAAAGGCAAAGTCAGTTGCGACATTATCCAGGCTTAACTGGAAAACAAGTTTAATGCCTAAAATGCCAACGTGATGTAGGCTATGTAGTAAACAACCTGACTGGACCCAGCTGACTGTTGTTCATCAGCAGCAGCCCAGCTACTTGCTGTAGGCAAAGTTACACAACACTGTTAACTTTATCCATCTCCTATTAATATAGCTAACATTGCATAACATGTTCCAGAAAACAGGCCTAACATTATGATGTCAGGCTACTTTAAGATGGCTATACTGTCACAGTTAAACAGGACTATTATGGGATTATTCCAATACCAATTATAAAGCTCGTTGTCCTATGATCACAGCTAGACATATGGAACGTCTGACATGTGATATAGCCTTCTTTACCCAGTTCGTCAGCTGATTCCCGTATGTGTTTGTTTTTTTTGTTTGGGGTGGGGGATGCAGAAGTGAAATTGCCAATAAGTCTAATGGGATCCACATAAGGCTGACTGAGCAATACTGAGCAATGCAGTGGTTACTAACACACAGCTGCTGATGATTTGAGAAGAAAGACATACACGCAGCCTGTTAGTTCTTTGTTTCAACACATTTTATGTCTGTTGTAAGACATCTTGTCGAGGAACTAACACCTCATGTGTGCTCCCATCTCTTCCCCGGAAGCAAACATGTAACGTTAACGTAACACCAATATCCGAAGAATGAAAAAAAAAAATGAAAAGGTAAAAAACGACACCCTACCTTGTCAGACTTTGGTTTGTTTTGGAGGAGCTTCTCCAGGTACAGATCGGAGAGGGCTGTCCGGACGCTGTTAACCGACTCCAGTATGACAGCTGGTTCGTTTTTATTGGATTTTAACGTCATCTTTCTGTTAGCTAAAACAACCCAACTGTGAACCCGATGTGCCCCCGCTCAATGTCCTCAAGAGGCTGGCCACAAAATGTTGCGAAAGAGAGAACCGCTGATAAGGAGCCTTGACGGTGTAATAAGTCACTCTCTGAGATAGAAGTTCAAGATTTTGATCAGCAGCAGGTAAAGTCCATGAGAT
Organism: Gymnocephalus cernua; assembly: GCA_023631565.1. Lineage (NCBI taxonomy): Eukaryota > Metazoa > Chordata > Actinopteri > Perciformes > Percidae > Gymnocephalus > Gymnocephalus cernua. Next base: position 18,873,133 of record CM042439.1, read on the forward strand.
ATGTGCAGCGGGAACACCGCTGACAAAGCAAGTAAACATGGAACTGACTGCTGCGCTGCTAAGAGGGGCAGGCTTATGCTGCCTTCAGGTACGCCCTGTAAACTCCCAAATGCCACTACTCGAGTTGTTTATATTATGCATTGACCTGTTTTTACAAACCAAAATGGAGCATGTAACAGGAATTGTTTTTTCTTTTGCGGTGTCTGTTTTTTTTAGGCCCACATAGGCCTATTCTAGCTTAACATATGTTCTTAATTTCAGATGTGTCTTAGGCTGCATATTTAATATTTTATATCTATCCTACAGTAACTAAGACTTAAGTAAACTGTAGTCTAAGCAACACTGGAAACATATGTATACGCTTCATTAGGTTGCCTTGCTCTGTTTTAGTCTTTTTATTATTGTCTATTCAGTTTTTTCACCATTTACAATTTTCGATTTCACAATCTGCTCTAGCCTTATTGAACTTTTCATTCAAATCTAATTTTCATAAAAGTGTACGAGCCGACAAGAAATAATAGAAACCTTAAATAATTATACATATAAATTATCGCTATTATGTTGTAGGACTTCACAATCTGGTAAGCAAGTTACCTTCATATTTCGCAACTACCCAACAGAAACGTTCCCATTTCGACAGTAATTGAATGCGGCACTACCGCAGCGCTCCCAGCAGGGCTGCACTATCTCAGGCTACAAGGAAGCAAAATAACGGAGTGCCGCTGACGGTGATCCCAGCAGCTGCGTGAGTTGTCCGTTATAAAACACCGCACCGGGCTGTATGTTTGTCTGGCTGCTAATTAAAAATCATCAACTGGAGGGCACTCAGTTCGGGCCGACAGTCTTTAGCTACATGGGAAATGAAGTCCCTGTAACAGAGATCTTCAATAGGGGGTCCTCAGAGTACTGCAGGGGGGGGGGCACCTAATTATTGTTAATTTTTAGAATGTTTTTTCAAAAATGAAAAAGTCTTAACATGAATCCAACATATTATTAGCAAATATAAATTAGCCTATATGGGAAAAAACATTGATGATAGGCTATCCTATGTACTAAAACGGTATGTATAAAGGCTTTAGTCTGCCTTACACGTTTTTGTAGGCCCAGTTTAATATGCAACTTAATATAGGGGGTGCCTGCTTCGTCTCTCTCTCAGTTAAGAGGTCCTTATGTGTACAGATTGGTCATTTTTTTTAGAAGCATGCTTACACTTTATTTTGACAACAAGACCTGAGTGTTAGTATATGGAAACATATTTAAATATGAAAATCTGCTTGTTTTCCCCGATTGTTCAAGTCCCTTTCCCTGTTTGCCTCAGATTGGAAATTTACATTTGCGCAACCTGCACTTTAAGCTCCTGAAACAACAAAAACATGTTTTTTTAAATCGATCAATGATGTTCAATACCGAAAAATGCCTACTTGTTACACTTCAAACCGTTTTACTCTATCATGATTTATGATCTTTGTTCTTCTGTTAAACTTCCTGATTTTTTTGGGACATCCCAGTGTGCAGCAGTAGGGGCCTGGTGTATTCTGTACAGACAGCATGCTCTTCATTGGGAACCACACCGAAACAGACAATAGGGGGGAAAGGAAAGATGTATTCAGCCAGGTGATGAGTGTTAGTTCTCTGACACGCAGCCTATATTTCCAGAAAGGACTCCAGAGGGAGCCAGCATGCAGGTTTGCCTCGGCCATCCACCACTAACATGGCCCAGCCTGCCAGTGCCTGGCTCCTCGTGAATAAGGGTTAGTAAGCTCATGGCGTCACTTTTGCCTCAAATTCAAATAGCCATCAGGTTCACGTAGTAGAAACGGCCTTTCATGCTGTCAGGTTAGCAGCACACACTACTTTTGTCACAGTTTCACCTGATTTACCCTTTAATTGTCTTGTTGCATCCATCACCTCGCATCCAGTTACTCGCCCCTTGCCTGCTGGTTGCCCTCAAGGTTCCCATCTCTCCTGCAGCATTTCCTAGATGATGTGAGGCACCTCTGCTGAAACAAAGACCACTCCCGCTGACATCATAAAATATCACACCCATATGTCTTAAAACATGCAAGGAGTAACTGACTGAGAAAAAAAAAACTGCTTCGACTTGGGTCCCAGGCAAACAGCATCTTCCTTTACTTTTGACCTTTTCTCTTAATGGGAAGAAGCAGGCCTACTCAAAAGGTTTTTTTTCTGAAGTATAACTATTAATACAGTACTAGTCCTGCTTTCAAATGTTTACTTCAAGTGAAGAGTGAAAGAGGCATTATCAGCACAAGGTTCTTAAATTGACTTCACGTCAACTCTAATATAATGCTGGATAGTTTCATGAATAATATTGCATCATATTTTAATCGTTATGTGTGCAAACTCTGAATCTGCAACGTAGCAACATTTCTCTGTCAGGTAAATGTAGTAGTAGCCTACAATGTATTCCTCTGAAATAGAAGTACACAGTAAGTCAGTAGTATACAGCTGAAATGCATACTTTGAAGTGCTTTTGGTGGGCCTTCTGTAAGTTATTCCTGAGTACAAAGAGTTAGAGTAGTAACAAATTCAATATTTTTCATATCTAAACAGCATAATAAATCTATATCTGTTTGGGGCTCTTTTACCTTAGGCCCCCAGCCAGTTTCTGTATGTTTAATGAGTGCTGTTATGGGCCTCTTTCACAGAATGCATGTGTATGTCACAGTAGGAGCAGCACAAGTGTAACTAATACAATGAATGATGGCTCAATTTCATGTAGCTGACCAGCACTTTCAGGGTACTGGTGAATGCTCGCTAACTGGCTCACTGTCCTGGCTGACTGGGACACATAGAACAGAGCCATCGTTAGTGTTATTTGCAACACCTGTGCTTTTTATGACAAGTCAAACTGTGTACTGTAGAAAAAAGGGAAAAAAGGCCTATTCCTGGAATGTAACCTGGTCACTCACCTGCCTGCATCTGTCATCTGCTATCAGCCACTCTAATCTATAGGCCTAGGGTGTTGCTGTATAGACTACCTGCCTGTCCACTTCTTCATCTTTTTCTGACTGACTGTAAGCATTCAGTAGCGGATGCATTTGTTGCATCAGCTAATGGGGATCCTAATAAAATAAATAAATTCAGTTCAGACCAAGCAAAGACCAGTTCGTCCTCTACAGCTTTGTCTGTTGGGCCTACCTGTGAGTCCCATAGCCCAAAAGCCCAAAAGCACAACTGTAATGCCCAACACACCTCTTATGCACACAGGTTGTTGTTTTATTTTTTTTCACTTATTTTGGCTGATTACATCTCCTCACTGGAAAGTGTGCACGAAGAACACATGCATTGTAGTGCTTTATACTGACGATAGTGATTCTACATTTTTTTAGGCTCAATATTGATAATAACAATATCCAAAATGACCATTAAAGTGAGTCAACACCTCTCTGAAACACGCACGCACGCGCGCGAACACACACACACACACACACACACACATCCGGGTTTTTGGGATCAAGAGAAACCACGCATGTGCCAAACTGCTCCACCACCGGTCTCTAGTATGGGGTTCCGTTTGTGCCAAAATTAAGTCTGTCTATGCTATGTGTCGTCTTCCATGTCTGTGTGTCTGTTTACTGTCTAGTCGACATGCTAACTGTCTATGATACGTGCTAACTGTCTATGCTATGTGTCGACATAGACATCGACAGTAAACAGACACATAGACATGGAAGACGACAAATAGCATAGACAGACTTAATTTTGGCACAAACGGAACCCCATACCCTAGAGTAGGTACTACTTTTATGTCTATGATGCTACCAGTTCATTAACTCTGGTTAAGCTTTGCAACATTTTCGAATCACAATATAACCCGTGCCGTGTTTAATAATTAATCTCGGCATATTGAGACATGTTGTGGGGCTAAAGATTTAAAGAAGCGAAGCGCTAAAGAGGCGTGTCAATTCAGCGACTGGGTAAGAAAGCGGTTGTCTTACATTTAGGGGTCTTACATTCTGTTCATCACACCTTGTGTTTACGATGTTGGCCGTGTTAAATAGGATATTGAGACCCGCGTTAAAACAGGCTCAGCTGTCGCCTGGAGTCAGAAACACACAGATACCATGGAGACACAAGACGCAGGTCCACGCGTGTGCTGCGAGTTCAGCAACTTTTCAGCCACTTGAAAACTGTCTCGGTGAGTTCAATTCCATCATAACACGCATTTGTGAAGGCAAAGCTCGCTGTTAACTTCATGCAATGTGTAATCGCCAGTGCTCAACTATGGAGGGACGGCGATGCATTTGAACTACGTGTGGCTGCGTGATCACTGCCGCTCTGCTGCTTCATACAACGCCAGCACTAACCAGAGAAACCTGGACACTGGGAGTATAGACCTCACCATCCGTCCCGACGATGCAACTGTGCAAGATGGCCATCTCGTCCTTACATGTAAATCAATTTTAAGTTTTTCTACCAAACTGAAACAACTGAACACATGGAAATAAAAGGTTGGTCAGGCAGAACATTCCCATTGTGTTTTAAAGTTGCAATACACCCTCTGCATCCCCAGAAAAGAGCATCCAAAAGAAATGCATTGTAATGACACTGTAATAAAGTCATGACATGAGGCTGGATTGCCAAATGGGCACAGGGCACACAAAGCCCCAGGGGCCCCAGACCCTAGGTTCATAACTTAGTAGCAATTTAATTTATTGGATATTGCATAAACGTGTGGCTTTGTGTCAAACGCTGCATTACAGACTTTATATTTAAGTGTATTTTGTGCTCATCTGGTGCATGTTGTTGAATAAATTGTGTTTAATCAAATTGCCACAAACTAATACAGACACAGAAAACCTGGGGCAAGGTAGCACTCCATTGTGTAGCAGTACTGGTTGGTTTGTGAGTCTCTCACCACTAGCTAAGTCTGCTAAGGATGGGAGAAAAACGTGCTCTGGTTTATTGGCATTTCCTTAAACCAATCACAATCGTCTTGGGCGGTGCTAAGCTCTGCACAGATCCACCATGCCGCTGCAAAATAGCCTCGGGAAGGAACTTGTTTTGGTGGAACATGTACGTTCAAAGGTTGTTTTAGTCGTGCAACAGAAAACTCAGATTGGACAGATAGTCTAGCTAGCTGTCTGATTTACCCTGCAGAGATCTGAGGAGCAGTTAACCACAGTCCTCATAAATCGACCAGAGTTTAAAATTCCAACACAAAGAAAGCGGAAGGTAACGGACATCGGCTCAAAAGACATGCATCTGGCCAAATTTCCGGCGGCACCGGAGTGATCCCAGAAGTGGAACGTCGTGGATGTAGACTGCTGTGTGTAAACAGATGGTTTACGTGGTTTATTTGACAAAAATTTTAACAATTAATCTGACCATGGATTTAGAACACTTAATCAAAAAAAAAGGTTCTGCATGTTATGCTCCATTACCTCAGTACCTCTGACAGCAGGTACATGACAGAAAGTTCGGCACCAAGAAACTAAATAGTAACCTGAGCTCAGATTCAGTCATTTACTTTAAGTGAACCAGTAATGGAATTGTCTCTATGCATATTCAGTCACACACAACCTATAAAAGGAAGGATACTGGCGTGAATGTGTAAAACGGAGCATTATTATCACACATGCAAAGGTGGACTTTTCCCTCTGCGATGGCAGTGTTTTACTGGGTTATTGGGTTTTCAGTTTAACTTTAGGGTGTGGTCAGGCAATGAAAGAACACTGCTTCAATTGTGTACTGTACCATAAAAAATAATATATATATATATATATATATATATATATATATATATATATATATATATATATATATATATATATATATATATATATTGTATCCAGTAAAGCTGTTGATTACATTTTATTTTAGAACGCTGTAACACACGCCAGATTATAAATATGGCAGCTACACTGTTGAGAGACTCACAAACCAACCAGTTGGACACAGTTGGAGTGCTATCTTGCCCCAGGTTTTCTGTGTCTGTATTTCAATCAGGAGAGACTTCCTTGATAAAATGAAAAACATTTATTGTACAAGACAAACTATGCAATGTGCAAAGTCTCTGGAGATTAGACTCCATCAAATCCATAATTGCAGAGGGGGGTGTAACCCATCCATATCCCCCGATGGAGTCTAGACACTGGTGGTGGTGATAAAGTGGAAGAGGAACCAATCAAGAGTGCCAAGAGGAAGTCAGTCGACGAAACCCGAAGTACCTGCCGGTACTACCGGGGGTTGAAAGGGGAGGAGGCGGGACGCACTCTAATCCTGAAACGACAACTGACAACCGGAAAGGAGAGACGAGATTTAAACAAGATGTCATGCTGTGATTGGCTTGCAATACATGGCTGTCTCTGATTGGTTTAACTGAAACAGCTGAACCTGATTGACACTAATGAGCGACAGCCTAGGAACAGCTGATCAACTAGGAGTGATGTAAACATGAGTCTGAAGTCTTCCTGAAAGAATTTACGCTGAGCTCCATTAGTTTGCAGCAATTTGATTAAACACAATTTATTCAACAACATGCACCAGAGGAGCACAAAATACACTTACCGTAAATATAAAGTTTGTAATGCAGCTTCTGACACAAAGCCACACGTTTTTGCAATATCCAGTGAATCAAATTGCTACCAAGTTATGGACCTAGGGTCTCTTTCTAGCACCTTGTACTCCACCTAATCACCCACATTGGTGGGGCTCCAAGCCATCACGCACCGAGCTGTTCCCCTGAGAGAGGCCAGCAGGCAGAGTTAAACAAGTTTAACCAAGAAACAGTCAGCTTTTACACAAACTCCTGGGCAGTTCAGTGCTTGTGATTTGTTTGTTTTTTAACCCAAATAGTGTTATAAAAACTGCCTTGTGGCAGTGATAGAGGCAGGGATGTTTACTGTACGGTGGCATTGGGTTGTGTTTCTCCAAAAGTTTAATCTGTCTCAAAGGCCGCTGCATTTTTCCGGTTCCCCCCTGCAGCCCCCACCGCTGCAGCCTAAACACACTATCTCCAGTCAAATTGAATGGGAAGACTTGCGTATTCCCTGTACCTCCTGATGATTACCTGAGTGTATGTGAACGCAGCCTTATTCTGTCTCAAGTGCACAGCTCTGCACACAAAGTGGAAAAAGACCAAGAGGGAATTAGTTGCCACCTTTTGGGGTAAGAGGAATTACAGTCCTGCAGCAACCAAGTGTGGAAAGTCAGTCAGTCTGGCAGCTTGGAGATGCTCATGCCTTATTGCTGTGGGTGTCTGTCTGCATATGCTACTCAGGGTTGACTTATGCCTCCAAGTGGACTGCATGCAGTGTTTTTCTTTAATTTAACTTATCCATAAGAATGGCAGTTAATTTTATATAAGTCTATATCCACGACGTTCCACTTCCGGGATTGCTCCGTTGCCGACGGAAATTCTACTTTGTTGCTCTCAGATCAGATCTACTCATTTGCTGTATGCTTACAGTACATATAGTGTAGATGGCAAGCTTTTATTAGCTGTTCTGTAATCCTATATAACCTGATGTGCTGCAGTACAGAGGTCATTCTGAGATTTTCCGTTTATGTTTCTGTCCATGCACATGACACACACTTGACACAAGGCCCATTGAGAGGACAGGGCATTAAGATAAGAAATTAGATTTAAAACAAGAATAAAAATACTTGTGCTACTCTAATGCTCTCCTCATTTCAAGTTATTGTGTACTTTACTGCATTTCACTAAACAAACAGTTCAGTCCTATCTTTCCAAATATGCTTTAGCCTTTAATAAATCATACATTAAGATGAGTCAAAATCAGGTCGTGCATAGTATTTTGATGCAATTTCTATTGATTGTACTATTGATAATACCAATATTTTCTATTTCTGTATCCCAGGGCCTGGAGGCCATGTGTCAAAGTACAGCATTAGCTGGCTAGCTGAGAACAGCTATGAAGGAAAGAAGCAGAGCACCATCCAGCCACGCATCCTTTGGAATTCAGACATCTATAAAGAGGCAAACGTACCCTCTGCCAAATGGGACAGGTTTATGAGCCGCGACGACGAAGTCAAGAATTTTCTTCAGAACTATCTTCTGTATGGGATCGCTTTCGTAGATGATGTCCCAGCTACAGTCGAGGCCACAGAGGCAGTGACCCAGAGAGTCAGTCTCATCAGGTATTTAGTGCTTCTTTTTGGCTTCTTGCTACTGTAACATTCTCATGCAACTATACTGCATTAGCAATTAGCATTCAATGGTGAAGATGTTTGGCCCTGTCCACTTATTCCTAATCCGCTTGTGTTTTTTGTGTTATTGATCCACAAGGGAGACGACATATGGAAGGATGTGGTGTTTTACTTCCGATTTTTCCAGAGGAGACACTGCCTACAGCCAGCTGGCCCTGGACCGTCACACTGACACCTCCTACTTTCAGGAACCGTGTGGGTAGGTGCAGCAGAGATGAACTACAATACAAAGCAAGTGAAAGCATTAAAGTGAAGTCATCATCAAGTGAAGCATTAAAAACAGACCACAGATCCTAATGTCAACAGTTTTCATTATTCTGAGCAGTTTCAATTTACAACGTATCTCAAAGGGTAACTTCGTTTTTTCTTTCTTAAACCTGGACCCTATTTTCCTGTTTTTGTGTCTAAGTGACTGATGGGAACAACAATCTTTAAAATTGGTCCAGTGTTAAGCAAGACTGCTGTATTTGGCAAGTTATTGGGCAATTACACACCTTCAATTTACATCCAAAAAAATGCTTGTTTTACTACTGACATGCTCAGATTATTATTCTGTGTTATGAAAAGGATCATTTACGATTTACGAAGAACATTTAGCGATTTCTGAAGTGTGTCTGATTAAACATAAATGATCCTACTTTTTTAACAAAAAGGTCTATCTCTGTAGGGATAGGGATCCTTTCCATAATGTTGTCCGACACTTATAATACACAATAAACATGAGCCAGTAGTGGCAGTGACAAGAACAGCAACTGTCTTTGTATTGGACAAAATTGACGATGCACATTTGTGAGATGGCTGATGATTACAGCGTTCTCACTCGATACAGTTTCAGAGATTTTTGTTAGTTACTCACTTAAACACTAATGCATGGGAAAAGAGGGTCAAGGTTAAAACGAAATTAGTCTTTAAACAAAAGTTGCATTTTCTAACTTGATACCGCTGATTGCTGTTGCAGAATCCAGGTTTTCCACTGCCTCAAGCATGAGGGAACTGGGGGAAGGACACTACTTGTGGATGGGTTCCACGCTGCTGAAAAAGTACGCCAGCAGTCCCCTGAAAACTTTGAGCTGCTTTCCCATGTGCCCATCAGGCACGAGTACATTGAAAACTCTGACAGCCACCGAAACCACATGACAGGCATCGGCCCCGTGCTCAACGTCTATCCTTGGAACAATGAAATGTATCTGATCCGGTATGTCAGCGCATTAGTGTGATGCCATTTTACTCATGTTTGTGCAGTAGTTTTTTTTATCAGACATTCAAATTTTAGGATTTTAATGTAGGGGTAAAGCTTTACACATCACGCTATTTAGTTATTAATTACTTACCTTGCGTAAATATAATAACAAGTCAAACTTGTCCTTCTTCAGTAGTTAGAATAGTTATTTTTTTTGCAATTTACAGTATATAGTCTCAGTTACAATGCAGTCTGCATGGAGTGCTGCTCAGGTGTGTAGCGAGTGTCCCTCTGGTGCTCTTCAGCTTGGGGATTTACTAGTGTATAAAGGTTTCCTTCAACCTATTTATATATTCTGTTTTAAAAGGAATATTCTGTAGTTTTAAAGGTATGATGAAATAACTAAAGTGGAAGGAGTCTCTGTCTGTCCGTCTGTCTTTTGATTTTCTTCGACAACCATTCATCCAATCAACTTTACACTTGGCAGGTGTATTGCTGAGGACCCAAGGAAACACAGTGTTGAGTGAGAGCTCTCGAAATCTATGTGACACTGCTACACCGCCGAACAGCATGCTGGGTACAGCCCACGCTCCGTAGCTCACTACAGTACATTCAAGACGAGATGAGGAAAGAGAGACTGGAGAGACCGCAGATGTTACGTTGTAGCAAACTCAAACATTACAAGCATCAGCAATGTCACTTTCGGGATGAACGCTTTTGTTCCCAGATTGACTTGTCCCAAATAGCTACCTATTAGCAAATTACGCGTATATTGCCAGGGGACGTAACTATGGCATGGCATGTGGACTGCTCAGAACCCAACGAAGTGCAGTGTTGAGTGTGAAGTTGTTTGGATGTGTTCATGTTTTGAACTGGCACCGCACTAGTGTCTTAACTTGCAAATCAACAAGCAAGATACTTTTCTCTCTCCAACAGATACAACAACTATGACCGATCAGTGATAAACACAATGCCCCATGACCTTGTTCAGCGATGGTACGAGGCACATCGAGAGTTGACAGCAGAACTGAGGCGGCCAGAGAACGAGCTGTGGGTGAAACTGACTCCAGGGAAAGTAAGAAAGTTACACTTCTTAAGGAGGGTGCATTCCGAAATGCCCAAGCCAGAAAACTAAAATGTACAAATGCTTCTCCAAATGTCAATTACAATGAATTCATTTACAGCTTGAGGATAATTGTAAAGGAAACAGAGAAGAGAAGAATGTAAGTGTAATTCAGTGTAATCTAACGATTGTGTCCTCTCTTTTCTCCACGAGGTGATCTTCATAGACAACTGGCGTGTCTTGCATGGGAGGGACTCTTTCACCGGCCTGAGGCAGCTCTGTGGATGCTATCTGACCAGAGACGACGTCCTCAGCTCTGCACGCTGCTTCGGTCTGCAGGCCTGATCCTGGACATGAACCTCCCCTCACCTCTGTGCCGTATCGCTTAGCCTGTAGGTTCAACACAGGGTTTCACAACATGAAATGCAAGTTGTAGTCCCTTTATACTACACAAGAAAAAAAAACAGAACAAAAATAAAAAGAGGTTGCCCTCAAGGCTCACCATTGTCCCCACTATTATTCATTTTGGCTATCGAAGCGCTAGCAATAGCCGTAAGATCTATCAATCACATACAAGGGATTACAATGGGTGGCAAGGAACATAAAGTAGCTTTATTCGCTGACGATGTAGTGCTATTCATAAAACATTTAAACGCCTCTCTACCAGCACTTTTGGATCTGATCAGTCGATTCGGAAGTATATCTGGATATAAAGTGAACACATCAAAGTCATCGTTAATGTTGCTTAATAAACGTAGTTGTCCAAATACATCACATCTATTTACCTTGAAAATATCACCCAGCTTTACATATTTGGGTATCAAAATTGTTCCCCAATTAGAAAATATAATGTCTGTGAATTATAATGCTATAATGGAATCAACATCTGAAGATCTAGAGCGATGGTTATCTTTACCAATTTCATTGATAGGAAGGATAAATATATTGAAGATGAATATTTTGCCTAAATTCATGTATTTATTTCAAAACATCCCCTTGGCGCCACCAGCTGGAGTATTCACGAAGATTAGCTCATTATTCAGGAAATGTATTTGGAACAAGAAATGCCCTTGAGTTTGTCTTTCTCTTCTTTATCTTCCATTTGACACTGGAGGGTTAAAATGGCCAGTGTAACGCGCGTATCAGTTCAATTTTCTAAACACAAACGGATATTCGGAAAAACAGAAAAATGGGTTCAAATATCCAATTTTTCATTTGTTTTCCGCCTTGACAAATTAAAAAATTGGATCTTTAACCTGTTTTTCCAATTTTCTGTTTTTATTCAGAGAATCGGAAATTTAGAAAATTCCAAAATTGCGTCTGGGCTCCAATTATTCAATACTGCAATGATATTCTCTCCCTCGTTCCGCCTAGTTACCAACGATTGGTTGGCTGTTATCGTGGGTGTGTCTGGATGGGCATTAAAGAAGACTCGGGGCAGTCATGTCAACGCTGGATAATTACGAGAATATAATTCGGAATCTTGTTGAGAAGAGGGGAGATGAATGTTCGGATGGTGAATGAATGAACAACACAGCATAGCAATCCCTTTTTTTTCTTTTGAGTCTGACCATCTCAGCGCCACCTTTCCCTTTTCTTTTTTGGCTTTCCATATTGAAATAGGGCTGGGAAAAAAATCGATTTGATTTAAAAATCGAGTTGGTAGGTCAAATCGATTCATATTTTCAAAAAATCGATTTTTTAGATTATTTTTTTTTAAGGTTTTATTAGCTCAATCCAAACACAGTATAAATAATTTGGATGTGTAACAATCTTTGTTGCACACTGCACAGTGACTTTTCAGTTAGAGAAAGGGTTTGCCTTTGCAATTTTGTTTATGTTGATGCACTTTAATTAAATACAATAAATATATATTTTTAAAATATATTTACATTTCACATTTATTTTGTTTTAAATGGAAGGGGGGGGGGGGGGAATAAATCGAATCGTAAATCGAGTTTTTTTTTTTTTAAATCGCAGATTATTTAGCTGCACAGTTAAGAACAATAATGTTTTGTTTTTCCTCTGGAAACAAACCATCCTGGGTGGATATGGAGTCATGTGGCTCTACGTTACCATTAAACTTGTATTTGTACTCAGATAAGTTTAAGCAATTGAAAACACTCACCACGCACCCCATTGTTTGCAATATGATTAGAGTATGGTATGAAGTTAGAGAGTACATGAAAATAGCTGACTCTATCCCAGATTATCCCCATTTGGGGCAACACATTATATTATTCAAACCAGGCACGAAGGACTCAAGATTCTGGCTGTGGGCTGAAAAAGGATTGAGCAAAATTAGTGATCTTTTTGAGGAGGGAACGTTGATGTTGTTTGAGCAGATATCTACTAAGTATGATATTCCAAGAAAACATTTCTGTAAATATTTATAGATAAGGAGCTTTATTCTTTCTTTGCAGAATCAATCATTAAACTTGCCAGAATGTTCTTCTTTGGAGGAATGAATTACCAAGAACTGCAATAATAAAGGATTAATATCAGTTTTTTACAATGGGCTTGCATCAGGGTCTACTGAATCAACAACCTCGAAACTTGAATTATGGAAGGTGGGATTGAGTGAGGATATATCCGAGGATGAATGGAGACAAGTCTGTAAAAACTCTCAGAAACAGTTAGGTAACGTTAGCTTAAGACTACTTCAATATAACTGGTTGATGCAGACTTATATAACTCCTGTCAAACTAAATAAGTTTAATAAAAATATCCCTGATACATGCTTTAAATGCAGAGAGGCTCAAGGATCATTTCTGCATTGTGTTTGTTTGGAAGTGCAACATTATTAGAGACTTCTGGGTGGAAGTGATTAATATTACAAAGATAATCTTATCCTTGGATATTCCTCTTGATGGAAAAATGATTTTGCTGCATTTATATCCAAAGAATCTTAAACTAAATTCTCAGCAAAGTAACTTTATAGATTTTGCTATATTACAAGCTAAAAGAATGATAGCTCTTAGCTGGAAAAGGTCTGATCCACCAGTTATTGGAGCTTGGATTAACGCCATGGCACAGTGTATGGCCCTGGAAAAAATAACATATTTTATTAAAAACAAATTGGATGTATATGAAGAAATATGGAAGCCTTTTAATTACTACATGAATAACAAAACTATTGGTCATTTGTTACAGGAGGTGTAACTATGCATTAGTGTTTGTGTCTTGCTGGAAAATGTAACTTTCATGTGTAAAGTACATTACTGTATATTTGTTTTTTGGGTACCTTGTATTTAGACTGATTCTCTTCTGAGACTTTTGAGCATTTCTATATGGGAGAGGAGAGTGATGTGTTCTCTTGTTGGGGTGGGAAATGACTGACGAAATGGAAGTGTTTTTCTGTTACCTGTCTTATATAATCAAAACAATAAACACATTGTTAAAAAAAAATAACTATTTTTTTATGGTGAAGTAAGGATGGGAGCATGGGAATTTAGCTTTCTTAAGTTTCCTTAAGAAATAAAGCTGTTTCGGAGCTTTGTTAACCAAGGGTGGAGACGTGAACTGTCAGGTTCTGTGTGATGCTAATTCCCAGGAACCTATAACTGTTCACTTGCTCCACCTCAGAGTGTCCTCCCCTCCTTTTTTTTCTAAATCAACAATCATCTCCTTGGTTTTGTTGACGTTGAGCAGTAGTGTCTCTATTACCCTACTGGTTAATTCCATTTGCACTGAAAGCCAACACTGTTCAACAATCAACATGGCTCACTGCTGCTGCATGTTGTATTTTACCCGTTTTGTTAATTAATTTGTAATTAACGTTAACTTTTTGAATGTCTCCTGCATTACACTTGCAATTAACAAACAATTAAGTTCTCAAATTGCTTGATTTTGTGATCACATCACATCACATGAAATGGTGTAATAGAGAATGGTCAGTAACATTAACTTTCAGACAGTAATTACAGTAGGTTACAGATAATGTAGCACTAAACAAGAAGAATAAGTATAGCTGAGGCTGATGGGAAGTTTTTTTTAAAATACTTTTGACTTGATGATAGCACTCGATGAAAAGTTAAGTCATTGCCAAAGTTATTACAAGTCATCCTCTGGGGCAACTTCAAAAGTCTGCAAAGGAACACATTGGTCACTTGATATCTTTACACAAAATGTATTATTAATTACTTTTGACCTATACCTTATCCAGTTTTCATTAATGTCTACATGTTTTTACCTTCTAATTGTGAAACACCACAGAAGCCTGGGGCCAGACCCAGCCATGTTCATTATAACAAAAATAATGTGTGCCGTAGGCAGGTAAAGATGGTTAACTTCACACTCATGACTTGGCAGGGGTGATGATGTTTTAGGTAAGTGCCAAACCTTTGTGAGACTAATTACAATAAAGTTGGTGCAAGTAGACTCCCAAGTTGGTTCCATAAAGATGTCAGGGAGCTCAGTTAAAGGAAACATTGAGGGTCTCTGTGCTGCCTTTACACTTGCCTTTACGCTTGCCATGTGTAGATACTAGCTTAGCATTGACAGAGGGGTAGCCAATTTATGGTTGTGCCAAAGAAGGAGCTCTTTAATATGTAATGGGGAAATAAAGAAAAGAATGTCCATAATTTGTCTGCAGCTGTTAATAGAGTTGGTGACCAAACCAGTAAATTCTGGCCTATACTTTACCCCCTGGAATAAAATGCTTCATGTTGTCACCACTGCCTTCCCAACCATTTATAAATGAATCAATAAATCTGTAGAACGATCTGAAGTCTTCATTAATCTATTCTCAATGTATAAGACGTTGGGAGTTGAGAAGTTATCTTGAAGGAAAAGAACATCTGACCCAACATTCAGAACTTCAATCTTGTTGTCAGGTCACAAAGAGTTGCAGTGCTATATGGCTGCGCCTGGAGCCACATGGCTTAGCATTATATAATATGTAATGTCATCTGACCCTTTACAACACTAAAGAAAGAAAGCCACTGAAACCCATATAAGACAAATCTGCATTAAGATCTCAGGGACTCCAACCTGGCAGAGTGCTTGAGCTACAGTGTGAGGCTCCAGTGTAAGTTTGCTGCCACCTAGATGAGACTCGATATCAATTATGGTCACACCCTAGACGAGCTACTATATAATCAGAGTCTCTGAAGTTTATTACATGAAATAGTCATACTTCATCCACAGCTGCTTGACAGTTTGTATTACAAAAGATCAACAAAAGATAGATCTGTGAGCCCATTTACCCTTCCCTAAAGGAATTAGTTTGTAATATCCATTAACTGTAAAAAAAAAAGGATTATATTTTTGTATTTGTAATACTTAAGATATTTTATCATTTAAAAGACTACATTTCCATGTTGGACTATCAGTTGTTTTTTAAACAATGTATTTTCATATATACAGAAAATAAAAATCATTCTGATTATTTGCATGATACAGATTCTACCCTCAAGTTTGTTTTTTTGCGTCCTATCTCATGCATTTGGTCTAATATTATGTAGCTTGTATTCCCAATGCAGGGCTCATCAACATGGTTTGAATGGCGTACTAACTATGAAATGGCAATACAAACAAAAGCACTACAAGCATGTCTACATTCCTTGTTCTACATTCAAGCAAACGTCAAATAAAAAATGGCACATGATAAAAAAAAAACCCGTTAAAGATTAAATTGTTGGTTCAAACGCGAGCATGAGCTCCGTCACGTTGATTACATTTGAGAATGAAGTGTGCTAAAGACTGGACATCCTGTTGTTCAGAAGAGTGACGTTGCTCCAGTTGTTTTCAACAGGCCTTTATTCAGGCTTGTGGCTCATCTTCCTCAGCATGGAGACTGCCGGCTGTGGTTGCCACGGGAACGCTATCCGAGGCTTCCTGGGCCTGAGGAGAGCTCCTCCTTGTGGGCAGAGAGAGAGTTGACGTTACACACTTGAATTAGGAATGGCATGATGAAATGCAACATCAAAAAAACCTAAAATCTCACTTCATCACGTGGGCCTCTGATGCTTTGACCTCCTTGTACTTGTGTTTCTTCACCGTGCGAGCGATGAACCACACAACCAGGATGACCAGGACACACCCGAGCAAGGCGCCGATCACCGCGCCAGCAATCACTCCATCTCCCGCTTCTGTACAAACATCAGTGAATGAAACCCTTTTTTTTTTTGTTGATGTACATTTTTTTGTTAAAAATAATTAAAACATACCAGGATTTAGCTCTATAGTGCAAGTTGAAAATCCCACTGCATTTGTAGCGTTGCACTGGTACTCGCCAAACTCAAACTGGGATATGTTTTGGAATTGCAGTTTTCCAGATGTGGTCACTAAGGAAACAAGTGCACACATGTTTATAAAAAACAATGTCCGTATGTTAACAAGTATATCACACACACACACACACGTTTATGCACGCACGCACGCACGCACAAACACACACACACACACACACACACAGTACTGACCTAGTCCCAGTACAGGCCTCCTTGTCCGAGTCTGATCCAGTCTGGTCCAGATATATGTCGGTTTGGGGCTCCCACGCTCACTGTGGCAGGTCAGAGTGACCAAGTGACCTGATTCCACGTCACCGTGGACGGCGCAATAAGGAACAGTGGGCTTCTCTGACAGAGCACAAGAAGATGCATGAGTTCATCAGGTGACTTTAATAATACATCTACTTTCATTTATTTTAGATTTTTGTGAAGCACATGTTCAATCAGTAGAAGTTATTGATATTTTCGTACTATTTCAGCAGGAGCTTCAGACTGAATTGATCCTGAGAGGTTTGGTAATAGAATTTATGTCACACTGAGTCTGATATGAGTATGTTAACAGGACAATCAATCCCTGCCAGCTTCATCTAACCACTATAATTATACAATAAGACAGTGGTGGAAGAACTTCTGAGACCCTTTAGATAAAGAGTAAAAGAGTAATTTGAAGAAAAAAAAACTCCAGTACAAGTACAAGTCGAAGTGGAAGAACTACATGTAGTTCTGCAGAGAAATGTCCCCTATCAGCGATATATTGTTTTTTAAATGATATTATTAGATTAGTAATAGTGATGCGTTTAGGCAGCGTTTTACTATTTTAGCTGCTTGAGGTGGAGCTAGTTTAAATTACTTTATATACAGTCCAGTGGTTTACAAACTTGTGGTTGGGTCCCTCCAAAGGGTCACAAAATAAACCTGAGGGGTCATGAGACCGTGGTCCGGGCCTTCTGATTGGTCAAAGACTAAATAAATATGGTTGTTAATGCTGCCAGCTGATCTTTATCTGGGTTTACTTACACAGTATAGTGTGTTTATCACAGCCATTCTTTACGACAGCACACACACGTTGGGCTTTTATGCTGCCGAGTGACACAACTCAAAATCACTTTGTACCACGCCTGGATGAACCCATATCTGTAATGCTATAATGAATGCTACTGTAGGAGCTGCACTGTATACTATAAAACAGGTCATAATGGTCACATCAAAGAAATGAAAAGATGGCACATATGAATCTGTGTGCCTTGTAACAAAGACAATTTACAGATTCAAGTTTGTTAAAATGACAAATCCTTTTAGTCTGGCTATCAAGCTCAATCTTTTAAACATTAGTCTGGGGAGTCTGCTCTGTATTTTCTCTGCACAAGAGGCGTGATCAACGGGCATAGTCGGTGGCCGGCTTGTTGAATGTAAATAAAAAGCTGCTTGGTCGCTTCTCTATCGTCATCGTGTTAAACCTGCCAATAGCGCGCCAGGTGGATAAGCCAGTTTGTGATTGGTTCCTGCAAATTTGTAATGGAAGCAGGATAGAACAATGTACAGGTTTCTAGCCTGAGCTGCAGGGTGAAATCAAATCGCTGGCAGATCGGGCTGGGTTTACCCAGTCTAAAATGCTTTGCTTATCGTTAATCAAACACAGCGTCACGTGTCTGTCCATTAGTCATCACGAAGCAGGAAGTGTGTTGGGTGTGGCCTTACAACTCTCTGCTCCTGAGCTGAGTCTCCTTACGGTATATTCCACGGTGCCTGCCTACTAATCATTAGGCTCTTCAGTATATTGATTGGACAGTAAATCATCTTTAAAACGACACAACTTTATTTAGATATCTACTGTGTTCTCACAATAAGGGTCAAGCTTACACACTTAATTGTAATTCATAATAGACTACTCACTCTCTTTAAAATATTACCATAATTATGTGTAACAGCAAGTGATGATGAAAATCTTTGATCCCATGATAATCAGCATGGGAACAGCCATACATATTCATACTGCACTTAAGTATGCATCCCATTCAGTATGTAGAACCTGTCCTGCAAACATTTCCATAAAGGTTACGAAACACAAGACGTGTGTTTAGCATGCAGCAGATGCTGATATCTATATATTTTGTATGCAGTACAAGGACGCAGCCACAATCCTACTCTAATTTCCAACACTGACAATGAGGAGACTGCTGCAGTAACCATGGAAACTGCTGAGGATACTGAGGCCTGCGAGGTTGTCCCTGGTAACTCGGTAAATGAGAGGATTCAAACTGAATGTAATTCCATAATCACACTATTCAGGGCCACTGCTTTAATAGATGTGTTAATGTTACAACACTGATGATAGATACAGCAATGCTAGCACTAAGACGTCTCATTAAAATTAAAAAAGTACTCTTGCTTTTACCTACTTATGGGATTTTATCTTAAAAAACATAGTCAGGTGAAAGGGAAAGAGTAGCTCCCTCAGACATGACTTATGTAGCCCTTCTTTCACATTAAAAATATATAGAGAAAGACATTTTCAGAGACCAGAAACTTCACATGGACTGTAGTGTGCTTTGGCTCTCCCATTTCAGGAAGCCACACCCTAATTAGCAAGAGAATAATGGCCGATCACCAGCACAAGGTTCAGATTAGGGTTTTTTTTCAGCTCATGTGCACCATCACAGCACCAATGCGGACACAAACATTATCAGCTACTTCTGCTTGCCTTTATATTGCAAATACGCAGCCGATACTGCTAACGGGCGTGGCCCAGTAGCATGAAATCCCCTACACACCCATTGTACACTCTCCCAGCATTTTTGATTATTTTTCCTGATTATACCTCTTCTTAGGACTTAATGGATGTGTACAGACCATTGTCGCTGTTATATACTTTCTAACTCTTACCTAATTAGTTATTTGAATACTTTTCCGACCAATGGGGGAAATAAACTTCTTTCTTTTTTTACACCCTCTGGAGTTAACAAAACTTACCAAGAACATTCACAAAGATATTGGCCTCAGACCGTCCGTCCACATCAGGAAAGTTGTGAATCTGACAAGTGTAGAATCCGGCATCTGATGGTTGCATGTTGCTTATTACTATTGAGGCGTTTTTGGTCGTGGTGGGAGAAGATGAAGGTTGAAGCCTGCCCTCATAAGATTTTGTAATGGCTTCCTTTCCTGATTGATAGTAATACACCTGAAAACAGATGGCCCCAAGTTAGATTATCTGACACAATACTTACTTTATGCTATTTCATGGTAAAACCTCATTGTTATAAAGATGGTTTAATCAAGAGGTCAGATGTTAGGAGGCTAAATAAAGTAACATTGATATAATGTATAGACTACTCAATGATACTTAAATTCACACTGTAGCTTTACTCAGAGTATGGAGTCTTCTCGGAGATATTTTATATCCAGTCCAGATATTTTTATATTCAGTCTCTGGAGTTGCGAGTGTTTCTGTTAGTTGTATTTTCAAGGCAGTTCGTTAAATTAGCACTGCCAGAAAAGATTCATCACTTATCATTAAAAACTAATATGGAAAAAGTAGAAATACATATGTTCTTGACTTAGTCCCTATTAAATAAAATAGAATACTACTTAGTTTAAAACTCTGAATAATAATCATACTCCTGCAATCATTCAGAATGTTCTTTTCATTTTTTTTTTAACTAAATCTGCGTTCATCTGATTTCACAGTCATAGGCTTTGTTGTCTCAGTGAGGTGTGTCTCCTGACGGTTGGTCAAGAATACGCGGCATACTGAAAAAAGGCGCTACCCTGTACACAATATGTGTTTTTGGTGAATGTTCAAGCTTTGTGATCAAGTACATTTGAAATGAAAGCAATTGAAACTTTGAATATCTTCCAAAATGTTGGGTTTTTTTCATTAGAGAAGTTAAAACGACAACATGCCACGTTGTGATAAAGAGCAGTGATTCTGTTCCGCATTTGCAAACTTGAAAGACACACAGAATGACTGATGTCTTTACAATATCACTCAAAGCCTTTTGCAGTCACTGTGAGTTGCCGGACTGAAACCCAATGTAGACGAATAAGGGTTTGCTTTTCTGCTTAGTAAATTGTAATTGGAACAATTCTGATTCTCACCTTTTTACCAATGAAGGAAGTCACTTAACCTGATGTTACAGTGGGAAATTCTACACATTTTAAGCACATTTGGTGCAAAGCTGTGATCTGAGCAGCAGTGTGTATCTACCTGCTGTGGCGTCATGGAGGCCTTTGAAAAAAAGTCCCACTGGATGGTAAGGCTATTGTAGGTGTCTACAGTAGTCACGAACATACATTGGAGTAGGACACTTTGACCCAATGTAACACTGACATTTCTCTGCGGAGTCGTGACTGTGATCAGTTCAACACATCCTACAAAACAAAAGAAAACAGGTTTAATCCCAAATCAAACATTACTAAAAGCTCTGTGTAATTCAAACCTACGCAGTAAAGTACTTCCCGAAACGCAGAATGTTACAAGAGTAAGAAGAAAAAATACCTATTATGCTCATAAGCACCAACAAGCGCAGCGTGGGGCCCATCTTCACAGAAAGTTGGAGTACACACACAGGTCTTACTTAGAACTGAACTTTGGGCACTCTCCACCGTTGACTCTTGCAAACAGCACCAGAGGGGAGGATAAAAAAACGTTACCGTGTCATAGGCAAGGTTACAGTATGCTTGGTAATGGACTGGCTGATACTGTGCATGTTGATAACACAATGTTTGCATATCCATGTTTACCAGACAGGGTGTGTACTCTGTTTTTTTTAAAAAAAACACACAAAAAAACCCCGTTGATTTAGCCGTTAATAATTTTGGGTGGGGGCAGATGAAAACTAAAAAAGAAAAAAACATACTTGTTCATACATATTTAATGTATATATTAAATGAAGTCAGTGCAGCCTATTGTGTGTGTTGTTGACTTCACAAGGCAGCTTAGGACCACAGTGTGTTGTGACACTGATAAATGGATAATTCATTTTTCAGTACTTTGGCAGTAGTTTCACTACAGCTCATCACTTCGGCCTTCTTGTCTTGTAAGTCATTCTGGGTCAGGACTTCTGGCGAAGGAATTAATGTAATTTAATCTCCACCTGGCCTTTATCACTCGTCTCAAGGAAGTGTAAGCCAAAGCACTGCAACATGCTGCTTATCATTGGGGAGTTCACTCCCTGGCGCTGCGTACACTTAATAAAAGCAGTTTCACCTTTGTCGCTTTCGCTCACACAGCATAGAGCACAATGCTGACAGAGCGAGACAGTGAATCACACATGATTAATTACCTATATCTATAATTACCAGAAGCTGACATAAGCGATTAAGAATGTGAAAAATGTTGATCAGGGGGTGACTGGAGGGGTGAGGGAGGGAGGCAGCGGACAACGTGGGAAGTGGATATGGCATGTGGAGCTCATTATCCAAAAGACACTAACGTGATAGGATGGGAAGTGAGACGATCTCGATGTCTCAAGACTTTGTCTGAAGAAAACAACATGTGTTGGCAGCTGCGGGTTTGGGCAGAAGTGTACGGCGCAACAACAAGGGGCAGTCTTTAAATAAATGAAATCAACAGCATGACTCATAGGCAACTGATCAGGATCCAAGACGAAGAAACACTGATGAAGAATCAAGTTGCCAGCGTGAGTAAATAAGTGATGAGAGGGGGATTAATCAATGTTGCAATGCATATCAGGTCCAGTCCACACTTCTGATCTTGGGACAGTGTATTGACATCTATCTATTTATTTTCATATTACAAAATATTATTACATAACATATTGAAAATATCAGATTTTTTTAAACCGGTATTTCAGCATACCTTTTTTTGTGTGCATGGTTTGGGTTCCTATTTATTTCTTTTTTAACTCATTTGTGGTGTCTACTTTTCTTGAACATCAAATTACACAATTTTACCAAAATAGAAAACTGGACCAGACAGTTTGTCATAAACCAAAGTATTGGATACATTGTAAATTTGACATGCTGGTGGCACCAGAGAAAAAGTGGGGCTAATCAAAATCATTGAGATTCATCCTATGGGCACCATGAGTAACTGTACAACATTTAATTCCAATCCATCCAATACTTGTTGAGATAGTTCAATCTTGACCGTGCTCTCATGGGAAAGCATAGTAATGGCATGCCACTTTTTGCCATGATTCGCGTGTCGTGTAAAGTATTTAAAGCTTTCCACGTGTCATTTTATTCCCCGTTGTCATTCACAACTTGCAACATATGAACACTTTCAGGACCCCTTGAGGTCACTTTTACCCAGGAAACTATGGCGCTTCAATATGACGCTTCACTATGGTCACAGTTTTGTAAATTTAAACTAAGCTTAAGTTTAGGCAACAAAACTAGGTAGTTAACTTTAGTAAAACACATTGTGGTTTGGGATGAATTAAGAATGATTGTTACCTCAAGTTACGTAAACCACATAAATAACCAAAATCAACGATTAACATTTTTATTCATTTATTTATGTAACATCTTTATTTAGAAGACAGATGAAGATACCTACAGTAAGAGTAATGAACAATCCAAG
Source organism: Gymnocephalus cernua (assembly GCA_023631565.1). Classification (NCBI taxonomy): domain Eukaryota; kingdom Metazoa; phylum Chordata; class Actinopteri; order Perciformes; family Percidae; genus Gymnocephalus; species Gymnocephalus cernua. Next base: position 18,896,349 of record CM042439.1, read on the forward strand.
TATGAGTTCTTTCTAAAATAAATAATATTTTGTTCGTTTCAGCCCCTACAAAACAGAGCAAAACATTATTTAAACTGAAACGGTGGTGCGTTAAACACTCTGCCTTTTTAATACCATGAATTTACATACACATTTATGGGACTATAAACTCTCCACTCGCCCTCCACACTCCCCTATTCCACCTGGACCAGAGGAGCACATATGTGAGCATGCTGTTAATAGACTAAGGTTCAGCATTTAACACCATATGCCTTCCAAGCTCATCACCATGCTCAGAAACCTGGGACTTAACACCGCCCTCTGTGATTGGATCCGGAGCTTCCTGAGGGGAAGACCCCAGGCAGCCTCCACCCTGACCCTCAACACCGGCGCCCCCCAGAGCTGTGTGCTCAGCCCTCTTCTGTTCACGCACGACTGCGTGGCCACACACAGCTCCAACACTATCAAGTTTGCTGACAACACGAGCGCCAACGACCTGATCCCCGACGGCGACGAGACGGCCAACAGAGACAAGGTCAGAGCCCTGGCATCTTGGTGCCAAGGCAACAAAAAAAATACATATATTCTTCTCATTATGCATATACATACATTTACTACATTCATGTTTAAATTCAGCTTCCACAAATTTATATTTTCTTTCACATCTTATGCTTTGTTGTATTTATCACTACATTTAGATTTTTTCTTAGATTCTCATTTAGTTTTTTTTACTTGTGATTTTCCATTTTACACAAATTGAATTAGCATTGTTGGAGGGAGCGCAAGACGAGATTCAACATTTTCAATGACAATAACTGCTTCTGTAATTGTTGCATCTGATAATAAATAACTTGAACTTGGCTGCCGATTGAGTAACACCTCTGCCCCACTGGCCTTGGTCATGTAACTAAAAAAAATATCTATCTAAATGATCTATTTACACCCACCAAACAAGAGGAAACCAAAGCCTGTTGCATGCCGTTTTCACACTTTTTCAAGGAAACATGTGGGTCAACCTGGAAACCGTAGCAAAATAGTGCCCAAGATTGAACATTCACACGGGACACAAACACCACTCTCCTGGGTCAAAGTGTTATATTTGTTGGACCCATCCACCTCTCACCCGGCCGAAACGGACTTCTCAGACTTTAGAAAACGTCTCCTCACTTTCGGAGTAACAGTGTGACTACATGGTGTAAAATGGCACGCAAAAAGCAAGAAAAGTGTTGTGATACCGAGCGAAATGACTTAACCAACTGGCGTGTTATTTAACCGGCATTTCGTGAGACCAGGCTGGACCAAGCGACTAGCATACCGACAGTTAGTCATCATCCAGAGAGCCATGTTGCTAGCATGACTAAAAAGGTTGCTTAGAATTTCTGCAAATAATCTACTTACTGTTCATTAGATTGTTGCCATTATCTGATTGAGCTACTCCTAGCATACCTTCCCTACCCTTAATTACATTCCAATCACATTAACAGTCACTCTTAATGCAGTTTAAATGTGAGAAGAAACCTAGAGAGCTGTCTCACACAGCGAAATGAAGGTTGCTCGGCCTGAAACTGTGTCCTACACAAACCTCCAGCAGGATTCAGTGCAATACCTCCACACAGACCTATTCATCCACCCACGACAACCAGTGTTTCCCTTTCAGCAGACTGCGAGGAGGTGTGAATCAGAGCTTCGGCTCCGAAAGAGCGAATACTCATTGAAGGTGTGGCGTTTTCTTTTCCTTTTTGACAGACCTGTCTGAAGACATAGCTTTCACATTGCAAACACAGGAAAACCAACGACAACAACGTATAATCAAATATTTATCAGTTGATTGTTGTAGTAACGTAATGATTTACATATATAGTGTATTTGGTAGCAGTAGAGTTTGGTTGAGATACTGTAACTGCTGTTGTTAATAAGAAAAGCAGGGATGCAGTTCATAAGTTGGCCAGCAGATGACAGGCCAGGCTGTTAGATGTAGTGTGTGTGTGTGTGTGTGTGTGTGTGTGTGTGTGTGTGTGTGTGTGTGTGTGTGTGTGTGTGTGTGTGTGTGTGTGTGTGTGTGTGTGTGTGTGTGTGTGTGTGTGTGTGTGTGTGTGTGAGGGGAGCTTGAGACAGCTGATGGCAATAGAGCCGAGAGTGCCACACACTGGCCTCACTCCTCCTCGCCCTCCTCTTTTGCTCTCAACCGCCTTTGGGGAAAGAATATATATATATATAGGCCTTACATTTAGCATGACTTCACTTCCCTGTAAGCAACCATACCACTCAGTTATAGTACAAAGCCAAATCATATGTGACAACAAGACAGTCGTGTGAAACATCACAGAAGAAAATGTCTCCTTTGCATTGTTTTTCATTTCTTTCTTGGCACTAAAAGCCAAATGCAGTGACACTGAACTATCATCTCACATTGGCATCAAATGCAAGCACGAAACACTGCTTTCACAGGGATAGACACAACTGTGCAAATAAACCTTCATTCAAAAAAAAAAATCACTTGCACATCAAATGCACATGCAGTCAAAGGCAACACCTCCTGATACTTTTGTCATTCCTGAAATACAGAGTCTGTTATTGGAGAAGTTGACCTGTCACAAATTTGGAAAAGGAAGAGAGTAAAAAACAAAGGGCAGAGGATGGGGGAAAACGCTTAGATCAGAAAACACTGACAGGCTGTCAATTAGACAGTTGCATTCAAGCTCTAACTTTCATAAAATGCCAGCAGTAAAATAAGGAGCGAGCACATAGCTGACCCTTATTGGCATAGAGAAACATTACACTTCCCTAAAACACATTATGTTCCCATATCCACACTGTCTAATGCCATTTTTAATCATCTAATAAATGTCCTTCAGTGACTGACTTTAATCCAGGGAAAATGCCAGAATAAATTGAGAAGCCGGCTGTTGAGATTTGCCAGAAAAGTTTAATTGTATGTGTTTGACATCTTAACACAACTTTCACTTAGCAAAAGGCAGTTTGTGTTTTTCCACACAGCGTACCATCGTTTAAAGCAAGGAACTTCAACAGAGGGGGGGGGGGGGGTCAATGCAGGGTGGCCTCAAAATTATTGTTAATTTGAGTTTTTTCAAAAATAACACAAATCCAACATATTATTAGCAAATATAAATCCCCACTGCTTACTGGCCTATAGGTGAGGTCGTCACTAAGGCCATCCACATACAGTTCATCCTAAGGGTTCACTGTGCCACATGTGTTTAACATTAAAACAGGATTTATAAAATCATGCCAACAATTATTAGGCTATTTTAAAAGTTTAGTATTCTATGCAAAGGAAAAATATGTATAAAGGCTTTAGACCGCCCACATGTTATTGTAGGCCGAGTTTAATATGCAACTTCATTTTATAAATAATATGTAGTAGGGGGTCCCTGCTCAGTCTTTCTTTCAATTAAGGGGACCTTGGCTCAAAAAACGTTGAAGACCCCTGGTTTAAAACAATTCTCACGGTGCTTTCTCTATATCTTAATATAAAATACTGAAATAAGATGAGATCTTGTGCGCTGATTAATATTCATGGCATAATGCAAATGTTGGAGGGCAATGACCCGCTCAAACAAAGCCACGCAGTGTCAATTAGTTGTGAAAATGGACTTTGACACCGATGGCATGTGTGCCTCCTTAGTTATATTTGTGACACGTTGTGCAGTGTATGCATTTTATATTATACATATATGTAGCTATAATCTTACCTTTAACTGCTCCACCACCACCACCACCACCCTTTTCTACTACACCCTCAGATTTTCTAAATGATACCCCTGAGGGGGTTTTGGATGTAGTGGTTCTGCCATGGTCACAATGCATAAAAGAGATGCATCTTAATATTTTATTAGACACATTATGTTTCCACTCTTCTTCATCTCTTCACTCTCTTTTCAACCCCCAAACAAGAACTCCATGGCAACACAGATGAACATCCTGTTAAAGGAAAATAGATGGACACGCGGCGTTACAGGAGAAGCTTGACATTTTATCATGTCAAAGATGAAGCTTAAAGCGTTTGTGATTCTTGTTTGGGATACAACACTAACACTGAATGTTTATTGAACACTTCAATCAATCCGGCCAATCCAAAACTGTATATCCTGTCCCTGAATCGGTAGCACCACTGTGTTGTAAGGTCAACAGTAACATGAGCTTTGCTTGAAATACTGGACCATAGCAATTATGACTGTAACACCAAGGGCTCAGCATTATTGACTGCTTCTTTATAATTTCTAAATGCTCCAAATATGTCACATTGGTCAACCTAAATGCATTGGTTAGAATCAGTTAAGACAATTTATTAAAAGTAGAAAGCACAAGCATTCAAAGCCACAAAGCATGCACCGCTTTTTGACCACTTTACGTTTGTTTGTTTTTTTCCCTCACAGAGGAACAGCCATCAATTCCTGACCCATGTTAATGCACCCTTTTAATATTTTATGTTTGTAAATGGAGTGCTGACAATAGAATACAGAAATGGAAAGAGCATTCTGCCGAGCTACTTCACTGACTCTGTATCCATCTTCTCAGCAGAGCTATGCACTCTGAAGCAGAAAGAGGAAAATAATGGCAAAATCAGCAACAGCAAACCTGCCGATGTTTTTTTTCTTCAACACAAGCGTTGAAATGAAGCAGTGTTTGTACATCTCCTTCTTTTGTTGTCCCACTTACAGTACTTTGTACTTACTTGTAATTTGATATTGATTTAGTATGGGCCGATTACTGTACATCCTTTAAATGTTGGACATATTATTTATATACCTTAGCTCCTCCCAAGGTGAACTCACTTAGCAGCGTAATCAACTGTCAAAGTGCCCGGTGGAGGCGACTTGAGAGTAAATTAAAAGAAATCAATTAGGTGAGACAAACCTGTGCATTAAATCTACCTCATATATAAAGGAGGACACGCCAGGAGAGGATCATTACACAGGTCACAGCTACTAGAAGAGGCTTAGCATGATGGAATACATCACACACAACAACAACAACAGAGCTTAGGCACAATACGTTTCTAACACAGTGATCGATCAAATGGATTTTGTCGAATATACCTAGTAAGAACTTTAGGGCAATAGATCTTCAGCCACTTCAGCAAAAAAAAAACACGTTAAAAGAAGCCCAATCTATTTCAACACCTAACCTAATCTGTTTTAATGATACGTTCGAGCACTGTGATCACATTTAAAACTTAATTTTTAAGGCCTTAATTATTCATTGGAATCAATATTTGACCCCTGACCTCAAATCAGTCTTGTTACTATGTGTATGTGCTGGTATTAACAGGGCCCTCCGAAGCTTAAGAAGAAGAGTAATTGTAGTTTCAGATCAATTGTTTGACAATGGAAATTTCTAAATAGCAACCCTCTTGTCAAGAAAAAGAAAGACAGAAAGAAAGACTTGACGTGCAAAACACTTCTATACATCATATGCACACGGTGTATAAAATACTCAGATACATAAAATACATACTCTGTGTTGTATATTTCTTGAAATAAAACCACCCAATATTGTTCTTTAATACTTAAAATTGTCTATTGTTTTTTTTAAAGGCTTTGTGTTGAAAAGAAAAATAAATACTTATAGAACCATGAATCTGACTAGATCATGTCTCTATTTTTTAACATTTTGTGTAAAGTACATTGGTATATATACTGTGAACATTTAGCGAATGATTCTCTCCGAACTGTGCTGCTGCATGCCTTTTCTTGACCCTATGCATTATTTAGTAAAACAGCTATGTCTCAAAAAAGAAATGACATGGAGCAGAAAAAAGGGGAAATGGGTAAAAACAAGGGCGAGGTAGGCTGTAGCTATTATTTTAATGGTTACTAGTTGGCTGTTTTGCATGTTTGAGATTAGGCATACAGCTGCTGTCCAGCTTGGTATCTTAACCAAAACGTCTGTTACATTCAAGCCATTGCCAAATGAGTTGATACAAAGCTAAGTGGTTCGCGATCACGGAAGGCTTGTTTCATGTGGACGCACCGACAGTGTCGTTGTCATTACTTATAATTCCTCATGGGGGCGACATACATAATGCACTATAGCTTTAAACGTACATTTTGGCATTTTAGTGAGTGGATCATTGTGCGTAAGAATGAGCTTAACATCAACCTCTTTCTGATACCCCTTATTGAATAGCTTGAAAGATTTTTTGATGCACCATTTGATTTTTCATTTAAGTCTGACTTGGCACAAACTAGAAATAGATATTATAGTTTACTCTAGCAACAATATTATTTGGCATTTTGAGTTAGCGATGTTCCGATACCAGTATCGGGAAGGCCTCCGATACTGCCTAAAATGCTGGTATTGGTTTCGGAAAGTACTGGAGTTTATGCACCAATCCAATACCATGTAATTTAGCTCTGAAGAAAATCTACTTTAAAGTAGTTTATTTATGTTCTTTTACTGTTATGACTGACTGTCAAACTGGATAATCAGGCCGCACAACAAAGATACTGTAGCAATCGCATCACATCCATACAGGGATAGTAGTATACAGCTGTTAGAACATAATAAAATATATGACACAGTGGTATCGGTTCAGTACTCGGTATCGGCCAATACACAAGTTCAGGTATCGGAGTCGGTATCGGGAAGCAAAAAATGGTATCGGACCATTTCTATTTTGAGTTAAATCAAAGTTAGTAATGCTGTTTGGAAATATCACCCAACATCATCAACCAATCTGTTCTTTTTTCACCACAGGTTGTTCAGTTGTACCAAACGTTGTTTGGCATCCATTCCTTGCCCAAATTTAATGAAACAGGACAACATAATCCACAATGTCACAGTAAGAAAAGCACAGAGTGCATTGGAGAACAGGGGACGTTGCAGTTATGCAGTATTTATCTTAACCACTAGGGCACCAGGACGCCCCATCACTGTTCTTTCTTGACAAAGTCATTTTCTCCAAACTATTTCAAAGTGCTAAAATGTCATTTATTCCAATATGATTTTAAAATAATAATGTAGAACTTGTTGCCATGGCAGGGATGGCAATGTGAGTTCACCACTTTGGTCCAGACTGAAATATCTCAAGAACTATTAAATGGATTACCTTAGGGGCGCCTGGGTAGCTCACCTGGTGGAGCGTGCGCCCCATGTACGGAGGCTCGGTCCTCACCGCAGCGGATGCAGGTTGAGTTCCGACCTGTGGCCCTTTGCTGCATGTCATTCCCCCTCTTTCGAAGCTTTCATGTCTAGGCTGTCCTGTCGAATAAAGGCTTAAAATGCCAAAAAATAATCTTAAAAAAAAAGGATTACCTTTAAAGTTTGCGACTAAATACCTGCCAAATGTCATTCCCATCAGCCTCAGTTAAACTGTTTTTAGGGTTGATTAGCAAATTTGAGTTAATACGCTACACTAAGACGGTGAATCTGCTAAACATCAGCATGTTAGCATTGCCATTGTAAGCATGTTAGCATGCTGACATCAGCATTAAGCCCCACAGAGCTGCTAGCATGGCTGTAGATGATTAGTCTTGTTTAATCTCTTTCTTTCACACCACTGGCCAGGGTTGTCTGATCAGTGTTCAACCCATTCTTTTGGAAATTCAAACCAAGTCAGTCTACATTGGTATATTCCTGGTCACAAACACATCATTTGTTCCGCCCCGGCTGGTAGTAACCCAGGGCGTTGAAATCAACCCTAGTCCTGCCCTGATCAAATACACCTGGCGACCTGGGTCATGATTTCAGGGATTTTCATGGGTAATATAACACATATTACATTTTATCTTTAATGCCTCAGAGTGTATAGTGAAATAAAACTAGCTTTGTTTTGTAATGACACTGGTGAGTTATGCATCACCATATCCCACACCTACATCCTTCATCAAATCTGCATACACATGATGTGTAGAATGTGCACTCATGTCCACTTTTCTTTTCATGCTGTGAATCCTAAACGCTGCACGCCGAGCTGCGTATGTGTCGTATGTATGCATGTGCACCATTCGCACACGAGGCCTCAAGGTTCTGCTGCTGACGACATTGAAAGATTAGTGTCTGGGGATGTCACTGCTCAAAAATCATTATTGTGGCCTGGAACTGATGACTATTTAAAGCCATCAATGCACAATTAACAACACATTCTGCTATGTGTTGATTTTGGTCAACGAATGTTCAGTGTTTTTCTTACCATATAAATTACAAATGCACTGATATTCACATATTATTGAAGAGTCTGACATAAAAATTACAGCCAGTCATTCATTCTTAACTGCTCATCCTGTTAAGGGTCACTGGGGGCTGGAATCCATCCCAGCATGCATTGGGTGTGAGGCCTGGACATGTTGCCAGTCTATCACATAGCTAACACACATGTAGACAGTCACATTCACACCTACAGGCAATTTAGAGTCTCCAGTGGACCTGACCTGAATGTCTTTGGACTGTGAGAGGAAACCACAACACCTGGGGGACATCCACACAGACGCAGGGTCAACACGTTAACCCAACTGCCTTACATGTATAGTAGAGTATATGAAAAAGGGGATTTTTGTGCTGTTTAAGGCAGGTTTTCCAGATGTGTCTAAACATAACTGATGTAAATAGACCATAAACAGATGTTTTTTTTTTTAATCACAAAAAGTTGGTATTAATGACTTTGTAGTGTGGATCAACGGGAGTACAATTTCAGGATAATTGCTGAACATTCGCAATGTCCCTCACCTTCTGCTCTCTGTGTGTTGCCGTTCTCAAACTCCGTTTGCTTCAGGGAAACAAGCTACACGCTAAAAATGGCAAAAGTTTTGAAGAAAATTTGGATCGTGCAATAAGGCAAGTTTACTTGGTTCTTTTAGGGTAATGATTGCAAAAATGTACATGCAATATGTTTTAGCGCCAGCCACGATGATTGTGATTGGTTTAAAGAAACGCAAACAACCACAGAGCATTTTTACTTCTACTTTGTTCACATTTTTTAGACCACAGATTGTGCTTTTCCAATCAGGTTGTTGCTTGGACTCAAGGTGGGGCAGAGGTTGTACACAAAGGCCCCTAAACTACCTCTGCTATGAATCTATAAAATCAATGAGCTTGTTCGGAAAGCAATACATCGTCTCCTAATGCTTAGAGGCATATGTGGACCATTATTTTTTCAAATGTCTTACTGGATCATTTCTGTTCTCTGTGCTCCAGGTGCAGTCACATTAGAGGCTGTTCTCTTCACCTTCACCACTTTAAAATTTTGCTGTGGTTCAAGTCCAGAGTGCATCCAGAAAAAAACAAAATCCAAATGCGTTACCATATATAGCGTCATGTCCTCCACCAGAGGACAAAACGTCTCAGCAAATTTATAAATCGCATCTGTCCTTACATTTTTTTTAAGCAAAACACCAACTAAGAGGTGAGAGCTCCGACAACAACCCGTTGTATCCTCTTATTTTGCAACATTGTATGCAATTTACCTTTTGTGGACTAATATCTGAAACTAAATTCATAAAAAAGTTAAATCAAACAATATAGTATATTAGTCCTCAAAGGGCAAATGAAAAGACACTAGCTTTCTTTACTGTATAAGCCTTTATTTGTAAAAAGTCTGTTGTTTGAATGATAACCCTTTTTATACCACATACTTGAACACCTTGTATTTGTAAAAAACACATTTTGTTCAAACACCTAAAAAAGCTGATTGACACTATAACATTAATTTGCACTGACAAAAAAAATACAACTTCATACTACACAAATGTTGATTCCATGAGTACTGATACTCCCAATGAAATCAAACACCTTATTAAACAACTGAATCAAATAAGCGCCCAATGTGAACAAAACAATTACAGTACAAAAACCAAATGCATTTTTCTTCCAGTGCCAGTATATCAGGTGAATTACATTTCCTTCTTATGATAAAACAACGACAACAGTAAGAAGAACAATCCATAACAAATGCAACAAATACAAAAAATCTGAAATGAACACAGAAATGAATCAAATCATTTACTAATTCATATTGAACAAGTAAATGGGCTGTTGGTCTTGTGGGTTTCTTTCTTTTTGTTGCCAATTTTTATAAAGTGTTGGAAAAAAAAATCTTTCTGGTTAAACATGAGATAGTCTCCCTGGCATGCTCTTCCAAAGAGGGACGCATACTGATGAGTAACTGCGATTCAGCACAGCTTCTCGCAAGTATCATCACACAGTAATCAACAACAGACCATAACCAGAGGCAACTTATTAAAGAGAAAATACAGGGAACACCCACTCAGTGTGCAATCACATGGCTTACGTTCAGATGCTACTGGTGAGCATCCTTTACATCCTTTGTAGTTGAAGGGCGATTGATGTTAATGCTTATATGCTGAACCTGATAAAACTACAGCATGCACTTGGTGCATCTATTCCAAATTGTGTGATTTACAGTAAATACATTGTATAGAAGTACATATTCGTGATTCGCACGAATCACACCGTGTACGTTCTATGTTTACATTTTTCCTCCAGTTTTACGAACAGTTTGTTCCAGAAGATTTATATAGCTGGCTGTAAAACAAGTGCAATTTGAGCATGTAAACACTGGTTCTTTCTTTTCCTGGCTGTGGAGATGGATCGGATGGTGTGGAGTAAAAACAAAATAAACCTTTCAAAACTCGGGTCATGCAAAACAAAACCTACAAGGTGAACACAAAATAATGACTGCACCAGCAAAAGTTCTTCCAACAGTGAGGAGTCTGTCAGCCTTGTTCTGGTGTTTTGTGGATGAAATGTTCTTGCGCGTTTGTGGTCCACTCTTGTTTTATTAGTGGTCAGCCTCCGTGCTATTCATAACTCAAAGAACAGTTTTGTGTTCACAGGTTCGGCCCGTCATGCATATCTTTTATCGGGGAGTGGTGTAATCCCAGATGAAACGGCCTAACTCGAAGACTGGAGTCAACAAAAAAAATGACATGATTTATAACTTTTACCATTTTAGATCCCAGCTGGTAATTATAGCACTGGCGAGACAGTTTAATCACACTATAATACTGGGATTCATTGACTTGCACAGAACCAAGTGACATTTTGTGGAACTTATTTTTTATTTTATTTTTTTTAACCTTTGCATTTCCTATCAATACCCTTACATAGCTAAACATATTTACTTCCGGAAGCTAGACCGCACAAACATAGACTTCTATTGTTAGCAAGTGAGCAGCTGCATTAGGGCAATTGGCCAAGTGCCTTGCTCAAGGGCACACATGACTGTCTTATTGAGGAACAGGAAAGAACATCCCACTCGCCTTCTTAAGGCTATCCTGCTCCTCTAGCCTCTATAAGCCAGCTAGCCGGTCATGCCCATAATAATTTATGGAGGATTCGGTGATTTGTTGTTGGCCGAGGTAAATGCCGCCTACTGTGCTGAAATCTGCAGCAAATCCTAAACTGGGTACGGTAAATGGGAGAGAGAATTTCATTCAAGATGGCACCATCCTATTCGCTGGCAGTGAACCAAGGCATACTGTAATTTCAGCAGCATTAGCATTAGCCTTGTTCTCTAGGGAGCAGGTGAACCAATACAAGCTCAGAGCCACCAGAAACTCCGTCACTGTGAGAGAGGACTTTGCATTGATTTCTCCATTATTTTGTTCACACCGTGTATTTCTTGTGTTTCATTTTTTTAGGTTTCGTTTGCAGAAGTATGCCAATGCTAGAGAAGCTGTCCATGCCGTTAGCAGTGAGGCTAGCTGGTATTACGAACTGCCATGTTTTTGTTCATGCATTAAGAACTATTAAGTGAAAGATATCATATTTACAGTACAATTCACATGTAATTACACATATACACTAGAGGCAAGAAAATTCACATTGAAATCAGTTCAACACTTTTTTTTCTCCTCCTCTACTCCTTGAACATATGTGTCAAAAGAAATCTATCTTCTCTCTAGTATAAGCAAATATCCTAAAGTAAAAGCATAGAACAGAAGATCCTCACAGCGTTTGGGATGAATGTGCTGATTTCATTTCCAAAAAGCAGGTAATACATGTTCTGAGTGAAATGAGTGGTGAGTATATTTTGCGAGCATGCAAGGGCTGCTAATGTTTCTCCTTTGTATGTGTTTGGAGTTCATTAAAGATATGCATCAACTATATATATATATATTAAAAAAAAGTTAATACCTGAATAGGCATGTTTATATTCATTTCTGGGAATAAACAGACCTGAATGAGAATTTGATACTTGTTTTGGTTTGCGTTACAAAATGTGCAAGTTGAGACCACAGAGTAGATGGATAGGCTTCTTTCTGGTCAAACATGTTCCATTGTTTTAGTTAAAAGTTAACACGTATGGTTGCTTTAAGTCCTATATTTTTACAAACAAAATGTGCTTGTGTTGCACTGGAACAAATAGTTTCCTCTGGCCTCACACTCTGACTCTACTCTTAGTAAAGATCCATCATATTGACTTTGAACAGTTTGACAAGCTATTGGTGTGCAAACCAGGATGAAATTATGCAACAAAAACAAACAAAAAAAATAAATTGTAAAGGGTATTATCCACTAACTATTACCACCTTCTTTTATTTTTATTCTAAAGAACAAGGTTACCTGAAACATGAGTGTGAATGTGCACATCAAAAGTGCTGAATACCCCCGACTTTCTATCCACATCAAACATCATATACCATTGTACCAACCATGGAGTAACATACTGTATACTGGAGAACACAATCAAGATCTGCTCTCTATCTTATTGCGAAAACAAATAGGAAAAAAGATAATCATATCTAGTAATGACTTCATTGCAGCGTATCAAATGAGAAGTTACAAACTGCAGCATGCATATCTCAGGGATTGTTAGTTAAAGGGGAACTTCACCCATGTCACATACCAAAGTATGCTTACAGTTCTTGGGGAGAACTACTGCATAATATGGAAAAAGTAGTATAAAGCCTTTTAATCTGATAAAATTCCTCAAGTGATGTCACTTGAGTCAGCGTTGGTTGGGTCTGAAGACTACAAGTTTGAAGATGAAATAAATCTGGGGGTGTGGAGTTAGAAAGAAGTGAGCTTACCAGACCTCTCCTCGTCTTTGCTTGAGGCTAGCGCCCCGAGGCTACATTAGCCGCTACTAGCATAACATACGCCCATGTTCAAACAACTGATGCTACTGTATTCAAGATCATTGCATTTCAATCTTGACTCACTTCCATTTGGCAATTTTTAAAGAATTTGTGCACATATGCCACCATTTCAGCCTTTAGGCTGCATTCACACCAAATCAGGCATTGCAGCAATATGCGCAGGGTTGTGCGGCAGTGGCACTGAAATGGCCTATTTGTTTCTCCATTGTGTTTCCCACTCCATTTTGTTTTGTCTGACTGCCGGTAGGTTACGTGATTGGCCACCGCAGTGTGACGCAGAGATGCATTTCTCCAAAATGTGATTATTTTTCAACTTTTTGCCCCCACGGCTGCTGTTTTTTTTTCCCAGCATCCCCTGCGGTCCCCACGGCCGCAGCCTAAATGCACTACCCGCATTCAAATCAATGTGAGGACTGCCGCTTTCGCCGCAATGTCTGATTTGGTGTGATTGCAGCCTTACTCTTACTAGTCACCTATAATACTGAATATGTATTTTCTATATAACACAATAGAAACTGATCACTTAGTTAACTATGGCACACTTTCTCATAAATAACAACAAATTTACTTTCTTCACATATAAGACTTATCACTATGTTTCGGTCGTGTAATCCTTTGAACCTCACAGTTGACTGAGAGACAAACAACAGATCGTTTGGCTGCAGACAGAAACAACACTCAGCTCAGTATGTCTTCCTGTAACTCTCATCCCACCTTTCTGTCTATTTTCATGGGTTACTGGATATTTGAAAGGGGATCATTTTTCTTCCTTTCTTTTTTCCCCCTTTTGCATCTACAGTACAATGACAACGATGCATAAATTTAAACAAAAAGAAATACTAAACTCGGATCACAGCTCGGGCCATCACTGTACAAACTTCACTCTGACTTACAGGAACAAATTGGTTTCTGATCAGTATTCCTTTTCGGAGACATCTTATGCACACTACTACACCCTACGCTCTGGAGGGGAGTGGGTATTTCTGATGATAAATTGATCACTCTGCAGCCCTTCTATCTCCTCTTGTTTGTGTGCCGTATATGTACATTTCCTTTTCTTCCATATTTGAATTTCTCAGGGATCACCCTGCGCTGTGTTTTCTAATGAGCCAATCACTTTTTTTTCTTGCCACAGGACCCAATGGTAGATATGGTTGTGTAGGTTTTTACTCCCAATTGAGCCTGTTTGTGCCTAAAGTGAAGATGGCACTGAGGAAAATGCTGATCTGCACTTCAGCTGAAGCTAAACAGGCATGGGAGAAGTTTTAAGATGTGTTTTTTTTTTGCCCTACAATGTCCACTGTCCATCTGCTTCAGTCGTCTAATGCTCTGACTTCATCTTAACTCCTACAGTACTTTTTTCCCCCTTTTGCAAAATGAACCTGAGCACTGGAAATGCAGTGTGTGTGTGTGTGTGTGTGTGTGTGTGTGTGTGTGTGTGTGTGTGTGTGTGTGTGTGTGTGTGTGTGTGTGTGTGTGTGTGTGTGTGTTTGAGAGCGAACAAAACAATAATGTGTATGGATTATAGGCCTTTTGGTTGTTATTTCAATTCATGGCTATTTATCACACATTTTCTCCCCAAGAATCACTGCATCATTCCTGATTAGGCTGATGTTTCTGATCCTCAGGGTTCGGAGCATTTGTGTGGCACTGATTGAGTTTCGAGTGTGAAATGTTGAATCCTTCTCACGTCTTCTGGCTGGGCTGCCCCATTACTATCCCAATCAAATAATCTTGCCTTCAAAAACTGTGACTCCAACACAAATGCTCAACAAACAAACAAAGAAATACTGTATACTGAATGACAACTGGTCAAACTGCGGGCTGATATGTTGACTCTTTTGAATATACATGTCAGTACATCATTGCTGTGGAATAAATTCAAACGAATCACAAAAGCAATCCTCCCTTTACCTTATAGCAATCACAAAGCAGGATATGACGTCAATGAACTCTGCATCTAAAGAGAATCAATCAATAGGAGGAAATAAACAGTACAAGTATACTTTCATGAGAATACTGAATGATAAAATGTATAGAATGTTTTTTTTTTTTCACACAATCAAAATGAGTAATGCATACCTTTGACTCTTTTATCTCATAATGCCCTAGCTCTAGAACATGTTCCACCACTCTCTGAAATCACAGTATTTTTCAAGACAAAATCATATCTACAATAATCAGCACTTGTTTTCAACCATAATGAAAAAAGACCCCCCCTCCCCCCACACACACACACACCCCCAAGGACATGTTTCTTAAAATAACATGAGAAGAGAAAGGAACACAAGTTTGCGTTGACTCTGGGCGGGAATGCGGCCGTCAGTCATCCCATCCACGCGGCCCTTTAATGGAACCCATTAGGCCAGAGCTGATGTCTGATAAAGAGAACGATATCACTTCAAAAAACCCAAGGAACAACACATAATCCAAACAAGGTTGCTGTACATAGTAGAACCGGAGATTTCCGGGCATGTTATCCATGGGCGATGGGTGGGGTCGTGGGGTGGGTTGGGTGGGGGCGGCGGACGGGGTTGGTTTGGGGGGGGGGGGTGTCAAGGATCTCACTCAGCTGATGCCTGAACAGACGAGCCACCACTGATTTTATGAGCTGCAGGAGAGGATTTTTGATTACAATAAGTATCAATAAAAAGTCAATGGGACTCTGAGACATCTTTTCTCTCTCAAGAGCGTTCGCTTTCTCTTTTTTCTTCTTGTTGTGGGGTTTTTTTCTTTAGCAAAAATATCATGCAGTCTTCAGTTCCAAAACCCCAGGTGGGATCTTGTGTGTTTGTTTGTTTCTTTTTTTCTTTCTTTCAGCAGGAAAAAGAAACTCAAAGCCTTGAAATTCTTCTCTCACGATTATTCTTAAACATTCAAGTCATCCTATTAATACTTTGTACAGCAGAAAGGTCCCTCAGATTTCACACGTGTATATATAAATATAATATATAGAAATATGCATATACATATGTTCAACTTGTATATGTGTATACATATTTTGGAACTGTATCAAAGCCAATTTAATGTGCTCTCAAAATATGGCCCATGATTCCTAGTGGGATGCACATCAATTCACATAGTACAACCAGTAGATTAGGTTGAAAAATCCAAAGGTGATAGGGAAAATGACCCGGGACCATTTGTCAATGGTGCTAACATCTGACAGGTTTGGGATCTTCAACTTAAGCTTGGAGGAGCGTCGTCGTAGCCGACAGTTGGCCCGGCTCCGCATGGCGCTCCGATCTAGCGAGTGGTGGCTGAAGCCATCTCGGGGCGCCATGGGCTTCCTGAATTGGACCCCGGAGCTGTCGAAGGACATGACTGAATTCCGAGAGTCACTGACGCTGCTTCCAAGGTCTGAAGGCATCACTTCGTTGTTCATCTCCAGTGTGGTGAGGAGGATGTTTCCATAAGCATCCACCTGCGAGGTGACGGGAAAGACACTTAGTCAGTGAGAGCTGAAATGTCGAGCAGTAGCCCCAAATTCCCTCAATAATGAAACTTATTCTAAGCCCCCCACCCGTCTCCCAAACTGTCAAAATGCAGGGATGATATGGAACTTGCATGCCACAGAAATAGTTAACAAAGAGTTTCTTTATACAGATATCTATTAGTGACTTTTCACTTACAAAAAAAAGTGACACAAGTAATTTCAACAGCCTTAATGATCTGACTTTACCGTGAGGGCTGGCCTACAGCTGATATGATTTCTAAATAAATGTACCCCAACTTTTCTTTGTTCCTCGAGATACAGATTTCTTCGCTGTGTAAATGACCTGAAGGTGTTGGTTTGAAACGGCACGGAAATGGAGTCCTTGCAATGTGAAAGAAAAATGAAGAGAACATTAAAACGGCTATAAATTCTGGCAAATAAGCACATTTTCTCAAAATTAAAGCATATGACATAAAGTTAACAGTAAACAACCGTGAATAAGCATAGCATTTAGTACTTCACATACAAAAAACTGGGAGGGTGGGCTTCATTCAGTCTGACCACTTCAGCATCTGCCATTGCCAAATTAAATTACAAATGCCTCATTTTGATATTTTGTCCAGTTTAGCTGGAAAATAATGTATGTATGTAAAATACAAGGCGGCAGAGGGAGAATGAATGAAGCCTACAGCATAAACATAGACAACAACCTAAATAGGAAATGAGAATGTTTACAGCACTGTTGAGCTAAATGAATCGCTATCTCAATGAAAAGGGCTATGCTCGATAAAAAGCAGTCAGTGCTTGAGGTAGAAGCAATGGATGATGGTTAGTGAATACATATTGGGCTGTGGTGGCATCAGTACGCTTCTGTAAGATTACTTCAGGGAATACTGCATATGTGTCTGTGGATAAAATGACTATGGCTAGAAAACTTATGTGCAAAACATCGCTGTTTTGTACTTGAACTCTGGCTGACACAGAGAGTAAAAGAGAGGTAGCAGATATAGATGCAAACCTGTTCCCTCAGGCGCTTCTCTTCGTATCTTGTGCGCTCGTTGTTGGCTTTGTTCAGCCTCTCATTGATTTTCTTCTGTTGCGCAGGGCCCCGGCCAAAGAACACGTAATTTACAAAGGCATATTCGAGCAGGGCCAGGAACACAAACACAAAACAGCCCATGAGGTAGACGTCGATGGCTTTCACATACGGAATCTTTGGGAGAGTCTCCCTAAGGTGGGTGTTAATTGTTGTCATGGTAAGCACCGTTGTCACACCTGAGTACAGCAGCACACACACACACACACACACACACAAACAAAGAATTCCCCGTCAGACACAGAAGTTTCCCTTTAAACATTCACATTTAGACATACTTTATAATTTACACACTGTATAAAAATAAAGTCCTGCATTCTAAATCTGTAAGTAAAAGTACAAAAGTATTACCAGCAAATAAAAAAATTAAAATAAAAAAGATAAAGTAGTCACTAAGTAACAGAATTGCTCCTTCCAATGTAAAATTATCATATACTATATTATTTGATTAGTACTACTGATGCCTTGGCATATAAGCGGCATTGTAAGCCAGTAAGGGGAAGCTAATTGTAACTATACTATTTCATCTACAACATCATCATTTTGTTAGATGATCTTACGTATGGGAAATCTAAATCTGTAGTAAATAAGATGTCAGATGAATACAGTGCATTAAGAAGTACGCTATTTGTCTCTGAAATGTAGTGCAGTAGAAATATAAAGTAGAAGGAATTTGAAATACTCAAGTAAAGTACAAGTGCCTCAAAATTACAGTTATTGAGTAAATGTACTTAGTTGCATTCCACCACTGCTGTAGTTTAACAGAATAATGCAGGTGCATTGTGAAACTCACTGCCCATAAGGTATCTGGCGCTCTACATAGGGCTGGGTATTGTACCAATACCAGTACCCTTTAAGTGATACAGATACCAAAAGAATACCTTTTATCCGCTTCATTCGATACCCATCATGTGAACGGAAGCATTCGGTTATGAAAAATGCCACCACCACTCATCCACTAGCTGCTGTGGTAGTGGGCCAATCACACGTTGCATTAAATCAAAGAACGCTTGCGGTGATTGGCTGCGAGCAAAACCATACAAATACTAATTTTTTTTTCTCAGTTTGACTGGAGAAGTTTCGATACTACTCGGTACTGGGGTATTTCGGTGGATACCTTAAAGGTACCGAGTACCTATACCCAGCCCTAGCCCTAGATATTTGTATTGTTTGACAATTAAGCCAAATACAGAACGAAGTTGCACTTAATACACTTAATTTGTTACAGTGCAGTCTCCTACCTTACCCTTTTAATTTGGAGAACACCACATATTTCAACATTCAGTAGCATAAATAACAATTTTAGAAAATTGGTTAAAACAATGTTATTGTTATCTGTCAACTTAAGTCAAGTTGTTTACAGAGCCCCCAATATCTATTGTATATATATATTTTATTTATTTATTTTTTTAAATTTTGGCCGCTGTTTAAACATTTGTTAAATGGTTAACAGTAAAATTAGTGTTTCATAGGGTCAAAGGCCTGTAAATACTCCTCATATACTGTATGTGGGATCTTTTGTCAGAAATATGAGTGATCTGTGATGTGAGAGCTTCTTTGTCATACACAGTAATGTACATGTATTAAATGGCATAAGCAAAAGCAGTGAGAGGGTAACTGATATTGATATTGTGACATTCTGTGTACTTTAAGGTAATTTAAGGTATTATATTATGAGTAAGCATGTCCCTCAGGCTTACTTATAGTATGTAATTGGTGCTCTCATAACTCCATATTTGGACATCATGGACATCAGTGTGTCTACTGTCAGTGTTTACACAGCACTATTCAATTTGATAAAAGTTGATAGTTTCACGTGCCAGGAAATGTAGGCAACAACACTGAACATGAGACAGCCACATGCTGTTCGTTCCGCTGATAATCACAGGATTTTAACAGGTACACTTGGAAGTTTATTAAATGCAGCGGTGGCTGTGTCTTACCCAGGGCCACCCGAGCTGCAGACGCATCATAATTGATCCAGAAGGAGACCCAGGAGAGGATGGTGATCAAGATGGAGGGCATGTATGTTTGCAGGATGAAATATCCAATGTTCCTCTTAATCCTGAAACTCAGCGAAAGCCTTGGATATGAACCTGTAATAAGGAGAAAAGATGGAGTGATAGTTTGAGAAAAGAGCTGGGGCAGAGTAAAAAAAAATCAGTAAAAAAAAAAGGAGAGAGAGGGGGGGGGGGCAACTTAAGAGTTCCAAAGTCTGCACTTTGACAACACGCAGGGTAGTCATTTCTCCATTTGTTCAGATGGAGCACTTAATTTCCCCAAAGCGATGGATTCCTTTCCAGGGACAAGTTCGATTCCAATTAAACATGGCAGAAAGTCGCAAACACGGCAGATTTTTCTGCAACCCCCTATCTCAGCAGGCAGCTCCAGCATCCCTCTGAGAATTGTCACAGAGAGCAGCTCTGCTTTTCTTTCACACTTTCTCTGTCCTCTAAACATTACCAAAAGGACATTTCAGAGGTGCATAATTGCAACGCATGCCTTTACACTAAAAGAGGAAGGAAACTATATGTGGTTGAAAGGTGGTAACTCATTCCACTGAATGTTTTGCAGGGAAATATCAGCCACTTGTGCCAAGACATTAATTGGTCTTTTGACTGCACTTTAATTTAAACAACCACAACAATGCAATGCTGATGCAAACAGCAATATATACATCAAGGCAGGATCTCTCTGCTTCAGCTATAACTAGATATTTACGAGGTTGGAAACAATACAAAGTGCTCTAAATACAGTTAAATTCCATTCTATACAGTTTTATTTCCAATACGTCCCCAAAGAAGAAAAAAGGCTCCAGATAAGCGTGATGGTTTTTAATCTAAGAGGCTATTTGCTATGGGGAACATACAATGATGAATGACCTCATCATCTCCAGGTTCCTGTAAATCTTTTAATGAATCAATACCTTAGCATACACACTTCATCAAACCTGAGACAAGTGGCTTACATCACCCAAGTGCATCCGAGATTAATGGTCGCGAGAAATTTTCACAGGTTTCATTAAACTCCAACATGAGAATTACACTTGAATTTGACTTTTGTCTTTTGGAAACTGGGGATCACTTCTTTTTTTTTTCTTTTCTTTTGGAGCTTTTTTCACTCTTGAACTCGTCTGAAGTCTATTGGACATCTCTATACGGTAGGTCAAAGATTTAAATACAGAACTAACAGCATTCTGCATGCCCTCGCCACACCCTAACACAAATGTCCACCGACTATCATACTGGATGTAGAAAATGCAAAGTCTACTTTCCAAAGGACTGTATGTGTTTGTTTTGTTGCACTGCACTGTAGTTTAAATCCAGATATTCATGTGTAACATTTTGGGGAGCAATCCTCTCAATGTGTCTCAGCCAGTGGTGGAAGAACTAATCAGATTCTAAAAAAAAAAAAAAATAGTTCGACATTTGGGGGAATAAACGTATTCACTCTCTTGCTGAGAGTTAAATGAGAAAATAAATACCACTCATCGCTGTGCACTAAATATAAAGCTAAAGGCAGAGAGACAGTTAGCTTAGCTTAGCATTAAGCCTGAGAACAGAGGGAGACAATTAGCCTGGCTCTGTGGTCAAACTAAATCTGCCAAATAAAGGTCACTCTGAAGTACAAAGTTGCACTAAATAGAAATACTCAGCAAAGCACCACAAACTTGTATACAAGTACCAACAATTCATGTACAGTAGTATTGTCCTCAATTGAATTCTGATTCTAATAGGAACACTGATGATGAAATATGTCAGAGAACAATTACTGTAGCTATCATGAGTCAATGTTTGGTACTTTAGTTGCACTTTGCCTTGTTTTTGCAAGTCAGTGCACATTTAAAATATAAATAAGTGGAAATGGCCACCTACAATCTGCTGCACTGAAAAGGAAGTTATCTTCCAGCACGACCCAAATATAATCCTATTCCCCGCAGTGACAATGACATATTTACTGTTGCCCCCACTCACAGAGCTCCCAGTGGTGATTTCGATCCAGAGGTGTTTATAAAGCATGTAAGCATCATTTTGTGTATGCAGTGGACACTTTCAGCCTAATTAGAAGCATTTTCTACAACAGCCTTACCTGTAGTAAACCTGACCTCCCTGGACACCAAGCGGAGTTCTACAATGGAAAACTGAGGTAACTCCAACTTGTCAACGCCCGTCACGGCGCTGTCTCCTCCTTGCCAGAAGAATACGATGTCATCTGTGGTATATCCATCTGTGACAAGGTCAGGGTAAATTCAGGGGGAGAGACAAGAGAGGGGGAATGAAACATGTGGAGTGTTAAGTGTGGTGAAATAACAGCCATTAAAGATAACCATGTTTCTATTTCAAGTCTCTTCCAAGAGTTTGGATAATGAGCGGAGGTCGCTTTGACAAATCAACAACTTATCTTTTTTTTTATCTACTTTATGTTTCATTACAGTCATTTAGAGCTAAGCAACCTCACAAAATATTCAGTCTTTTTATGTTGACTTTTGGAGGTCTCTGCATCGCAAAAATCTGGGACTATATCCTATTCATTTACATCACTCTGTTCAGTTCTGGTTCCCGAAAAAAATGTTGTACATGGGGATTTTATTTTTTGGCTTAAAAACGCATACCAAGTTCTAAAGATGGGTCAATCATGTTAACACATTTGTCAACAAGACATCACAGTTTTATTATATTACTCCTAAGGATGCATTACGGATTGTAGCCAGACAGTTGGAGGTGATGGGCTTTAAAGGAGAAATGTTTTCTCCAGTGGGACCACGCAGCACCAAAGACGGCACTAAAACAAAACAAAAAGTCCTTCAGTGGAAAACATTTTCTACCAAAGACTGTTCTGTTCGGTCTGTTCTTTCGGTGTGCAATCCCATGCTCCACTGTCCAGACTACTATGGAGCTATATCAATGCATGCATTGCCTGCTGCATGAATATTTATTAACATGTGTCACTTGGTATGGCGTTCCCACACATCCTTAACTGGCAGTGCAATTGAAAGTGACCACAGCAGCAGATTTATGTCAATAGGCCAGTATGCATTCACTGCAGAGCAATTTCTCAGTCCGGGAAGTGTTAACAACATTTCACATTCTACTACCCCACACCCAGACCTGGATGGCATTAAACTCACTACGGGACCAGGATTCATTGCCATTAAATCTCCCTCTGAGGTTATAGGGTAAGGAAATGTGACATTGTCCATGAAATTGAAACAACTGCTTGCCTAATCAATCAAACTGATGGTAAATGTGCATGACTCCCACTAGAGCAGAGCGTTACTTGAGCACAAACAACAGATATTTTTGCAACTCTTTAATTCATGGCATATCCATATTTCATTGCTTACTGATTTCCCCGAAGGTAAACACTAAGCACTTTTATCTTGAACAACAAAAAACACAAATATCTGCCGTATTGAGCAAGTGGGTTGATTGATGGAGTGGTCAATGAAAATGATCAAGCAAATACAATTTTTAATTACACCACTAGTACATTTTTCAACTGGATATTGATGTGTCTAAATTAAAGCATTTGGGGAGGGGGGAAAGACGTGAAACATCAATTAAAGGATATTTTGTGATATCATGTAAAGTCTGCAATTTTGTCTTATTTGCTCCTATGTGTATGTACATACCTGATGACTTCACAGAGACACATGCCGATGACAACATTCCCTTTTAAGAGTTAAGCTACCAGTTTACAATGTTCCATATCTTTTTTTCATCCCATTATGATCTGAAAGGGCAACTCCATCAGTTTCACACATAAAGGCCAGTTTATTAGCCATGGGGAGTACTGCTCAACCCGTAATGGATCATAACTCCCATGGCTCTCGGGGTAAAAGTGCAGAACAAATCAGGAACAGAAGGGCTAACCACGTAGTTCCTGAATAACTCTAGGAATAGTTGGAGATTTTGAAATTTTATTCGAGAATTAGCTTTCTTGCCGAGAATTAAGACGATTGAATTGAATACCACTCAACAATCTGTTCGGAAAATATGAAGCTAAAGCCAGGAGATGCTCGATGGTGTTTTAAGCCTCCAACGTCGCCTTCCAGGCAGCTAACCCTAACCCTAAACATAACCATTGCCGCGCTGCCTGGAAGGCGACGTTGGGGGCTTAAAACACCAAACACCCCAGGAGACGGTTAGCTTAGCTTAGCATAAAGAGTGGAAACAAGGGGGAAGCAGCTAGCCTGGCTCTGTCATATCTTGTTTGTTTAATCCAGACTATGTCTTGTCTTGTTGTTTTCATCAAACTCTCTGCAAAAAAGCAATTTCCCAAAATGCTGAACTATTCCTTTAAGGACAACGTTAGATAATGATAAGTTACTATACTTGAGAACAATATCTGGCAATTTACAAACTGACCACGTCCTTAATTAATCATTCCTGATTAATTAGGCGCTAAATGACACTTAACCCATAACTGATTATTACTTGCTTGTTACTTACATATTAGATACTAGTTATGTGTGCTGGGTATTGTGGATGGTGTGTGTATGTCTTTCAGACATTGCACGACAATAGAGGTTAAGAGCCATATTGAGAGTGATGCAAGGTCGCTAATATTTATGTTATCATTTTTCCTTCACCACTCAATGATCCAGCAGTGGCCCTGTCCATCTGTCAAACTGACGGAATAGTAATCAATGTACTGTGATTTCTTCACTATTTCTCAAGGCATCAACTGCAGAGGTCAAACATCTGACAAATGGCACCCATTGACAAATAACAGCCCTAAATTATTTATACAAAATGTCAACTTATGTGTCAAATTATGTGTTTTTTGAACATAGTACAAACAGCTTTGTGGCAGCCACGCTTATTGCTTCTGAAGGTTGCTGTAAGTTAAGGGTCTTTCTTGTGAGAGATAAAGTCAAATTATACTCACAACTTTCAATTTCCAGGGTGCAGTTCTGTTCATCAAGAGGGTACCTCCTCAAGTCCATCATGCAAGCAGCAGTGGTGGTTATTCTAAGAAAAACAGACAGAAACAGAACAGAGACTTAGGTGATTTTCTAAAAACCTGGATACACACGAACACAGACAATTGTATGTAATGTTTTCCACAAATAAGAGGGAGGTGAGGTCACAGATTAACTGTAACATGTTGTACAACATGACGTACCACCAGTTTGTCCACCACTTAATCAAGTAGCACTTTCAAAGTCACTATTTTGTGGCTGTTTGTTAAAAAACATTTAGCCAATATCGTTAGCATGTATCTTAATGGGTTTGAATGTATGCAACTGTGCAGCACAATCATGCTTCAGGGTCAAGGAAGATGGAGACTCTGCCTGTGTAACATGATGCATTGAAGCATTGCTCACTTTTATCAAAAAAAAGAGTTTGTTTTGGGGGGAATTTTCAACAGTATTTGTCCTCCTTTACCAGAGACTCTTAAATATGATTTATTCTTTATGTTTGTGTGAGTAGTCTGGAGAAGTATTTCCTTTTATATGGATCGCTAACTGCTCAGCATCTGCGGTTTGGTCAATGCACGTTATTTATTGCTAGTTCCAAGATGTGCATTTCTGCCAGGTATAGCTTTAGAAAATGTGTATGCATAGCAGTTTATTAACATCAATACATCCAGTGGCCCAGGAAAAACAGCTTTGGCTACAAATTGCACGTGTAGGGGTCTTTGGCATTTCACTGAAATATTTACCGGTGCAGCTCATTTTAGTGATTACATTTCTGCTGTTCATACCAGCTGCTATGTGTTCATCATACTAGCTTTCATTCGCTTAGTGCCCTCGTGTGTAAATGAAATAGAAAAATTAATTTTCAGCTCATCATCTCAGTGTCAGAAGCCACCAGCTCTTTCCCCTGTGAACGTGCTGGTGGCTTCTGACACAGAGAGTAGAGAGTAATAAGAAGTTTTACCCTTTAAAGCACGTTTCACATTTTGAATACATTATCAATCATGTTTAAGTCCAAGCCACCGATGCTGCTACAGTCTGTGGTTGTACATGGATGCAGTAAGCAAATGGACACAACCATCTGCAGTACCTACAATTATTAATACAGTAGATAATAAGCCGTTTGCATTGGAAATATATTGCTTGAACACAGGGTTTCTAAATTGGTCATGGTGAGGTGAACAGAGTGCTGTCGGCGGGTAATTGGAAAACAAAATATGTTCTGGTAAAGATGATTGGGCCAGATTAACACACAAGCATGTGGGGCCTCTGGGTCCATGATAGCAGGAGGCAACAGAAGGGTAAATAAAATAGCACATAAACAAAATGTGTGACAGGTATATATTTATTATTCACAATGACACTGAGCTGCATTCTGCTGCACAAGCATTAAGCTGCTCGAAGTGCATTCCGTTCAGCTCTACTGTACTGCACCTCCCTGCTGTCTCACAACGCTCTTCTGCTCCGAGTGTGCAGCAGGGCTACTACTGACACACACAGGGAGGAGATCAAATCATGCCCAATTACATTAATAAGAAAGGCCACTTGGAAATCATTATTTTCCAGGCAAGAGTTTGAAAATAAGCTACGTCTTTTCAATGTTTCTCAGTGGCATAAGGTAGTTACGACAGGCCCCAAGGCATGCTAGTTACTAGTTATGAAACACACACACACACACACACACACACACACACACACACGCACACACGACTAGCAGTTTTTTTTCAGTCTTGGCAGATTTTGTGCCTAAACTATACCCTATCATCTTGTCACATTACCAGAGACTTGACATTGGACAACATCAATATACATATTAGCCAGCAATCATCATTGAATATCTGTATATGACAAAAATACCAAAGAAACTAAGAAATTATTCATTAAATTGAATAGTTTTTTATAGTCTATTTATAGTTTTTATAGTTTATGTAGAATAAGCATATTATTTTGTCATAGATTGTTTCTGACTATTTTATCCCCCAAAAAAATGACATAAAAAAAGAGATGGGTTTGCCTTTTCAAGGGCATAAATAGCAAATTGCAGTTTTTCATTTAACATGGGTTCTTCTTTGAGCACGTGTGGCAATCTGAGTCACTCGCAATGGCCTGTTCTCCACCCAACACACTGTTGCAGGGCTTCAGTTATACACAGAGAAAAAAATGAAAGCCATACCCCTGAGTGTGTTGTAATCTCAGCATCTCTGTTCTTTGTTTCTATGGTCTGTGAGAGCCGTGTGGAGGAAATCCCAGACCACTTTTTTTTAGTACAGCACCTCTACGTCTTATGACAGCGAACTATAGAAACTTCCAACACATTATAACGACAGCCTTGGCCCTAAACAATGAAGTAGTGGTAACAAAAATACATCACCAAAAAAAGTATGCCAAAGTTGCATCGTATTGTATGCAGTGACAAACTAAATACGGAGAAACTAAAATGTGCTGCCTGAAACCTAAAGCTGTAGTGCGTTCCTGTGTCCTCTGTGATCATAAACAGGAAGACATATCCTGTCAAGACACAGTTACTGTTCTTAAAAGACAATACCCCTGGTAGCACAGTGAAGCAGTGAAACTCTGGCAGCAGCAGCAGCAGCTCGGAGTAATGGACAGAAATGATTTCTTCACCCCCTGGCAGAGAGAAGGAAAAAAAAAAAAACCAGGACGAATAAAATTGACTTTATATGTGACAGTTAACAAGTCAGGGGAGAATCCTCATTGAGTAGGCACAAGTTGGGACGGCTCACAGCGAGGGCCTGGGATTTGGATATGTCAGCAGATGTAGGTCAGCAACTTACAGTCCCACCAGAGACGGTCAGCAGCAGCCTAAGACCTGAGCAGCCACTGCAGTCCCACACTCAGCAGTCCCTTTACTTTGTAGATTTCAACATGACATGCAAAGTTTGTATTGTTTCAATAAGAGGTATGAGACGACTACAAATTATAGTGTGAGAATCATTTTTTGCAAATGTAACTTTAATATCATAACAATGCAAAACAAAGTAAAACTAAAAGAGCTTTCTAGCAGGCGCAGAGTCTGAGGAAGTTAACTTATAATTCACAATTAAAAGGTGCATTGCACTCATTTCTACAGGCCACTCTTGAGTTTTCCGACAATGTATCGTGCCAGCATTACGTGACAACTAAAAGCAATCTGGAGGTGGATCACAGAGCCTCAGCACTATAGTCTATATCGACGACGTTTCATTTGCGTGATTGTTCCGTGCCACCGGGGATTCCGCTGGATGTCCCTCATTTTAGGCCGGATGTCCTTCACCTTCCGCTTTCTTTGTGTTGGCATTCTAAACTCCGGTTGATTCGGGAAACATCCTCCGAGCTAGAACCGACAACCAAATTATATTTATCTTTTTTATGAGAAAAATTCTCATCACACACACTGCAGCCATTTTGATTCCAGAGCTCGCCTCCCTACATACCACCAAAACAAGTTCCTTCCAGAGGCTATTTTGCTGCAGCACCGTACCTGCGCCTGGCGCTTAGCGCCGCTCAAGACGATTGTGATTGGTTTAAAGATATGCCAATAAACTAGAGCACTTTTTTTCTCCCATCCCAGAATGTTTTGTGGACTAGCCAGACCTTCCGCCGCAGCGATGTGGAGGAAGGTCTGGCAATGCGAGACTACAGCACGACAGACAGGGAGGCTTTCAGATACACGACACCTACACAGTCTACTCCTGTAGCCCTCTCTGTGAGGCAGCTTGCTTACCAAAGAAGATCATAGTACTACACCATGGTTTAATAAACAGAGGAACACGAGATGGGAAGAGAGAAATCACCATCTGGCGAAAGCTTAGCTCAACAAAGCCCTCAATGCTCTGAGGAACCGGTGCACTTCCAAACTGGATTGTCAGTCCGCTATCAATGATTCAGCCTCTCAACTCACTGGCAAGTTAGACAAAAGCTGCTCTATAATGCACACAGGGCTGGACACTTTCTACTGACACAGACTTCTTTTATTGATGGTTGGAATGATTTTGTTTGTTTGCAACACCCAAATGCTCTTCTGCACCACTCAGCAGTCTTCAGACCGGTCCCCCTCCCTCCTCTTCACATAAAAATAAAGCACAAGGTTGAAATCGAGCTACAGTATACAGTATGTCAAGTATACAGAAATGACAATTTAAGCAAGGTTTGCAAAATAAATATTCAGTCGAGGGACAGGGTTGGGGGCAGTTTTCCAGATTTGATTTGAATTTTGGACCTACAGTACACCATCATTCCTCCATCGTTTGATTCTCACAATGCATGGCCACCCTTGGGGAAATGAATTATGGGCAAGGCATATGCACATTTATAGACAATACATCTCCAATCCACTATATTTACATATCATTGGCAGTGGTACTCAGTTCATTTCCTTAAGTAAAGACACCAATGTAAGAATGTTCTTGAGTAAACCTCCTTAGTTTCTTTCCATCCACTGCTCATTGGACAATGGGAAGAATCTGAGGCACAGAAACACACATACCCACAGGTACCAATCACCCATGTTGGGAAGGTTACTTTGGAAATGTAATAGGTTACTGATTACACGTTACCCTATTTAAATTGTAACAGTAGTGTAACCATTTCAATTACTTTGACAAAATAATGTAACTCATTACATTGAATTACTTTTTGATTTCTTTTCTAAATTTCTAAAGCTTGAGAGGCAATTTAACTGTCAGACGGGCGGCGCTGCAAATTCAAACAGGAGAACCAATCGTAAGAATAGCATCAAACGTTATTCAGCGGCTGTGGCTGGAAATGGAAAAAGAAGACAGTGTGCACATGAAAAACATGCAAAGCAACAAAATTCATAATCTTCAACATATAGCCTTGCTTTTGACAGAAAATATTCAGATGTAACCTCCAAATGTAACCCATTTTCGTGGATAACTGTAATTGTGTGTAATTTAATTTCCCATTATTTTCCCAGGAACAGTAACGGAATACAGCTACCTTTATTTTGCAATTAAATTACGTGACGCCGTTGCACGTGACTAGTTACTCCCCAACACTGCCAGTCACCTTGGAAAGACTGGGGACCGTGATCTAAACGCTACAACGACCACGAGGCAGTGCTGATTACTGTGCTGTATGCTACCCCAAATCACAATCAATGCATTCAAATATGGAACATTCAGCAACAAGGAAAACTATAGACTAAGTGTATCAAATCAAATCAATTTAATTGATGCAATCTAAAAAACATAAAAAGATGCAATCTGCTTGGTTTATCCACAGAATAGAGACTGCAGGTACAGAGAATGCACCATTTAACGCTCAACACGAGATCAGTGGGTAAAGAAAATGTGGACAAGTAGAGCTTGGACTTCAAATGAATACAAAAACAGAGGCGGTTAATCAACACAAATCAGCACAGCTCAGATTAAAATCAATGTGAGCACTAGGAATCAGGGTAAATAATGGTTTCAGAAAAAGACAAACACCAGTATCAGCACATTTCACAGTGAGTGGATAGGTGAGAGCGCAGCACTGGGTGCAGTAGTGTGTGTAATGTGATTGTCCACAGTTTGCAGTCTACTGTGTTCCAGAGTAGCACAGGGGATGGATTCAAAAAGGCGGTCTTTACAAGAAAATGCAGTTAAGACAACAAAAAACTGCAGCCATCAAACTTGAGAGGAACTGAGAACGCAACATGTACTGTTAAAGTTACATCTATTGGTTTCTGGAAAGAAAATGCCCACACAACCCTTGGGCAAAGTCAAACATTTTCACAAAGCGATTTAATTGCATGCTTACAGGAGGCTTGTAAAGGTGCTGAAATCACCATGGCATGTAGATTATGCACTGCTTCTAATTACCGTACACGGCTGAAAAAATGGTCTGGAGGACAGATCCAAGGGGTTGACGCCATCTGCCTTTTACCATTACTGCAGTGGGTGATGCAGTATGCTCGAAGCTGAGATGTTGGAGAATGCTACCGTCCCTAGCAACAGTCTTAGCTTTCTGTTTTTATGCAGGCATAAAGCCAGTAGAGGTGCAAATGCAGGTGTAATGCTATTTTCTCCTGGCACAAGTCCATTTTTACTATGCTTGTACCTGGAACCTGAATGTGCTGAGGTACGTACGCTGAGAGGAGCAGCTGGGACTCTTTATTCAGGGTCATTTTGGCACCAAATGGTGTGAAATTGATCCCGTTTCCACCTGCTTTATTTGGTGGAGGCACACGTATACGTTTTTCAGTGGTGTAACTAAGTACATTTACTCACGTACTGTGCTTATAAGTACAAATTTGAAGTACTTGTACTTTACTTGTCTTTTCTTTTCATGCTACTTTCTACTTCTATTCCACTACATTTCAGAGAGAAATATTGTACTTTATACTCCACTACATTGATACGACAGCTTTAGTTACTAGTTGCTTTACAAATTAAGAGTTTTGCACGCAAAGCACATGTAGTTTATTAAATACAATGTTGTGTTTTAAATTAAACTACCCAACAATATAACGGCCTACAAGTACAGCTGAAATGAGTAGACCATTAAACATTAAACTGTTTTGATCATTTCCAGTTCTTCTGCTTTGAATACTTTTACTTTAAATACTTTAAGTACATTTTCCTGATGATACTTACATACTTTTACTTAAGTAACACTTTCAATGCAGCACTTTTACGTGTTAAAGAGTATTTTTACAGTGTGGTACAAGTACTTTTACTTAAGTAAAGGATCGGAATACTTCTTCCACCACTGAAGTTTTTCCATCTAAAGCAATCAAAGATGCATTTAATTCATTGATTAATGCCGAATTAGCATTTACACAAATGGGTCATTCTTACTTCATCAACATGTTATCTACAACTGCTTGTAGGATGTATGAGGTCATTCTGTTTCAGTTCAGTAGCCGTTAAACAGCAGCAGAACGGGGAAGACAGAGGGTGATTTGATTGGCCTTTATTGAAGCATGCCCAAGCGGTACCTCCTGACGTATTCCTCTAACAAATGATATATTCATCCTGCTCCAGACCCTTCTCAGGGCGGCACCATGCTGCTCCAAGATTGCACTTGTACATTGCCAGGCCCATGTGTCACAGAAGGTAAAGAACAAACCTTAAAGAGGCATCTAGTAGGCGGACATTTCAGCAGCAGTAAGATTGCATTTCTACAAAGTTGATACCTTTGTGAAGAGCCATAACAGGAGAAAAGAAAAAAAAACTTTTGCCATCAAATCTCACTTTGTGTCAGCACCAATTCAGTAATTCAGGGTTTCTGAATACTGATTATTGTATTAATAATTCATTACTTCATATGATCTACACCTTGTCACCTTTTTTTCATTGAACAAAACATTTTCCCAGATTCTTTGCCTCCATCAAACTACTTTGTTTTAATGACTTGTGTTGAGAAAAGCAGCAATCCATCCTGTGCTTTAACAAACCTCAGGACCCTTTAAGCTGTCCCCAAGGGATTCTAGCTGGGTCCCTCTGTGCACATTTGCTGTTGTACTTTTATTTTTTGCCATTCTGGGGCATTTAATCTTAGATTGAAAGTACCCCTCTCCTTCCAAACTATTGTTATTGTTTGTCCTGAGTCATACTAAGATGTTTTTAGACAATTCATTTTTATAAATAAAGCTTTAAAGCCTGTTTTTCTTGCCAAAAATAAAATCTTTCATAATTCCTCCTGCCACAGGACCAGAATACTAGCAGCGGCGATCTTGTTTTTTCTAGCGCCACATGTGAGGTTATCAACATATATTCAATGACGTGTTTGCTCTTGCTCTAGATCGGACACTTTCCAGCATCTTTTTTTTTTTTTGATTTTGTTTTTTGGGGCATTTTTAGGTCTTTATTTGACAGGACAGCTGAAGACATGAAAGGGGAGAGAAAGGGGGAATGACATGCAGCAAAGGGCCGCAGGTCTGCGTCGAACCCGGGCCCGTTGGGTCGAGAAGTAAACCTCTATATATGGGCGCCCGCTCTACCAACTGAGCTACCTGGGCGCCCTGATTACAGCATCTTTAATGTGAATAGTTTCTACTTTCTTCTCTCCTCTGTGACAATAAACTGAATATCTTTGAGTTGTGGACAAAACAAGACATTTGAGAACGTCATCTTGGGCTTTGGGAAAAACTGATCCATTTCACCATTTTCTGATATTATATTTATATATACCCTGTGCAGTCCACTTCACAGGGAACTACTAGGTGATCGGAACGCACCCTTAGATTTCGACTATGCGTTCTATGAAATAGAATCCTGCCGGCGCCACGTGCTGCTGAGTCAGTATTGACTTTTGTGGCGCACAACTGTCAGTTTGTGTGAAATAAAAAAAGTTATTTTTCCCTTTTTGTAAATCTTTTGTCAATCTAAAGTAGATACAGGTTGAAATGCAGAAAACACAACCAAACAACAAACATACAGTACTGATTAGCCACAAATTGAAATGAGAAATGCCGATGTAGAGTCTCTTACCTCAGCCCGTATAAGACAGTGCCATCTGGGTGCAGTCGGATCATACGGTTTTTTACTGTCACACCATGAAGAAAGGACTTCTTGTCATTTAGGAAGTAGGTGTCAGGGAGCCAAAGCTGGTCTGCTACACGGTTGTCCAGAGTCAGGTTTAGCTTCAGCTCACCATAGGCCAAACGCTTATCTCGCCAGCTCTGCTGGAAATACATAGTGATGGTGTAGTCCTGGGGAGAAAGAAAAACGTGTATGAAGTCACAGAGCAAAAAAATAGTCAGTTGTACTGTACACAAGATCAATGAGCTACAGGAATAATTTAGCAATGTTTATCTAATTGTTTCCTGCCGGTGCCCGATTTAAGGGACCCCTTCATATATAGTGGGAATGGTTTATCAAACTTGGGGTAACACATGAACATAGATGTTATCACAGACAAAAATAAAAAAAATAAAGTTGAATATTGATGCCAGTCCTAAAATTACAAATGACAGATAAAATAATTCATGTAGAGGACAAGAACAAGAACAGGCGTGAGCATATAAAACATTTAAAATGCCTCTATTCAGTGGTTTACCACAATGTAATTTAATGAAGGGCAAAAAGAGGAATAAGCAACTCTGACAAGGCTACAACGGCGATAAAAGAAATGCATCTCCTACGAGGGCACTACAACACTGTTTTTATGCTTTTAGATCATGGAATTGTTTTGCCTTTTTACACAAATCAGAAAAAACTAAACTGCTCAGCATTTGTCAAATAAGACATGGGCAGCAAACCAATAAATACAACTGTGCTAGTACTCCTGTATTATACTGTATCTGAGAAAGCGCTTAAGCTAATGCATCATTGCCCCTCTGTTCAAAGTAATATACAGTGAGACAGATACACATTGGCTTGATTTTCAACCTACAGTCCAATGATTTTAAATACCGTGTGTCATTAATCTCAGGTCATTTTTTTTAACAGGTATAATATATTACCCACGCTTCATGTGTTCGAGCATGATGACGCACGTTAAAGGAGACATTATGCTTTTCTGTATTTTCTGTCATATCTACAGTATAATGTTAAAATAACAAATGTTCATATTAAACGTGGCCAAAGGTAAAGATATTTAGAAGTGAACACACATTGAACACACAGGCAGTGGTGTAGCCTAATGTGGGAATACCTTTATTTATCCCATGAGAAGGAAAACACAGATGGCATTCAAAATATATCAAAAATATAACGGAATATAAAGCAGTAAGGGGCCTTTCACATCAGGGACCTAAGCCTGGATCACAAAAGTTGACCCCAAAGCAGCGAGGACAAAATAAAATGGGCTACTTATATTTGTCTTAAATATGTGGTGAAGGGAGGATGCTGGCGTTAGTGTAGGCGGAGCATTTGGGCCCGGTCGCTATACGCACACACTACGCACTGCGCTCAGTGAGGAGCGGGTCGATGAGAAAAGTCTCTGCAGTGTTAGTTTAGTTCGCTGTCACATTACTCAACCCCGTATTTGTGAATACAAATATCTGAAGTGAAAGTTCTGTCACAAATATATGTTGTCACAGGACAAAGACGTTTGTAACTTACCATGTTTACTTCTGAGATGGAGTCGATGCTCGCTATGTTGATGCTCATTCCTACGATGACTGGAGGACCTGAGGGAACAAACCAAAAAACTGATATCACTGAAAAAGTACAAGAAAGATAACGTGCAACTACTGTAATTGGAATGCACTTCCATGCACAAAGCAAAATAAATATATGGAGTACTGATGTTACATTCATTTACCTATTTGAAATCCCACTTATGTTCTTAAACACATTTTTTCCTTTTCAAATGCATGTTGTAGGTCACGTTTCGTTGCTGTGATTGGTTGTAGGTTTACTGTATTCAATTGCATGCAGAGGGTAACGTGCAGTGGGTAACGCCCCTTGGAAATCGAAAATGAACTGAGAGGTTGCAAACTAAAATGCATTTGTGAATTAGTCTGGCAATGCCAGGCTATAAAAGATCAACATCAGCTAGAACACTTGCATTATGCATTATTTGCACATGTTGAACTACGTTGATGAAAAATTCAAATCTGTTTTTGCTGCTCAGAGACTGTACGTAAAACAGAAAGCAAAGATCAGTTACTCTCAGCTTGTGCTTATGAAACAGCACAGGGAAAATGCACTCATCCATCCTAATTTCTAGGCTAGCAAGGACCGGGAAGAGCAGACTGTGCCTAGGTTACACGATTACCGTACACGCTGTTGACATGTAAACAGCTATGCACATCGACTCCCTTACATGTACAGATAACACTTAGCACACTTCAATATTCACGCAAGTTAAGGTTTACAAGGATTATCCATTTCATGGTGCCCATGTACATACACACAGTCACTGAAACTAAGAGTAGGTGGACTTTAGACATACTGTGTGACTGTGTACTGTGTGATCACACAGATCAGCCAATGTACAACATAGTCTTTACTTTAGGGACATACTTCACATCTGTGTGCTTACAATACATTTTAAATAATGAATAAATGACCATTTTTGGCAACAGTGGGGTATTCCCTGAGCCTCGAGTTCTCTGTTTAAGTCACTAACCTGGAGTTTATTATTTTGTTGTTGTCAGCGCTTTTCAGATTAGGCGTTATGCAAACAGACTTTGGAATATTAGCATCCCACTACAACCACACCTGCTTGGTCAAAACAGACAGCAACGCTGAGGAGGCTCAGAATAAGAATAAACTTATTGTCAGGTAAGTAACACTTACAAGGAATTTGCCTTGGTGATTGGTGCATATATAAAGGTATTAAAAAGGAAATAAAGCAAAGTTAAACAAGACAAAACAATGTGCACCAACACACCGAGGCGACAGTACATGGCGCCATCTTGCCCTTCGTAAAGCTAGACGCAGAACTGCAGTGAGGGCTGGAGTATTTTCAAAGCGATGTCTTTTTCTTCCTTTTATCTGTTCTTTGCTTGGTACATTTTCTAGCAAGCAGCAAAATAAAGAGAAGCCGTTACCCCAGGCAGTGGATTTTGGGAGTGAACAGATTTGTTGACACTGATACTCAGTGTTTTATCGTTACAAATTCTTTCTCCTATGCATTTTCAGTCCACAACACCTAAACATACGCTCCCTCCCCGTCCTTTCCTCTTCAAACCGTGTCAGCCTTGCATTACCTCAGTGAGAATGATCAGGCCACAAAATATAAAAGTGCTGACACAGAAAACAGAAACAGCAGAAACATTTCAGTGATTGGTTTATGAGGCTGTGCTGAATCAGTGTATTCACATAATGTTGTATTATAGTGGAAATGGCATTAGCATAAGGATCATAAACAACACAGAAAACAGCTTCACTTCGATATGTCATTTTTTGCGTGTATCATCACAATCAAGAGATACAGAATATACTTTTACTCAAATAGGATTTACACATTAGCCTACTGTTAAATATTCGATTTCTCCTGTTCCGTCCTTTTCTCTCTCTCTCTCTCTCTGCCATTCTGTTTGTCCATGTCCTTATCTCTGACTCAAGAACAAAACAGAAAATGCTAATGACTAGAACTGAACAGTTTTCATACCATCCTGGTCAGAAGCAGCTAGAAGTAAGTTGTTTGTCCTTTGTTGGATTTGTCCTTGCACATGTGTTTAGATCACTTGTTTTCACATTTCTTCTCTTTTCTTTAAACTTTGCAAGGTTTCATTCTCCCAACGGTTCACAAAATAGACTTAATCAAAAAAAGAGTGCAATGTCACAGTTTGACCAGAATAGACAACTTCCCCTTTCTTCTAAATCCTCTCAAAATACAACACTTTGAAATGCAAAAAAGAATGGAAAAAAAGATCTTGACAGCATGTGCCATAGTGATGTAGGTTGCAGACTTGCACAGTTCAGATGCCATAAATATTGACAATGTATAAATGTGCTTATATAATCCTAATCTGTCCAAATAGCCTTCACAAGCCTAAAATAAAGAGTATAAGTGCATGAAAAGGCCATATGACTTGACTTCTTTTTATGGAATATGGCAAAAGAAATACATGCCAATGAAAGCCAATGTGAGAATAGTGTTTATCACTGTAATAACAGCATAGACCCACAAACTGTGTGTCTGGTTTCAATTAGTTAAGAGCATGGAGCTCATAGTGCATTCTATAAAATATAAAGTAACAGAGGAATGAGCACATCCGACCAAAGGCATTTTGTGTGGACAAAGATATTAATGAAAATATGTTTTAACAATTAACCAATGGAATCTCTTCATTGATGGGTAAAATTCCATCAAGTACGCTTTAATCACATCGGCAGTTTTCTCTGATGAAACTAAGGAAAATGTTTTTTATTTGGGTGAGACTTAGTTTCTTGAATATTGCATTGTACATTGCATCAGAACAGTTCAGTTTATCCCCCAGTCCAAAATAAAAACAAACTAGACTTGCATGAAAGTATAATGGGGTCCAAGCACCCCACGCAAAGTCTAACCAAAGTCCCATTGACCCAGAGCGATTGTGAAGCCAAGAGCAACATTGAATGAGGCTTTAAAGGTGGTTTAACACAAGTTTGTTTGCATGCTTGGACAAGCTCAGACGTACTCCTGCAGGGCACACTGCCAGGATCTGACCCACCTCTGTTATTTTAACAGGCTATTGTTGCACATATCGGAACATTTGATATTTTATATTAAGTATTTGTTAATGATTACCAAATGATTTGTAAACCTTTAAGAAATCATTTAAAAAACAAAAACTATTTGGATGGTTATTATAAAGTTGTAACTGATGTTAATAATGCCTTGTTTATGGTTAATAAAACATCTATAAACATTCTTTAGCTATTAGTGCACAAATAATTAAAAAATTCATATCATTAAGAGATCACAGAAAAAAAAGATTTAATGGGACCAAAGTAATGTTACGTGATGCTTTAAAAACCACTTATTACTCATAATTATTAACTAATTATTATAAGCCAAAAAAGTCACAACTTTATAATAGCATATTATTAACCACACTGTATATCTAAAATTCATTTATATAACACTAAACTAATGATACAATATCATACATTATAACATTCTGAATATTAATTAGTAAACATAATTGCATTGTTTGTTAACAGTAAAATAACTATTACCTAAAGTTGAATTAACTATCAATTCACCATTTTGTTAATGATGGTTAGTATTAAGTGCTACGCTGCATTTTGATGGAATAATGTTTTTACCAGCCGTGCCAGCTGATATCTACTTTCATTTGAGTAAATGGATCATATAATACGCAATTAATTATCTGAACTGGACCATTTGGTCAAAGCTTTGAAAAACCCATAAATTAGAAAAATATGATCATAATTGGGTCATTATTTCTGAGCTCTGCAGCAAACGAAACTCTCCTGTACTCTCCTGTACTGTACTATCCCGCGCTCTACGATCCGGAGGTATTAGGGTCAGGAAATACCCCGAAGCCTGGGGGGAGACAGTCGTGACTGTACTCATTTATGAGATTACAAAGACATACAGAACTTGTAATGTAACACTCTGGGCTCTTTCTGTTTGAATTCAACATTACTGGATGCAACATCAGAGAGTCAAAAGACAAACGACCCAAAGTACGATGTAGGAAACTGACTCAAATCCATAACCACTGTCTGTTAACACGTACCACGATTCATCTAAATGACTTAAAGATCTTTTCCTCGTATGGGGTATGCGACCCTTCCTGAAGATATTGATTCATTGCAATGTTTCTTTTCAAATACTAGTACTAAAACATTAACCAGCAAGCCAGTTGATCGAAACGGACCATCTATCCTGTCTGTTATATCCTGTAACCCCCTCCCACTACGCTAAATGCCCTGAAGCTTTGTCATATTTCTTGACCCATCTCTTTCAAAAAAAAA
Source organism: Gymnocephalus cernua (assembly GCA_023631565.1). NCBI lineage: Eukaryota > Metazoa > Chordata > Actinopteri > Perciformes > Percidae > Gymnocephalus > Gymnocephalus cernua. Next base: position 18,935,194 of record CM042439.1, read on the forward strand.
GAAGGGAGGAAGTAGGGCCATTTCCCATCGCACTTTGTGAAGGCAACCGGTAACAGTTTTCCCCAGAGATGTTAAAGTACATTCGTTCGCTAGATAAAACAGAAAGCACCAAATATCCCCACCCCACCCCCCCACCTCTCTCTCCCTCTCCCTCTCTCTGACCCTGCTTTAGTGAAACAGAGGCACTCACTTTGTCACCACATCTTTCTTAAAATAAAGCCTGCCACCTGTACTTGCACTTCACACATTGGGAGAACAGCAGCATTCCTTTACATCTTTAAATAAGCATTTATCCATTTAACCACCGTTTCCAACATTGTCTAGAAAATGCTTGATTTTCTCTACATAATATTACTTGGATATTCTTTAAAAGTAATACCAATAACAGATGAACAAAGTGCTCACTACAGTCACTTTTTGTCTGGATTGTATACAAAAGAAAGGAGTGTGTGAGAGAAAGAGAGCATGCCGTCCCGAGGCAAACCATATTGTCTCTGAACAATTACCATAGCCGCGTGTAAACAGTTTGCACTACTTTTCCAAGAAGTGTCAACCTGCTCCTAATTTTAATCTCAGGCCAATATCACAATAGGAATAGCTTTCAACAGATGTCTGCTGATGGGCTGGATATAGATGTGACTGCATTAAAAAAAAGAAACAATAAGCACTGATCTTGAATTGTCAACCAGTTTTGCCTCTAGACATAATCCAGCGTGTGGCTCCCAGAACTGGGCACGGCGACAGTGCTCAGAGCATAGGACAGATTTACTGAAATTCTTACTAAAAGAAAGGTGCTCTGTTGGATTCATGACCACTTGAGGCGTGGCAGAGTAATTCATGTACTACCAGCATGCACACGAGAATGCACGTGTTCGCCATGAGCACAAACTCACTGCAAAGGGCTGGTAACTGTTGTTGGAGGTAATACCAATAATAGAGGAGAAGAGGGTATATAATGGAGAATAATGAGGCTGTGCAAATGTTTTATGAGGTAAGACTTTGGTAGAGCATTTCCACCGTAGCGTCTTTCTATCAGTTCATGGATAAACAGGTTGCATTCACATAGAGGCTACCCAGAAAATGTTTCATTTGTTTATATACTTCGTAATTGTGAGCCAGGACATGCAGGGCTTCCTGTAAGGAAGAAGTCAGGTGACATGGAATAAAGAGCGACCTAGTCTTCACAGGACCTGAGGTGGGGTGGATGGATGGGTCAACAAACACAGGACATTCACCCAGGATCTAAATTCAATAGCTGATCACAACTAGTTAGCAGCTTAACGATACAATAAAACATGACAGCATTTTGCAGCGATTTATTTAAATGAATAAAAAGAATAGTTGGACATTTTGGGAAATTCGCTCATTTGCTTCCTTGCAAGTTTGATACAGTACCATTCTCATCTGTCTAGTAAAACTATGGACGACGGTCAGTTAGCTTAGCTTAGCATAAGGCCTACCAGCACCTCTTAAGCTCGCTAATTAACACGTTTTATATCTTGTTTGTTTAATTCGTACAAAATATAAAACGCAAGAACCCTGCCGGCTCTCACAAGACTGCTGTCCTTTCATGAATGACTTTAGAAATAAAGTGAAAGACTAATTTACAGTGTGAGTCATTTATGTGATGACGTTTTCTGCCACCCTTGTTTTGCTAGTATCACCATGGCAACTTAACCAGATGCACCAGATGGTTCGTTACTAGGGCTGCTATTTATGGAAAGAATCATAATCACGATTATTTTGGTCAATATTGAAATCACAATTATTTTACACGATTACTCATTGACTTTTGGAAAGATATTTCCGTAATTATAGAATAAAAAAAAAAAAAAAAAGTGAAACAGTTAAACAAATCAACAGTGAAAACACTTTAAACTGTGAAATTTCCCTCTAATACTTTTCCCGTTTGAGCTTTTTTTCTCCATTCAGAACACAGGACAAAAGAGTCGAATTGCAAAACGTAATGTGCAAAATAATCATTTTTCTCGATTACTCTGTTTTTGGGGTCAGGAATCATAATCACAATTAAAAAATTGATTAATTGCGCAGCCCTATTTGTCATTGGATACGGTTTGAAAAAGGGCAGGCACAAAATTACCTGGCAGGTGATTGGATAAACTATCTGTCTATCAGGTCCGCCATTGTTGTTTTGAACGAACGGCCGTCACACACACCCGAACCACGGCCGTAGATGCCAGTAGCTCGTCACCGGAGGCTGATTGGTTCGGTTAGCTGGTAGTTCAGACACAAATGCATTACTAGAAGTCTGACAAGATGGATATTAGAGTGATATGTGACCGCGACTCTTGCGTGATGCCATGCAAAGGAAATGGCAACTCACTATCCATAAAATCTTCTCCATTTGGCATTTTTGGATTCTTCTAATGCTCTCAGCTGTGTATGACGAAGACTTTCTAAGCTTTAACCATCATCTATTTTTGCTCAGAGCATATTACGATATTCTGACTCTCTTTCAAATGGCACAGTTTACTGCAGCATTGGGGCTTCTGGAGGTGGTCATCAAGTCAGGGTGTACAATTTATCCTCCAGCTTTCTCTATGGCAACAAAGGTTAAATCACAATGTGAGAATTACCATAGCTATGTGAGCAACACAACCAAGTTATGAAGTACACTCAATTCCTATAGTGCTGAGCGACCAAAATCAGCTGATAAAGAAACCGAGCACCATGTTCACTCTGTTGTTTCCTTGCCAAGGAGATATTGATCACAAAGTGCAAAATGATTGAGAAACTACCATCTTAAAGGAGGGATATTGGCCAACTTTCTTTCCAGAGTCGTAGTACTAATGCCTGGCATCTGTTTTTACCTAAGCCTGTTAGTTTTTTACCAAAAAGTAATCTGGTTTCTGGTTTCCACACCCACCTTAATCAAACAGGCTGTTTTTGGCCATTTACTTTGAGGACATTTAACACAAGCTATTCCTTTAATAAAAGCATTACTGTACTTAAATGTATAGTGGAGTTTTTTTGTTTTTTTTTCCCGGGTGGATCATCAAGACTATTGGTCCTACTAGTTGTCAATCATTCTGATGACATGTTTACGTAAGGCCGTCGTACGTGCCCGACCGCTGCCTCCCCCCCTCTCACGGCCGCCTTCTCCCCACTATCGGCTGGTGCTGGCTCTTGCGCCCCTGCCGCGACCTCGTCTCCCTCGGCCTCTAGGCGCACCCCCCCGCCCCCTCCTGGATCTTGGTCGGGATGAACAGGGCACGGGCTCGTAGTCAATATCAGATACCACAAGACTCTCTTCTTGAAAGCTCTAAACAACAACTTAGATGCTAGATGATAGCTTGTTTATTGGCCTGTAGCATGCTAAACTTAGCTATAGAACTAGGCTTTCTTGTGCACACATTTAATAGGCGTTCCCTCTCGGGAGCAGGTAGAGTGTTGCGCATGTGCATTTTTTCAAAAAGTGGAGAGGGCGGTTCTTTTCTAGAATTTTTTCTAGAAGTTTCCCTGGATATCAATAGCACATCAGATACCCTTACTATTAGAGTAGAAATGATAAAGCTACTGACTTTGACAGAACCTTGTCTCCAAAGAGCCATCAAGCAGAACTATGTGAAGTGATCAATAAAACAACATATCAAAAACAAATGGTAGTTTTTATTGCATAATTAAATGGCATTCACTGTTCACAAAAGCAATCATGGTGGAAACAGTTAAATGGAATCTTGTACATACGGTAAGCAGAGAAATAACGACTGCTTAGCTTTCCTCTTATCTTTAATGCCTCCTTAATAATACTAACATAAGTGCATTTTGAAACTAAATGCTGTAACATTTACATTACGTGCTTACTGAATGGCGCTGCGTGCCTGATGATCCCCATGGTAACCGTTTACAATTAGTACATCATCCTCACAACATCTACAGTAAATTGTGTTTCTGCATCGGATGATTGACCTGGATCACGGCTGAGGGAATTATTAGAAAGGTTGGGAACTTTGCGATGACGATTGCTGCCGCGTCAAGTAGATTCCCTCGATGGTTCAAAAAGCAGCCAGTCATGCATCTCGCTGTGCTTATCATATTTCCACTCCTCGTTGACAGTTGCTTTTTTTTTTATTTAGCCTAGCTGTCCGCTCCTTTGCTTATTATGTATGCTGTGCTGTCCTCTCAACTCCAACAATGTGTTGCCATATTTAGCTTTAAGTCTGACAGTCTCATCTAGCCTCGGGGCAGACAAGCTACACTGATGTGGTGGGCGGGGAGGCTGCCCTATTTAACGATTTTCTTGGAGCCGTTCATATCTAAACAATATAGGTTCAGTGTCAGGGAGTGGTCATCCTGTTTTTCTAATTCGAACCACTTGCCACAGTAGCTGGATCTAAGATATCTAACATCTCCAAATCCCATGGTATCGGTCAGTGTTGTAGAAATGTGACACTGTATAGTCAACAAGGCTGTAATGGGTTGTCTTCAGGGCCTGAAATGGGCCAACTCAACAGTACTGGCACTTCTGATTTTTGTCCACATGATTACCCTTACTTCTAATTGTTATTAACAATATTATTAATAGGCTGATATCATAGACTGTATATACAGTCCTTGGCTGATATTTATACCAAAATAGGCTATATGATTTATTGGGAAAAACCAAGCAATTATATGTTAAATTAGACATTCAGCACCCCCATAAAGCCAGAATGGAATGATCCTTTGTTTCATAACCACATTTTCAGACACTGCGACGATTCGACTCAATTGGGAGTCAAATCAGTCTCCTTAGATCGAATCGTTGAACAGTCGACCCTTATAAGGTATGAATATAAATATATCCACGTGCAATGATCATGTCATGCAATTGCTGAATTGGGGTACTGGCACCTTTTTGGAACCAATTCAGGCACTCGCTGTCATAGGTTGTACTGTAGTAAATGTAGTTCCACTTAATCTGTCAGAGAGTAATCAGCTGGGTGCTTGACAAATTGGAAGAAAAAAAATCACTAAGTGCTTCTATTATGGATTGTCAATGTAAGCTAAAGCTCCTACTGTACACTCATTATTTGTTCCTCAGATATAGAATATGTATATATGAACAGCTTTATCTTCTAAGTCTGACAAAATCGGATATTGTTTTTTTTTATTAATTAGAAAATGTTTTAATGTTGCCAATAAACAAACTTGCACTGCACTAAAATTAAATACTGCATGATGGTTCATAATGTATGTTTGCCAACGTTACCCGTGTATTCCATTGCTGAACAGCAATGTCAATTTGAAGATTTTTGAAAATTTGAAGATTTTTGAATGGAGTTTGGCACGTAATTCTCTACAAGGAAAAGTACAGTAGAGGACACATGAGGCCTTTGCTTACTCTGGCCTTTGTTAGGTGTAACAGTGCTAGTTTAAGTCCCATGAAATGCAATATTAGATACGTAGGTCTGCCATTTGAAAAACTGATGGCTTCATTAGACTTAAAGGGAGTAGTGTGGTTGTGTTCCACTCATCAGAATCCCTTATCAGAGGAGGATGCAGAGAGAGTCCGACCACCCTGCTGGTAGTCATTGCTCTTGTTTTGTATTTGGCAAACCTCAAAAAAGGTATTACATTAGTATTTCTTGGACTATGAATATTGCTAATGTCTGCTTTAGACAGTGATTTTCAACTCACCCTTTCATCTCATGACGGGTCTAAATAACAAAAGAACTGTGCACTGCAAAAGCAGTTTTAAATAATAAACATCAACAATTACTTCCACTAATAAAAGGTTTATTCAGTCTGATATCGGAATGCAACCACAAGAGGGCAACATTCAGTAATGATATTCCCTCTCCCTATCTCCACTGCTTATAAATGGGATATTTGAATAAATGGAGCAGCATTAATTACCAGTTAACAGGTGCTGAGATTAGGGGCTGAGTTAAATCTTTTGGCATATCTGGGTTATATTCTGTACTTGTGCCAAGAAAAAAATGAGTTTTCAGCAGAAGAGAAGACATCTCGTTGCAGCCCGTACAGCATCAGCACATGATGAAATCTGATTAAAGAGGCTCCTTAAGGAAGCTAGACAGTCATATATATGGTATGGTATGGTACACATTGGAAGAAGAAGCACTGCTCCACCCCCCCCCAACTTTGATGTTTACCAGTGGAACATTTCATGATGTTTACAATTCATGTAAATATAGAGCGTTTGAATATTCAGTAAAAAATTCCAGTCCAGAGTATGAATATATCAAACTGGATAAATTGCATTTGAATCGTGGATAGCGTTGTCATGTTATTCCACAGAATCTGTCAGTTGTAAAAACCTGTCAGTTCTGATAGGAAATTTGGTGGACAGCAACGAAAACACCACTCTGCCTCTTACATAAAAAAAAACTCTGATAATCAACCCATTGCCTAGCAACAGAGGGTTCCATAGCAACTGTGCAGCATTTTCCCTACAGTGTTGCAAGAGAAGCATGATGATTTATCCAGCCGAGTCTGTGTTTTCTTTGGTTTTCAATGGCTACTGCCCTCAACAAATAGAACGACATCTTACGTCGCACCGAACTCTTCCCCTGCATTCTATACAGTGGCCTTTTCAATTATTTCCATCGTGGCAGAGAGCAACCAATTGTATTGATACAATAGCAGAGAATGAAGAAAAAAAACTTAAAAAACCAAAGGGTGTCTTTGATACGCATCGGCTGTGACCAAATACAGGAGATCTAAAAAGTAACAATGACACCTTAATGTTCAATTATTCAACACAGTGTTTATGGCAGGTCTATTGAATTCAACCCCATGATTGGTAAGTGATTTCTGTGAACATGATCACTCGGAAACCACATCTACGCTTGGCTGTGATGTAAAGTTTAGACGCTTTTAAATATTCCAATCGAGCTTCGTGTGAATGTGAAAAGCCTGAGATCTACCAACCGGTGGTGTGGATGTATGTGTATGTGTGTGTGTGTGTGTGTGTGTGTGTGTGTGCGTGAATTTTACAACCAAACTCTGACACATCCTTACCATTAATTAGTGTGTTGAGCTATGGGTATGCGAACACTTCCTAAACACCTACCCTAAAAGATGGTGGCACCTTAAGGCTGGTTACAAACTTCTTCTTTTTTTTATTAAATCAGATCATCATCCCAGGTACATATCAATAAAATATGACTTAAAAAACATTTCACATCATGCTTACTGTAGGCGGTGATCAGAATCAAAATCAGCAAGGGATTTAATGCCAAGTAAGTAACACTTAACAAGGAATTGGCCTTGGTTGTTGGTGCATACGTACACATATTAAACATTAATATGAAATAAAGAAACAATAAATACATAAACAAGTATGTGCATATAACTGTTTAACGTTAAGAAAGAAAAAAGAGGCTGTATGGATTAGTGCAGGATGTGCAAATATATTATGTTCACTATAGTGGATTGCATGCACAGAGTACATTTAGAGGGAGGTAGTTCTACAGTTCTGACACGTTAGTCCACAAGGTTGTGAATGTAGATTGTCTTTATGAATGAAGCTATATAGGTCACCACAGGAAACTACTGTAGTGCTGGCTGAAATTATTCATGCCGAACCCTCAAGTCCTTAAACATCCCTAGACGTTCACAAGATGGGAATACTGTGATCAATTCACAACAGAAATCATTAATCATATCAATTTCACTCTCAAAAATATTTTTAAATGCAGTTATTTTTTTTTATTTTTTTTTTGCCATAACCTATAGTTAAGCACAGCATATACACTCTTCAAGCTCTCATTGTTCTTTCTCATTTCTTTATAGCCATATATGAAAATTAATGCATGCTCCTCTTCAAGGTTGCGGGGAGCTGGAGTCTATATATCACAGCATGCACTGGGCGCAAGATTACACCCTGGACAGGTCACCAGTCCATCACAGGGCTAACTGACAAACACACTCACACCCTACAGGCAATTTAGAGCTTCCAGTTGACCTAACCGGCATGTCTCCGGACTGTGGGAGGAAACTGGAGCAGTCGGAGAAAACCTACTGAGACATGAAGCGAGCATGCAAACTTCACACAGAAAGATCACAGGTTTTGTGTGGGGAAAAAAAAAAAAAAAGCAACAATGCTAACCACTGTGCCATCATGTGGTCTTAATAAATATTCAAAAACATTCTAAAGTCGTGTAATTGTCTCTCCTCCACAGTGCTCCCCGCCGGTAACCATTTCAAAATAAAATGCTTGTTTTCTGCGTGGCAGGAGACAGCCAAGCAGTATAATATTACCTCCCCACTATCATATGGTTTACATTATGCAACAATGTTTGTGTATTTCTCATTTATGGACATTCAGCAATCATTGTTTTTCAACAGAAACAAACAGAAAATTTGATATAGAAAGAAATCTAAATCCAAACCAGGCTAAGACGTTGTGTGCTTTTAACTGGAATGATATCTAATATGATGTGTGTCTATTGTGGAGTACAACAACCGAGAAGTTGCTCATCAAAACAACAGGGGACAGGTCTAATTACCAAAGCCGCACAGCACACTTTAGACTGTGGAATATCAAGCCTAAAGAAGGCGTGTCCTAACTTAAACCTGTGTTGAATTAGCCGTTTTACTGCGCTCTCCATGCAGTACAGCATCACACCACATTAAGGTTTTTGTGTAACTGATGAGGCTGATGACGGGATTAAACAAAGATGGTGATGAGCAGGCTGCGATGTTTGAATTGTGACTAGTTTGACCGTGGTCAAAACCTAATTAAAAAGGCGGATATACACTCTTCAGTGAGGAAATAAAAGTAGCATGAAAAAAAAACTCGTATTGTTAATAATTGCATCTGCGTTAAAATGGTTAATGTTGGAAATGGTATACTTGATATTTTAGCGTACCGTACCCAGTGTGATTTGATTTAAGCCATGCTGTTCAATTTTATTGCCCAACAGGCCACCAGGAGACCCACTGACTTGACCCAGCAATTCATTCTGCAGCTCTGCCTTAATGTTTTTCTTGAGGCCTAATTTATTGTGTTATATATTTCCAACTTCAGTCATCTTACCTGGACACTTACCATAACCATCAATTCTTTATTTAAAGAACATTATATAAGGTAAGTCACTTATTGGTCTTTGAGCCAATAAGACTATTGCTGTCATTACTGTTGGTCCCACCTTGAGCAGAATATTACGTGCATGTAATAATGAATGATGCTGTATTTTTTCATTATAATAATCATTAGGAAATATATTTTATTGTTATACATGTATGTTACGTTCAGCAGTACCCCTGTATTATTTGTTTTACATGTACCTCCCCTTAGGATTATTTGAGGATAATACTCAAACTGTAAATGTCTTGCACTAACACCACTGAACAGCTATGAATAAATGTACAGTGCACTGTCATGGCAACTGCTGTATGGATAGAGAAACAGCCATGTAAGATAAGTGATAGCTGGTGAATAAAGGGAATTCATGAAAGCAGCTCTGGCACGGCGAGCAGCGGAAAAGGACAGAAGAGAAGGAAAAAAGAAAATGATGAGGTAAAACAGGAGAGCAGAGGCAGTACATCACAGAAAGCCAGAGAGACAGAGGATAAGTAAAGGTGGCCTCATCTTATCGTCCTATCCTGTCACGAACCGCCAACCTGATATATGAAACCTACTAAGAGTCCACACTAAGAGGCTGCGTATGAACAATGCTTCCTACTTACATACACAGATTTTGTCAGTGAATTATGAAACACTGCACACATTCCCGGCCGCCTTTCCAACTCATAAATTACAATCCCATGAGGAACATTATTAAAGTACTATAAAGTGATAAAAAGGGAATTAGAGTAGATGGTTTAGTTTAATGTAATTTTTTAGCAGATTTTGGTTTAGTAAGGTCAATACAAATATTGTTTTAAAACCATCGAAAGATATGCAGAGGTGGTTTGGACGGCCGTGTACTGCACGGACAGACAGCGGTGGAGGAAGTATTCAGATCCTTTACTTAAGTAAAATTACTAATACCACACTGTAAAAAAAATACTCTGTTACAAGTAAAATCCCTGCATTGAAAATGTTACTTAAAAGGTGCTCTAAGCGATGTTGGGTGACGTTACTTCTTGTTGACGTTCGAAGTATTTTCAAACAAAACGGAGACTAGCTCGCTCCTCCCCCCTCCTCATCCCGTCCCCCTCCCCCCTCCCTTCCGTGCTTCAGCGCACTAACCCCCCAACCCCCACCCCCAACTCCTTCTTGTCAGTTATTGGCTGAACGCTGGAACACGGTTTGTGTATGTTTTTGTGGGCCAGGTTGGACCACTTTGTTTTTGTTGGAGTTAGTGGAGCCTGGGCCGTCTACAGAGGCCGCGTTTTTTTTTACAGTGTGATTAAGGGACCGGCAGCTCGCGGATAGTGAGGACATGTTTGTTGTATGTGACAAAAAATGCTGTAGCCTAAAAAACGTGTGACATCGCTTAGAGTACCTTTAAGTAAAAGTATGTATCATCACAAAAATTTCATTAAAGTATTACAAGTAGAAGTACTCAATGCAGAAAAATGCTCACATTATAGAAACTGGAAACGATCCAAACAGTTCTCTCAATCAATGAAGTGTTTAATCAGCTCATCATTTCAGCTGGACTTGTAGGCCGTTATATTGTTAATTTATAATAAAACATAGTGTTTTATAAACTACATGTGTTTTGTCTGCAAAACTCTTTAATTTGTAAAGTAACTAGTAACTACTTAACGTAGTGAAGTAAAAAGTGCAATATTTTCCTCTGAAACGTAGAAGTAGAAAGTGGCATGAAAAGAAAAGAGTCAAGTAAAGTACAAGTACCTCAAATTACTTGAGTAAATGTCCTTAGTACAGTCCACCACTGTAAAGAGAGGACAGTAGATGGTGTGACTCATGATTCTGTTTAAAAAAAAAAAAAAAGTTAAAATCCGTTTGTAAACAAAATAATAACTCTTGAAGGTTAGTTTCTTTCTAAAGAAGGCAGCATCCCCACGTACAGTGTGGCTAATCGAGGACAAAGTGTGTTCACTACAGGATTTATCCTGAAGCCATTAGGAAACGTATTGGCTAAATAAGTGTATGATTCATTTAATAGTCCTTTATGGTCCAACTTATAATTTATTTACTTATAGACCTAATTTGTTCAGCAAGTCACCCATTGGCAGTTTTAACCGATGCCATCGTTTCCATGTCCCTTCATCATTTTAAAAGTGAACATTTTGATGTATGACCAAGTGGAAAGGGTAAAGATTGTTAGGTATTTGCTTTTGTTTTTTTTACTGAAAAGGCTGTCTTGGTCTCCTTCAGAGCAAATCTCTTGAGTAACCCTACATGTGCAGTAAATCCCAGTTAGTTCAGTGGCATGCCGTGTAATGGTAAGTCCTGCCGAAGCTGCCTGCATAATTACATTAACCTGTGGTAATTATGTGTAGATCCTCCTCAACGATCATGGCTAATGTGTCTCAAGAGAGTAAGGATTCATGAATTAATTCTCTATTAATATATTCATTTGTGACCGTTACACTAACTCTGGTGTGCACGCAAGTGAATAGGGGATCATGCTGTTGGCTGCCATTTTGACAAATACGTTTTTTTTATGACCTCTAATTATTTATTTATTTACTTGCTTGTTCAAGCTGTTTCGACAATTACAACCTATTAACGTTTTGAGAAAACAACCGTGGACCTTAAATGTGAAATATTGGGGCACCCTGGAAGCTGAGGGGTTAAGGCACCGACGATGAACCGCAACATGCTTGATTCACGTCCGGCCGGGGACCTTTGCGTGTCACCCCCCATCTCTTTCTCCTCATTTCCTGTCGTCTTTTCAATGTCATGATGACAGAAATTATAAAACTGGATTATGGGTGTTATCATATCTACATAGTCCTAAAGTAAAGAAATGGCCAAAATGACAAAAAAAGGATGTAGAGAGGTTCAGTAGAATATATGAGTTATAAAAAAAAGTTGAAAACTGAGAAACACATGCTTCACATATTGTATATTATACTGTATACTTATTTGTTACCCATATGAACCTGACTAATGCTCTTTGCTTCTCCTGCACTGCCATCTAGAGTTTATTGCTCATTTATTGGCACATAAAATGATGATCCACCAAAGGAACAGAGAAAGTCACATTACGCAGGTGAGATAAAATAAAAAAAAGAAGACATCTCACCTCAAACAAAGCAAAGAAAATAACAACGTGACAAACTAAAGTCTACAGAGCTGGATAACAGACACTAAATGACAGACTCAAAAAGAAGGAAAAAATAGTATTTCAAAAACAAACCGTGTAAATGTGAAGTCAGGAAAACAAAATAAAGTCACGTAGACCAAATGAAAAAAAAAAAGTGGAATCAAAAGGAAAAGTGACAGTGTGTGCTGGGGAATAATCAAAGACTCAAAGGAAGAAGGAAGGAGAGAAATAGAGACGGTGCGTTGTGCTACTCTGTTAAGCTCATCAGTCAGTTGGTACGTACGTCTGTATTTGAACGGTAGGCATGTGACCTTATAGGCAAAATGGACAGATCGATTCCAGGTGCTTTAAATGGAGACCGCACGGTATAAATTATAAACCAAATGAGTGCTTCGCAGGAAGTAAATGACAGTAGTCCAATAGACATCTGACTTTATACATGAAAATACGTATGACATATACAGCAGTTAAGCTAAAAAGGACAGAATGTCCGACTATATGGAGATCATCTATAGGCCATCCGATGGTAAACCACATCAGCAGAAATACAGCAGGTTGACATGGTAACACGTTTAGTCATTTGTAAATGTTTGCATAGCGGCCTTTGATTGAAACTGATGTCTCAATAAGAGCAGCCACAGTGTACCCGCGACGTCAACGTACCCACCCGACGAAAACAAAAAAGAAATCTGGAATAATGGATCATCTTTTGAAAGCACGCAAAACAATGCCAACAAACAGCCAGCTACGTGAGTTATTTACTTCTTGTGATGACAAAGCTCAATATTTTGAGCTACGGCTTTGTTCTGAGTTAATGTGCATGATTGTAACACAGCTGTTGTTGCAGGGTAGTTACAGGGAAATGACCATATACTACAAAATGTGCTGCATGCTATGTGAGTTCAAGGTAAGGATCCACGCAAAACTGTCTCAATACATTCACTTAAGTACTACAAATTGGATGGATTTACTGTAAACCCACTTGGACCTGAATATCACTCTGCTTCCTGCATTGACACTGAATATCACCACTGCACATTATTATTGTGTTGCATGTACAGTACAGTAAGTGGTAATACACCAAATGTTTTTTTTTTATATCATAACATCTTAGAGTGCATTACCATGATTATACCATTTTCTACGCAGCGCAAAGCAGAAGTGCTGTTGCTCTGGTTACTCACAGTTTAATACACATTGTGCACTGAGTTAGAATGGTAACCAAACCGTTTACTAGAACATCATCTTTTTTTGTCCTTAAATCAATCACCAAAGCAATCAGCAAACACAATTTGAATGTAAAGTTTTAGACATTAAACTGCATAAAATCACAAATGTTCTTGTATATGCTGAGCCATCACATACTCATAAGAGAGAGGTAGAACTTACAGTATCTCCACGCTGGTGTAAAGTTGTAGAATAGTAGATACTAATAGACAGAGTAGGCCAAACATCAGAAAGGATGCAACTAAGGGCATTTATTATTAAGATCTCTGCCCTTAAGCATATTAGTACAGCTAACCCTAACATAAAGTCTAGCTTTTATATTTGTAATGTTTCTCTCATATGGTTGACTTCAACATCTACACTCTCCCATCTTGTTTTTTCTCCAGTTCTACATGATGCACACATCATTTTTATGTGGAAACCCGTTTTATACTGCCTGCTGTTGGAGTTCAATAATGAGATGGCCTTTTAAGCGTGCTTCCTGGTAGTGAGGATGACAGCATCTATCTCCAGATGCTGTAAATGACATCTCTTTTCTTGTTTATCTATGTGAAACAATTGGATAGCTGCATCTTGCCCTTGGCCGTCCTATCCTGGCCCTGTCGAGGACACCCCTCTCATCAATCACTGCGGGTTCAAAAAGTGAGCCACTGGGGATGTTAAGAGGAGAGTGGAAATGGAGAAAAAAAAAAAAAAAAAAGCTCATGCAGCATGCAGGATGCCTCACCAATGTCTGACCTAAGGTTTTTGTACTTTGCAGTCCACTGCGAAACACTGTGGTGCAATTCTATCAGCATTTTTCGCCTTCATTTCAAAGGTGCTGAAAACAACACTTTGAATGGGAAGATGAAGTATGTCCTTTCTCCTGCATGCCACCTCTCACCACCCTTGCCCCCCTCTGCTTGCCTACATACACACCTCATTTAATTCAAATAGAAAATCTAAGTGAAGGGAAAAGGAAAAAGCGCCCAGCTTGAGCATTTTTCCCGTGTTTCCTCCAAAAAAATAAATCACCGGGCGTTCTCTCTTCATCAGGATAGATACCACTTGTTCACGCCCCAGCATCCATCCTGGGATTCTGACAACAGACTCCTGTTTTGCGCTGAATAGGCATTACTTCGAGACTGAGTTACAACGGCCTGTGCTATCAGCCCGTATGCGAAACAGCCCATGTGACATGTGGCAGCACGCAGACTAAGAGATTGTCCTCAGTATTGCAAAAGTGTCCACTGGTCTTGAAAGAACTGCTGCCATATATATCACTTAATGGCTGCAGCTGCCAAAAGTTGGGTTGACGTCCTGCACGCATCAATCAGCAGTCATGTTCACGGAGGGTACAACCATCGTGTGGAAAGTAATTTCTGTAAATAGCTGCACACATATGTAAAGAGCATTTAGTCTGTTATCTTATACTGTAGGATACAAAAGATAGGCTGAGATCAATTACACTTTCATTACATACAGTATAGTACATTAGAAAGTTAATATAAAGCGCTGCAGCTCCTGCTTTTTACATCCATTTCATATTCGGTCAATTAAGTGTCTATTGTGCTCACCAGTCTCACTGCAACTGATCTGCAGCTCTATAGCTATATTTGATGCTTTTCCATTACAAACAAGATCAAACTGCAGCTGGGGCCCATTTGGGTCAATGTGAAATGAGATCAGTAAAGCCCAGGCTGCGTATGGCAGACAGGGACAGGTGACCGTACTTTGATGACTCGGCTGCAGGATGAACTGACACAGAGCTGCATCGGAGTGGTAAAATGAATGTGGCCAATAGCCAGAGATCAGGTGCTTACTGTTGGGGCCACAAGCTGCCTTACGGATAGAGTCAGGCTCTCACATCCCTGTGCTCCTGGCACCTATTGATGCTTTTTAATGTTTGAGATCGTTAAACTGCAAAACATATACGCTAATGCTCCTTCAATTGGAACCATTAAAGGCTCTTGTCAAATTCCTTTACAGTGCATTGTGATAAATACTCCGCAACAATATGTCTTGTTTTTTAGATTTTGGGTGATGTCAACGTCTAATGATCTACAGTACAATGGGACGCATTGCATTGACAGTGCATAGGACATTGTTGGTATTGAATATTTACTTGAGGCTTATCAACCAAAATATTTTCATTTCATGTGTGACATTACAGTCCAAAGACAGGACCTATTCCTTTCTGTCGTTTTTGCCTAAAAGCTACATAAGTGAACTCTCACTATATACATCCTGAAGAGAAACATTTTGCATCTCCACATGCACCTCTGAAGCCCTTTATGAATGTGAAGTTATCCAAAATAATCACAGAGCAGATTTTCACTTGCAATTTTGAGCAGTCACGTGGATTTCTAAAATCTGCAGGGCTATCTACAACAATTGACAACACTTCATAAATTACCCCACTACAGCACCTTCTGTTAGACATTTACAGCCTCTCCAGTTTCTTTGTCATCCTGTTTATGCACATCTACAGTATGCTCGGCGAAATTCATTTTCTCTCTGCTGCACAGCTGACAGAATACCATTTAATACACACTAAGCCAGTATCACTGTTTATTACACCAGACAAGGACAAAGTAAGGAAGGAGAGTAGCTTAGGAAAGCATCAGAGAACTGTATTTGTGCTGATAATCTAAATTATTTTCCATGTTCAGTATAAGAAGAAGAGAAAGATAATGTGAATGCTGACACCAACCGCTGCAAAGAAGCTGAATAGTATGAAACAGCCCAATGCATTACATACATTAAAAATACTTCTAGAGCAGTCTATACACACTACACATGATCTTGTGTTTATCACACAATCAGGACTGCTATTGCGTATATGCTAATGCTTATTCATAAATAGTGATCCAGTTCTTGTTTGAATCATTGTGTTTGTGCTAAAATTTACCTTCCTATTGACTGGGAAATATGCCTGTGGAAGTAGAATTCAAATCACACCGCATTGTCGTAGTTTGAGCACTCCATGTTTCAGTTTTTACAGTAATCACCGATAGGGGTGTTTATTAAAAAGCTAAACAAGCTTTACCTCACAGTCTAAGTTAAATGAACTCATCTGTTTAGTTGCAACTGATGCGTTGATACTGACTTGCCACCAAGCAGATTACCTAGTTAGTCATTAAAAACCTACCCAACCATCTTAGTTTTCCTCTGGCTTTTCTATGCAATGAAGAGGAGATAAGTGTGTACTTTAATCAGTTAAAGAGCTTCAAACCCATTGCTGAGTGATTTCCCCCTACAGTATAAGGTTGCATGTGGTGCAACTTGCAGTTTTCTGTAATCACATTAAACACTGTGACATGCACTGTATGCGCACATTTTCAGCAGAGCACATCCAATTTAATGATTTAAATAATTATTTTTTTAATTTGCAGTGTTTTAAATCTGTTAATTCAAATCAAATTCATGTTGTGTCTTCATGTCAAAAAAAATTATATATATATATATATATATATATATATATATATATATATATATATATATATATATATAATATATACAGTATATAGTATATTTTGTTCTGCATGCATCAGCACTATTCAATGACTTATTTGGTATTTGGTATGCTACATTGGGTTGGTCATTTAAAAATACATTCTCTCAATGACTACAAGCTCGTCCCAAAGTCACCATTTCAAAAGTGCTTGCCTCAGAACACCCCCTGGACACTATTTGGTGGTGGTGGGGTGGGGTGGGGGGGTAGGAGGAAGGGGTGCTTTCAACTTCTCTCTCTTCCTGATCAGCACTTGTATTTGAACACATATTTTGCCATGCCTTGTACCAACTATATACAGTATACTTGTTAAAAAAAAACATCCTACCACAGCATATTTAACTATGAATTCATAAAACGCTGTAGTGTTGAATATAAATATACATTCTAACACTTGTGGTTCTTTGTTGTCCAGAGGTGTCCTGCACTTGGTTCAGGCTCAGCAGGAAGAATGGCATGTTCACAGCGGCTGTGATATGTCACCCTTCATGCTTTGTTAATGGTGCAAGCTGAGATCATAAAAGCCATTCCTGTGATGGTGACAGCTTGATTTGAAATATGTCCTCCAGAAGGACAAATGTGTGACCGAGGTGAGAGCTGAGCTGGCTCCTGTTATCTCTTCCAACGGACTGGAAGTCACATTTGTTTCTCTCGTTAGAATCCGCAGCAAGTCTACACACATGGTGACCCATTACTCTTCATGATTCCAGTTCTCCTGTGCAAATCATTCATGGCGACAGAAGCAATGTCAGATTACCCCACCCTTTTTTCCTGACCGACAGTACAAACCCCACTCGGCACCGTCCATGACCCCAGGTAGCAGTAGTGCACACACAAAGAAATAATCTCTTACTAGATCACATGCAGAAACAAATAAAGGCATACATGTTACCACACACCAAGTGGCCTAAGTAAATGGCACAAATAAAAGACTATCAACAAACTATCCAGTGATTGGCATCTGCTTCATGGCCATAGGCACTATTTTCACGCACGCTGACTGGGTTGAACAACAAGTATTCCAGAAGTCTTTCCATGCACATTGAGGTAATGAGCAGAGAAGACAATGGCCATTTACAGTATGTAGAATAAATGCACAATTTGTCTGAAGAAGAAATTGAAATGAAATGTTACAGGTTGCAATATATTGTTAGGCATGATAAAGCGGCAACCTCCAGAGCTGAAAAATGAAGCAAACAAGGAAGTGCCAAGAGCTGCAGTTCCTCGAATGGCCCCTTGAGCCGGGCTCCAAAAGGGAGTCAATCCATAGGCCCCCATATTAAAATGCCTAACTTTACTGCAGAAAAACATGTTTACAGCCTGGTACAAAAACGGTTTTGGTCTCTATAGCCAATATTCCCATTCATGACAACTGTACGGAGGGTGGATATTTATATTAGTCACCCGTTTAAATTATATTAAAGTGCTCATATTATGCTCATTTTCAGGGTCATAATTGTATTTAGAGGTTGTACCAGAATACATTTATGTGGTTTAATTTTCCAAAAACACTACATGTATATTTGTTGTACTGAACATTGCTGCAGCTCCTTTTTTTCATCGGGCGTGCTACGCTAGCAGCTAGGCGAGCATTATAACGTGTGTTACAAAGTGACGCAGGTTCATCACTGAAGTAAAGGCTGGACTACAGCAGAGCTGTTTGGAGCAGTTTGTGAACAGTGTTTTCTGTTGGAGATGGTAAGTCCCTTTGGGATGGACTTTGGGCTTTTTCACTTTGTAAACCTATAACATGCACTAAAAAGATATTTAACACAATAAAGGAAAGGGGAAAAGCTAAAAAGCATAATATGAGCACTTAATGAGCAAGGCTTAAAGATATGCATAAATAACTGTGTGGCCGCTTTGCCTGACATGTAGGTGCTGTCCTTCAGCAACCAGGCTTCATTTGGTCCTGATGAGCATCCACACTCCACCTATTTGCCCATTTTTAGATTAGCCGGGAGCAGGCGGACTCGGGCACTGCCAAGATGGCGACGGCTGGAGCCGCCCACAGTGAGCTTCCCAATTGCTCTTTGGAAACCAATGGCTGTCATCACAGAGACTAAGGCCAATAAACAGCCATAAAACATTCATTTTGTTGCTGTTGTTACTTATAACAATTATTTAAATTAGCATCTACTACGAGGTAACACCATATTTGTAAATGTATTGAGAGACTTGTTAATAATTAAATGGATGAAACTAATTTAGCTAGGTCATGTATTTCATTACTCTACTTAATAAATGTATTCAGATACATTTAATGGGTCATCACTGAAAACCACTTCATCATAGAGCAGAACATCCCGCTGTGCAACATGCAACATGTACTGCATGCCTGTACTGTACGTGTTGAGGACATGTGTCAGAGAAACCACCCCAAGCATTTCAGAGGGGTTGTTTATATCATTGTGGGCTGTGTTGTCCAGGAGAGGCAATATTTGCAGTTGTGGTTTTATTGTAGTGGCAGGCAAGTCGACGGAGAAATAACCATTTGATGCAGAGACATGCAAGGTCTCAAGCACTCTCAAATGTGTGTGCATACATGCAAGGCAGTGTGACTAAAAAAATATTTAAAAAGTGAGATATGGTTGCAGTGACATTTTTGTATAGATACATGATTAATGATTATCTAAATTGCAATTAATTTGTGGTTTACTGCGATTATCATGATTAATCGCATATTTGTTCACATACATTGTTACAAAATACAGTAGATATTGCCAGAAAGTCAGGCAAATGTGAGACTCAACTGTAGCATAAATAGTTCTGGTTCTAATAATTCTCTGCTTCTTTCTTAATGCGGAGCAAAAAGCTCAATTTAAATGCATATATATGTATAAAATCATGAAACGCACTGATGATAGCATTGCTTATCAAAAAATGCTAAATTAAACGATAAGGATACTGTTATTTTATCTTTTTATTGTTATCAACAATTCACACGTTATAGCCTAATCAATGTATCTTACTAACAAATATCTTCTGTGTAGTCAAGGCAATAGCTTTGACTAAAGCTTATGCATTTGTGCTAGAACAGAGAATAGAATTTCTTAGTAATCCACATGACACGTAAAAGAGCAAATTTGCTGCATTTGGCTGAAAGTCATTACAATCAAAATGGCAGCTGTTGTTCATTTCTCTTAGGTGGGTAAACTGGAGAAGTAAAACAAACTATATATGGGAAAGTGTCCCTGAGCAGTCGCAGAGCCGTTTCAGAATAAACTACACATGAGACTGACTAGCAGCCATAAAACCAGAAATACAAGACATGTTTGACTCAACAACAGGATGTTTACAAGTGACATCTGCCCAAGAACCGCAGTGTCACAGGAGACCTTCCAGGTGCAGGAGGCTCAAGGCAACCAGGGGTTGACGGTATAAAAGGTCCTGTTCATCATCGAGTACGTTTACACGTACACCAATATTCCACTATTATTCCGAATATGACAATATTCCAAATCTGATACAGGTCATATAAACAGCATATTCCGGTTGGATATTCCGAATAAGGCTTTTTTCCGAATATAGCATTTTGACGTGGGATATTCCGATTCCGGTTTTAAAGAAGCATTCTTCGGACATGTATACAGCACATTCAGAATATACGTCTTAATATGGGTTTTTACCGCAGTTTACAGCCTCTTGCCTGTTTATGGCTTATGGTCAGCTCTGTGCGTTGCTATGGTTGCTGTACACCAACCAACCAGCCAACCAACAATTTGCAAGGCTGCAGACCCGATAAGAAGGAGAAACACAGCTACTTTTAAACATTATCAAAGACTGGGATATCAACAGGTTTTTGGATATGCGCACACATCGCTACGCCAACCTTTTCAAGAAGCTGGTTGAAGGAATGAAATAGGGACGCTGTGTTCACACGCTCCGACAAGTCCGCCACTGCCGGTAACCTTTGAAAAAAATCGCATTTTGCACGGTTACATGTAAACGGGAATTTTAGTTGAATATTCACTTTCATTAGACATGTAAACAGCTTAGTTGGAATATCGTCGTTTTCGGAATAAGGGCAAAAAACTGAATATTATGTGCATGTAAACATAGTCAATTTCAGAAGGTTCTACTCTTTAAGTCTGAACTATCTGCAAGTATCTGGTCTCCAGGCAACAACACTGATGGTACCAGGTGCACTAGTGCCGACAGTATTGTGGGACTTCTGCCACTAGAAGCTCTGGAAAACTGACACACATCACAAGGGAAGATGGTCTGAGTGCAATTTAATGACACACCAGTCTGCCATCTTGACAATAAATGAGACAAGGCCCCTCTGGGTTTAGATAACTCCAAGCAACTCACAGATCATTGTCATCTGTTATTTCAGACAGTGGTCCCTCGTAATCTTCTAAAGCCCTCCTTCACTGTCTGAACTCTTTGCTCTGCTTAACCATAATAGGAAGGGGGGAAAAGAGCTATACTCACATAACAAATGCCATGCTCTTTCATGAACCCACTATAAAAGGTCACAGGTGAATATTGTCCCATTGTCTGTCACTGCAGTATTGAGCAGGCCATGGCCTGTAAACACCTTGTTGTGATGAGGCCATCAATCTACTTTGAGTAAGCATCCACAATTCAGATGAGGAACATCTGCCTTTTGAACAGACTGGCTAAGGTATATAAGGAGCTGATTGAACCATTCTTTGATTGGCTTTGTTCTCTAACTTCTTGTCTATATTGGGACAGACTTACAATTGGGCACAGCTTGCCTTCCGAGAGGCACCCAAATGATCCTCATGTATCTCCTCCATGATCTGTGATCAGTCACAGGGAGGTACAACCATTCTGGTACCCCAAAGGATGTATCTGTCTTCCAGACACTGTTTGCAAAGGCGATACAGGACACGATAATGTCTTCCTCTATCCAATGTCTAAAGTGTACTGGAAAATGATGGGGCTGTATGCCACAAACACTAGTCCAAGGGTCCAAGGGTGGCCAACTATGTAGTCTGATTACCTCAGCAGGTGATTTTACAGATTAGTTATTTCCCTCTATTAGACCAATAACAAGTGAGAGAATTATTTGGTTGGCCAGAAAACCTGTATTGGTTCTCCATGGCACATGGTTGGCAACTTCTGTACTAGGCAGTTGTACCTGAACAAATTCTTGTGCCTTTTAATGTTGGGCTCATGTCAGTTTTTTCCTTCAGGACTGAAATGATGGGGGCTTCCCACTTGGAAAGATGCACTGGCCCAATGATCCCCAGTCTGTGCAAATGCTCCAACACTTTCTATACTTTACCCTTCATGGCATTAAGCACAAGTTGGGCTTGTAAAAGTATGGGGTGTTCTCTTTATGGATGTGTTACCTCACATTAAAACCCTTGAGGGTGCCGAGCTCCTTAAAAAGTTGTACTTGATTTTTTGCCAATTCAATTAGATCTCTGAGCCAATCATGGCTCAAATCAGTCTCAAATGTAATGACCCTAAACATTTAAACTGCTCGGTGTCCCATCTGAATATTTCTAGCAGAAATGCTTGCAGTAATCTGTAGGTCCCTGATAAATATCAAGTGCTTTCTTGAAAGTCAGGGAAGGTAACTCTGCCAACATAAGGCACTGTACTGTATGCCATCACCATTAACCCTTCAGAGTACAGCTGTCTTAGAGCAAATCATCAAACACAACGCAAAAGTCACACTGCTCTAACAACTGGTGCAACTCTGCCACAATATACACGTCAAACTGGCCTTACTTACTGGAATGGCTGTGAAATTTGAAACTGGACCACAAGGCTTCGGATCACAGTGGTTGAAAGACCAGTTCCTCATATGGAAACAGTAGTAGTAGAATAGAGCAATTTTAACCTCATCCATAATCCCATTAACAATGTCCCAGTGTTCCAATCTCTCCCTATACTGACAACACTCAGTAGACACAAACTCACACAAACAGGACCACATTATCCTAACACATCCTTGAATCATCTGCCTAACCAGGAATATATCTAGTTAAAGCTAGTGTACAAGAGACATTGGTGTGTTAGAAAGTGTAACTACAGTAGGAGAAACTGGAACTAAAATGTGTTTAATCCTTATTTCATTAGGGTTGCATATTAAATAGAAGAAGATAAAAAAAAACGGCACTGAGGTACTGCTTAAAGGCCACTGGCTGAAGTGCCATAACCAACAACTCAATTTTGTCTGCAAATGGATTTCCAGCCTAAACAGTGATACAACATGCATTCCAAAAGTAAACTTAAAGACTTTATATTGATGACAAAAGGGCAAATTGTTAAGACGTTACATCCAAGGGCTATAACAAGTAGATAATGAAAGAGAAGATATACATACACCATTTGTAACTGATGCATTAGTGAGGGAAAATAGCACAAAGACAATGTTTTTCTGCAAATTAAATAATGATAATAACTATAATTACAAGAAAAAATACAATTCACTTCCCTTGCAATATCCTGAATGCTGGGATTTGGGTCTGTGTAACATTCCTTTAACCCAGTTTGGCTCACAGATCAATGGAGAGTAGAGGGCAGAGTCTGGAAAGAGTGACTGCAGAGTGGGCTTTTCATCTGGATATACTGGTGCTAAGGCCACAACACATCAGTAAAATCCTATGGCATTTCTTGTGGCAACCTCTTTCTGACAATTCAAACCATAGTGTTTTTGAGTTTTTATTTCAAATATGGGTGTTGGCCAGGCTGTTAGGAGCCACAGTCAGTGTCCAGCATTGTGCCAAATTAAAACCCTCTTTGTTGAATCTGGAGAGCTGAAGGTCGTCAGCAGTTGTGTCACGACAAAAGGAGCTGACTGATGTTGGAAATATGATGGACTACAGCTCCCTAGCCTGAGGGTAAAGCACAGCTACTCTCTGCCTGGGATACTCTTTAAAACTTGCTCTACCCACTCCAGTGCATTCACAGTCTGCTAGACAATAGTGTGCTGTAGCCAATAAATATTTAAGCATCCAACACCAAAGTAGATATGCTTACTGTAACCATATTCAAGTCAAAGAAGCTCTAAAAAGTGCCAATAATGAAGTATAAGGCAAAGAAATTATTTTATCTAGAACCAGAAATCTAATCAATTCCTCTTTCATTTTTGCTTAGAATTTAGAGTAAGTAAAATAAAGTGCCACTGATAATAATCCATTTGTTTGTTTGATATAAAACATGACTATTTAAAGCAAATGGTGAAATGATACAGATAACCAATTGTGCCAATAGTTTGTATACACAGCAAAGTATATACAGAAGTATACACAGAAATATGCAGTAAACATGTCTCTTTTACCCATTCTTATTCTTGTAATTAAAGAAAGTTTTACAATTATTTGTGGACAAGATGTGTGTTCCAAATTATAGCAGTGTGTTTTAAATGTTGTGTGATTTTAAGTTTTGCCGGCTATTTTTAGTCAAATATGTGCCAACAAATGTTATTAGTCAATTTTGTCTGCTTTGACTTGTAAAACTGGTGAGCGGCAACACTGTTGCTGGTGAGGAAGACAAAGTTTTTAAAGTCATTTAGATTAGTTAAAATTTCTGCCAACTGTCATTAAGGCAATACTTGAAATGCTTTTAGTGGGGCAGAGTAAGGTGTGGACATGTTATAAAGGCAAGCTGATAATTCCCTGACTGAAATTAGCTGTGAATTGAAATATTTTAAAAGTGAAATGTTCATAACTACTGTCTGAAACAGTTGTGAATTGGACATTTCTTTGCTGCTTGCTCTCATTTCCTTCCAATGAATCGTTGAAACTCTGGAATTGTAGCACTCAAAAACACAGAATGAAGACGTAAACTCAACTATGACATATTGTCACAATGGCTAACATCCGGCTAACGCATTTTGGTACATACGCTTTCATCAGAGCATCTGTTTTTGGCAGAGCACCCAACCTGAAGGTTATGTGAGGAGGCACACCTGCTATATGCTTTACACTGCTTGTTCTCATTCTCATCAAGTATGATATAGTGGCATGACTGACAAGCTGCTGCCTGCAGCCTATTTAAAAAAAAAGATATCCATTATTTGTCTATTATTTCTAACTACGATTTTAATTCATTATGGCTAAACAATAAGCAAGCGTTGGGGTTTTCTGCGTGTTGATATATATCCATATACGGTAGATTTTTGCCCATGAAACACTGGAGCTGGAGCTAATTTAAGTGGCGGCACACACACTATTGTGTTACTTGCTCTCATTAAATTAACATCACACTCCGCGTCTGGAAGTAAGACGCCTCTTTTGTTCTTTGTTTTTGGAAGTGGCCATTAGCTTTTCTGAATACAGTGTTTTTTAATACTTGTCTACAGCAGGAACAATAAAGTGTTGAAATGAATAGGTTTAATCATATACTGCATTCAATTAGAACCATCACTGTGGCTGCCAGTCAGCGTTGAATTATGACGTCTTCGGTGAGTGGCCTTGTATAGACCAGGCCCCAGATGCTAATGTTAGAATGATGAAACAGGAAACATCCTCTTTCAATCTATCCTGTACATTATAGGTACAGGTGCCATACTTCATTTTGCAAAAATGGAGTTTCTCCCAAATTTCTCCAAACCTTTAATTTTACATTAAAGTACCATGACCATTAGCTGTTGGCAATAGGCTAGTTTGCTGTTCAAAAATCCAACTATTTGTTATATTGCTAAACATCTATTGTGGTTTAATTGTTTCAGTAAAACAATCAACCCAAATGACATACACTAATGACTTGCCCCCCCGCGCCTGCCATTTTCAGCAATTATCAAAATAACCATTATTCTAAAGAGTGGATGTTGCACAATTTCCAATAGAAGTTAATAGGGCAAACGTGTTTTCCCTGATCTGCAAATCAAATGCTCAAAAACACTGCTATGTAATACACAGACACCATAAAACAACTCCAATCATAAAAGCATTACAAAATCAATACATTCACTATCCCTGGTGTTAAAAAAACATAGTGTTTGACTGCTCTTCTCTGTGTGTGCCCTACTTCTCGAGGAGCAGCCATCTTCGATACGTGAATAGATGCATAGTAATGACATGGTAGCAGTCACATCAAAGCCATTGCCTATATTTTGCCACAGGCCCACTCTTTGACAGATTTCATAGGATTGATTTGTAAATATTGTGCACACACCTTTACTTGTATATACCCTCGACAACAGAGACCCCCCTCGCCCCCCAAAACAGATGTAGCCGCAACACGTACCTCCAAAATCAGGCCTTAAACGGATGTCATATCCCTTCAGCAACTTGTCCACGGTGGTCTTGGCCACAGACATTCCGGTGCTTCCAGTGGAAGAGCTGAGGGCAGAAACCACAGAGCCATTTTAAGTGGTGGAGGAAAAGCAGCAAAAACAGATACTTCTGTCATAGACATTTTGCTTCTCTACAGCACACCTACTGTACGATAAAAGATGACTGCAAGTACTCTCTGTTCTCAACATTAATGACATGAACTTTGAAGAGGAAGCCCGTATGACTACGTGGTGAGTCTTTGACAAAGGGAAAGAGGACTTGGGATGCATTAAACAACACACGACACATACATTCATTCATGCATCGGATTTCTTCTAACTGAAGTATTAATTTGACATAATGTATCTATTTCATTCTCAATTTTAGTCAACTTTGGTTTTAATTTGGCATCCTTGGCTATCACTGCCAAACAATAAAGAATAAACATTCACACTGCAAAAAAATCTTAGGTAGTAGATTTTTTTTTTTTTTTATGTTGCAGTCAGTTGTCAGACAAATGTATAAAAAGCATGCTGACTGGTATGTTGTCATGGGGAAGGTTGGAAAATGTGCCTTGTGTATGCATTTCCCCCCCCCTTTGTAACCCTACCTACAGTATATTCGTCTAATCAGTTGAGGGGCTGTGATGATGATACACATGTCAAGCATTTCATTGATGTCGATCTTTTCAAAAGAAGTGACGTTAAGAGTAAGAATGTCACAGCTTGTTTCGCTCTCAGGAGCACAGTCGTATTCACTGGCATGTATTTAAATAGGCTCTGTGTTAGAACAGCCTCCCATCACGCTGTCAGAGGCACAGGCTGCGTTGGTCTGAGCCTGGACTGGAGACAGACTATCCTCAGGAGGAACGTATAGTCCGCACTAGTCTGACTGACACTTATAACATTGGTGCCATGACCTGCATCACCTGACCATGGCTGGCTCTCCAGCTGAGGTTCCTTGTTACGGGGAGGGTGTGGAATGAGCGTAGGGGGGGGAAACGAGGGGACGAAGTGGGTTAAAATTGCTCCCCTGATAGGAGCACTAGCCCTCGGCTCAGTCGGGGGAAGCACTGTTCAATTAGCTCACAGATAGTGCAGCTGTTCATCAAGCTGGCCAGTTACAGGACTTGCGAGTTTGACACCCGAGAGCGTCATTATGAAGGGAATATCAATGACACGTGAAAAACGCACACAGATCTTCCCACCCCCTTATTTGTTTTTCCGGGTTATTATTATAAGATCAAAATGTCAAAGCGGTGCGAGCCAGTTGTCACTGAACTCCTACATCTCATAGCTGAGGCTTGTAGGTTACTGCAGCCAAGGGGACAGGAGTAGGCCATGAGGGATATGTATGTATCAGTGCCTTTAACAACAAAACAATAAAGAAATTGATCTGGAGATCTGTGATGATGTTCATGAAGGCTTGTGCAGTACTCCGTATTGTAAACACATCAAGGACTAGAGCTTATTTATTGAAACGTTACATCTCACGCCCTGCCTCCTCTTGAAAGCAACAACAACAGATGATGTGACCTGCTGGGATTTGTTCTCTCCATTTTTTTTTAATTGATTTGATATTGATTGAATAAAATGGGCAATTAAGAAGATTACATGAATGGAAATATTACTCTGCGTGTATAGAGATGAATGCAATAAGTGGGCTTTCAGACAGCACTGTAGACTCATACATCTAGCTGCTTGCCCTGGAGTAATCAATCGATCGTCGGCTGATTGATCCTATCAGCAAATCATCGGCCAGCACTACTGTAGCCTGCTGAGGGCTGTCATTTTTTTTAGGCAGGCTCATACTGAAAGTCGCCCTTTCCAATATCCCCATTTTGATATCGGGAGTAGGTTACGTTTCACAATAGGCTTGATAACGTGCACGCGCGTGTTTTTACGCTCGCGCTTGCCACAGCACCATCTAATAGAGCATATATCGGCAGCAATGCCCCTAATAAGTAGGCCTGGGTGCCCCGTTAATGCGATTTGCCACATCTCAGCCTTTTATTGACCGCTAATCACGTCTATTGGTGTGAAAGGTTGTTGGGTTTTTTTTTTCTCCCAAGCGACGTTTTCTTACCTTTGAACAAAGCAGAAGAAGGACAAAGCCGCCAGAGCAGAGAAAATTCCACATAATTTATCTTCTTGACGACCCAACATCTCCACAAATCCTTATATATAGTTCCTATAATCCAACCAGTCCAGTGGTCCTCCAGAAAATTGCACAAAGTAAAAACTGGCAATTCAAAAATAATAATTGCCTTTTAAAAATGTCGAATAAACTAGCCTACATCTACGCATGCGATGTCTTCATTAAAATAGGCTTCTTGATTTAAAAAAGAAAAAAAAAAAAAAAGAAAGAAGAAATCTCGTAATTGGCCCCCGCTGTTTTCCCCGGCTATGGAAATCCGTGCAGGTCACACAGCCCCTCGACCAACACCAGAAGATCAGACATCTTGCTCAGAAAACAGCATACACAATACTTTTAAAAGTAATGACAAGTATTCTTCCCCTGAAAAAAACAAACACTGGCATTAATGACTGAGCGGCAGCCTCTTGATGATCAAATTGGTGGATGAAATTTCCCAGTCCAAATCTGCAGAAGAGGCATGGTTCCAGCGATGCTCTGGCGCCAGACTATTCCACAACGTGATGTTGTTAAAAGATATTTGTTTGAGCTGGAAACGCTGGTCGGCTGAAGGGGAGCGGTGGGTTTAAAAAGAAGAAGAAAGAAATCTTCATTCCCTTCTTTTTTTTCTTCCCCCCCCACCCCCCCCGTTGCTGCTGCTGCTGATGATGATGATGTAGATCAGCGCAAAGTCACTGAGGGGAAAATGCACATTGAAAAAGCACTGGGTAATATCTGATGCAGACGTCAGAGCAGGCTATATTACTCCTGCTCTGGAAGAAAAAAAATAGATGCCGAGAAATATGGATGGCCCTTTATACGCCAATGCATGTATCGCAGCGTCGGGTACCATATCAAAGATGCAAACCTATTTGAAAAGTCCACTTGCCTCCGCTGTCCAACGATGAATGGCGTTTCAACACGTTAATGTGGTCCGCTCCTCTTCTCCTCGAAACACCGAACAAATGACAGACATTCAACAGTCCGAAGAGACATGATGGGGAGGTCTCTTGTCTCCTTTGGATTTTTTTTTTCTTTAGTTGAAATTAAAATGATGTCCTACTGGGGTAGGGGGAGAAGGGGGCGGGCGTGCGGGGGGGTGGGGGGGGGGGGGCACCTAAGGTGAATTCCTTAGCGACAGCATGTTCATGCGCTCAATTGTCTGTCTATTCTCTTTGAAACCCATTAGGCTGCTGGGAGTGCGCGCCGGTGCGTTTTCATGCATTTCATCCACTTTGCCACAATTTCTGAAAACACGCACACAGAGAGACACGCACGTACGCACCCACACACATGTCATGCGCGCGCACACACACACACACACACACACACAACACAAACAAGCACACTCTTTTTTTTTTTTTTTTTTTTTAGACTATTTAATTGCCTATCACGAACCAGGAGTCGCTCTTTTTGTAGGCTATTTGAAACACAAACATCCCTACTGGAAATTGCTAATGCGCACATCACAATTCAAGAATCACACAAGCTTGTGTTTTATACAGAGGAGGAGGTTTTCTTCAGGGATCTCTGTGCTGTCCAGTTGCTAAGCAACCCAGCCAGCACTGATGCAGTTGTGGTGATTCGAAGGCTATGCGCAAAGGATCATTTAAAGGAGTAGACCAAATGCTGTCACCACTGTGGTGTCAGTGGGACAAAAGCAGACAGCAACTGATGTGCCATGGAGCCATTTCTGTTATGATAGGGGCGAACGAACGCCATTTACAATAATGCATGGAAAGGCAATGTGGTGTGTCAGAGAAATCACACTCTACTTTTGCTTCATCATCATTGTCCTACTCCTCGTCATCATCCTCATCACCACCGTCACTGTCAGGGCAACTGTGATAAATAGTAGAGTCAATCAGTCTTTAGCCTCTGTTTCTTTTTGAAACATGCTCAACAGGTATTTGTTGCATTTGAATTATCCTCTGCTGTACCTTCATACTAAGGAAAAGTTTGGCCCCTACCATAGGTGATGTCACAGCACTGAACAAAAAGGATATGAATTGGCAAAGAAGGAAAAATGACAATTATGTTCATCTGGTGATGTTTTCTGGTTTGGACAATAATGTCACACTTATTTGAGTGTCAACGTAAAACAAAAAAAATTGAATAATTATCATTTGTATTTTGGCTTTTCTGTGCTCCAGCTTTGGAAGAAACTGTATTCAATGACATAATGTGGACATTTTTAAAAGGAAATTGTAAAATATTGTACATCAAAAGGCAATACCATGACTGACCATGACCTGGCACCCAAGGATGAACAATATTAACACAACATGATCTGCAAGACAGTCTGGCTTTCACAGTTCATACTCGTTACATCACAGGAGTGAATAGTTTTACCTACAAGCTTTGTATTTTGAGATGTATTTTTTTTTCTTTTTGCTAAAAGGAGGGTAGTATGAAACGTTTGGGAGACAAAGGGAGGGTCTTTAATTTTTCCATGCCCCAGATTTATATTTTATGTCATCCTTTTCTTGCGGGATTTAATGTAAAAGTGGATGGAATAGATACGTTAAAATAGTTGACCTCAAAAACACTAATTCTTTCACAAATCAGTGGGTTTAACAAATATTAACAAAAATTACGAGGCAATTTCATCTGAGGTAAATAGCTCAATAGAATGTTTTTAAATGAGCCTTTTTACATTTACATTTTTTTTGGCAAGGTTTTTACCCGACAGCGTCATTACATATAAATGATTGTAGCAGTAACATATCAAGCTTTAAATTAGGTTTAAGTTGAGAAATTATGGGGGAATTTTCTTTTTCTAAGTCAATGAGTGGGTCAAAAGCAAATATATATAAAAGCCTGGGGAGTGTCTTGTTTTTTTTAAGAAGTGAAAAATGAGGTTCAACACTCCGTCCAATACTTTCCGTACAGACCCTAAATGGAGGGAGATACTGTGTGTTTGTTTGTAACCTTTGAATCCATGGTAGATAGTACCAGATTGGGTTTTAAAATGGGACTCAGTGATCTAAATGCAAATTATTCACCAGGCAATTTGAGAATAAACTAGCTTGACGTACTCTTGTTTTTTAATCAGTCTATTCACGCATAGGTTCCAAGGCAACCATAATTGTGCGCTGGATAAATGCTATAAAAAAGCAGTCTTGTCCATATATATTCTTTGAAGACATCACTCCTCCATCTCCCATAGCTTATGTTAGTAGAGCCAGAGTAGAGTAATGACAATACAGTACAGTAATGGAATGTAATATGGAGTTACAGTAGAACCAGTGTGGCACCATGTTAGATGGATCCCTCCGATCTCTGGGCATGCTCAGTCTGTTTTCCACCAGAGTCGGTCTTACTCACATCAGTGCTCCCATTCACAGCATTCCCTGATTACTGCAATTAACTTTAATTGGCATCAATGACAAGGAGATCCAAGCCCCTGAGATGTACCATGCTCTTTTTTGCTCCATTCATATGTTGCATAACACATGTGAGTTACTGGGTCACCTTTGCTCCTACGATATAAATAGTATCATACGGTTAATGCATTGGTGTCTTACAGTCACTCCATGTTCCTCTTGCTGTTTATATCTGTCAAACACCCCAATAGACTCTAAGTAACAGATGATATATTTAACTGATGTGCTTAGAGATGTTTAAACGTGTTTCATCCTCACTTAGCGCAACTTCACCAGCAGTCTGTGACATAAGTGAGTATGTGTGTTTTATAAAAAAGGAGCTGACTTAATGAGAGTTCACTTAATGTTAATGTGTTGTGTACTCCCTTTGATTAGAGAACACAATCAAGGCTTCCCACAAAGAAGTTACATTTAATTTAAGCCAATGCAGTTTGTAACTATGAGGTGAAATGACAGCTTGAGCTCATGTTTGGTAAACCTCACTGTGAGAGGGCTTTCCTGTACTGGTTGAATCAAATCGCTATCACCGCTGTCTCACCTTGGTTTAGAAAAGCAGAGCAAGAGACCTCCCTTGAGAGACACAGACTGCAATATTGGCCTGATTCAAGTCTGAACTTCACGACCTGTGTCTTTACTGTATTGTGTTACCAAGACTTATTTGGACTAGATGGACAGTGGTGTGTTAAGACTTTTTTTGACTAGGGTGGCCCACTTATATCTACTTTAATTACATTACAGAATCTTCCTGTTTCTTACATTCCTCTGTTTAAAAATGTAATTTAAGAGGTAAATACACCTATCAATCACATACAACTGTATTATACAGCTTTTATAATTAATCCTCTGCGCTCCAAATCAAACCAAAATCTTATTCTCTTCTTATCTTATTCTGGGATTTTAACAGGCTAACGCCTAATCTGGCGCAATTGCTACCTCTCAGGTTTAAAGAGATATTTTGCTGATATAAATCCAGCTCTGTGTCATGGCAGTGTGGGCAGTGTGTGCAGATGAGCAGTGTTGCGTACCGCATGGAGCTCCCAGCTGAGCAGAGCAGAAGAGGTCTGCTGAGTAGGGCTGCCCCCTCTTAGTCGATTAGTCGACTAATCGGTCGTTTTGGTCTTAGTCGACTAAGACTTCTTTAGTCGATAAGTCATTTTTTATGCTTATTCATGCTTAATTACTCATTTCCAAGCAACTTATGAAAACATTTCTGGTGAACACAAGATTTAAAGTGGTGCTTTTGCAGGATTAATTTCAGAGAAACTCAGTTTTACAGATGGTTAATTAACTACATGTATATTGTGCTTTTCTAGTCTTAACCACCTCTCAAAGAGCACAGCTCTGTCGAATAAATCAACTAATCGATTAGTCGACAAAATCATATAAGTGTTAGTCGACTAAGAATTTCTTTAGTCGAGGACAGCTCTACTGCTGAGTTCGGCGGATGATGCCAAACCTTAGTTGCTTCGAGCTCAGTACACTGGCGCCACGGAGGGAAGCCAAACACCGTTCATCTAAACACACTGCCCACACAGAGATGACACAGAGCTGGATTAAAATCCATTAATTAAGTATCTTTTTAAGACTGAATTGCACCTATAAACCCGGTTTACTTGTCAAACAGTTGATTCCACAGAAGGTCCCGCCTCTGACTGGGCAGATAGTAAATCATAGTTTAGAATTATAGGGTGGCACCTGGGGTGGTCGATTTCAGGCCACTCCCTGGACATGCCCCTGTAGATAGAGGAGTGAGTGACGTGACTTTACCTGGACAATGCAAAGTGTCCTGAGCCCCCGGTATGCTGCTTCTATGCCAATCCCAAGCAGAAAGACTGTCAAACCCATCAGGTTCAGTGAGGTTTATAGGTAAAAGTCTTTATTTCAAAGTAGCTGTAACCAAAAAGCAACAAAATCGAGAAAAGATTCCAAAACCAAAGAGGAAACCAAAACATGTGCATTGAGACACAGAATTTGCCAGAAGTGTTCTAGGATCAACATGTGTTTTCAGTTCTCTCGATTCCCCCGGCCACACACAAGCCAAACCCCTCTCAAATTGGGAGCTTAGTGGACCTCCTGCCTCATGACCTAATTAACTGACTATGAAGTCAGAGTCAAGTTAAAACCTCTGATCTATGCAAGCAGTGTGCCAGGTTCTGTAAATAGGAGTTTGACAGCAGGTGAATCAGCTTTAATCTGTATAGGGGTACTGTATGTACGTAATGTATGACTAAACTTCATGATTATTCACTGTTCACCATTGTATCTAACGCTGGCAGGTCAAAGCAGCACCGCAAGAGCTCACTTCCCCACCGTGTAACAGCGCACCTGACAAGCTTTGAGAAAATGAAGGTTCATCTTCAATGTACATCACGCCATTCATTGACCGCAGTGATGAGATTGGAGGCTTTGAAAACACACAGCACACAGCTCTGAAGCACTACCTCGAAGCAGGCTACCAGGCAATTGTTGCTATGCTACCATAGAAAGCCCAATCAAAGTGCAGTGTGTTGCTCGTTGAGGCTGGACTGCACCACGATGTTCCAAACACTTGTGAAGAGCGCTGTTTACACGCAAACCATAGATAGCACACAAAAGAGAAGGTAAATGCATGGTAATGCTTTAGCTTTGTCCACATCAGGTTTCTGCAGGGGAAAAAAACATGTAGACAGAATGATGCATCGCATGAATAATATCCACTATTGATCATCATACTGTATGTGAGGTAATATATGTACTACAGGATGACAGATGGAAATCCTCTACATGATTTATGTCCTCAACACTAAATTACATCCATTCAGGATTGTTAAACATGGCCATAAAAACGAGTGACATTAAGGTTTAACATTTACTACTGGGTTTAATGCTCAATTCTGATGTTAGATTGCTCACAGCAATGTACCAATGTTCCAACATAATTGAAAATTAACGAACATGTCCTTATTGACCATAAACAAGAAAGTCGTGGCCTTTGAAGTAAGGCTGGGAAAATGTAATACATATTTTAAAAAGATCAATAATGATGACATGATGTGCTTGTCCTCAGGGTGTAGATAATACTAATCAGACTAAGCAAAGGTTAGGCGTGTCACACCACCCTCTGTCAAATAATTGTATTTTGTGCAATTACATGTAATGCGTGTCCATAGCCAGCCAGCAGCTTAACACACAGTCTACCTGTTTATCCTTTTAAGTGAGAAAACTAAAGGTTCGCCACCCTGCTGGCGGCACACAACTAACTGACCTGAAGCACTCCTCTGTCTTCTACACCAGAGGATTGCACATCTCAAACAGTCACATGGCATGCGGGCTTCAAAATTAGCATGGGCGAGGCGCAACACTTGATGCTAAATAGCTATTGATGGGAAGACAAACACTAATACAAATCTGTAATTCTGTCCCATCCCTTACCTATGTCCCTTTGAAACTCTCAGCGCATTTCATTTATAGAAGATTTGGTAGATGCATATTCAACCAGACCATTGTTGCCTTTTATTGATACAATCAAAAATAATGAATTAAGTGTTTGTAAAGGTCTGGCATGGGGTTAATCTTCTCATCCAGCAAAGTCTTTTGTCAGTAACAGCATTGCCTCTCTCTCCTTCTTGAAAATGTGTGCGTATGTAAGTGTGCTTGTTTGTCTTTGCATGTGTGAGTAGCTCTCGAAATGTGTAGGTCATAGATTCCTCTTTGTTTATGTACACCATGTTTCTTTTATATTACACCGTCTTTCAGCTAGGTGGATTTCAGCATGCCATTTATCTTTTATCAAACACGGTCTCACTATTTCTCCCTGTGAGGACGGCTTACAGCTGTAAGGTAGAAGCTTCATTTGGTCATTTTCTTATTCCTCTGGCAAAAGGGTAACTCATGTAATGCCCTTATTTGCATCCAAAGTGTCCTCATTTCAGTTTTCCTTCAACTCAAATGTCAAAGCCTGATGCAACAGCCTTCAGTTGTCTCATAATATGGAAACAATGAATGTCAACACCAAAGCAAACATGGATTCACCACTATACGCCCCAAATATGTAACATTTCATAAATAGTAACATTCCGTCAGAAATAGCACTGTAGCATCCCTTCCGCTTTTCCTATCTGTATTCTACGTGGGATTTCAACACGGAACTCCTACGAGAAAGGGTTAATGAATTCCTCACACAGATAGATATTGCCATGGAAACAGCTGCGTGACTGCTTGCAGCTTGTATACACACAGGAGAAAAAAAAAAAACAATGGTGCCAAAGGTATTTCAAAATTCAGCAAGCAGAGGCTTTCCAGTACACATAGCTGCATTTGAGATTTCTTTTTTTTTTTTTTTAACAAGCACAGAGCCACAAAGAGCGAGGAGTAGCCACCTTGCACCCCCGGTCTCTCTCTCTCTCTCTCTCTCTCTCTCTCTCTCTCTCTCTCTCTCTCTCTCTCTCTCTCAAATTCAAAGGAATGTGATTGGCATTGAAGATGCATTTGCAATAGCCATGGAGTTAATGCATTCAAAAATATGAGGTCTGGATGTGGTAGATGGGAAATAATACTATGCTCTGTCATTTCCTTTGCAATAACAAAGTACACACACAGCCACTAAAACACACACACACACACACACACACACACAGACACACACACACACACACACACACACACACACACACGTTCTAACACAATTCCAGCAGAGAATAATTAATTCACAATATGAAACAGACCTAAGGCAATGTGCCTCGCAGTTGAGCTGAGAAAGAAGGAATAGACTGAGGGCCACGATGCTTCTTACGCTCTCAAATACAAAAATGCACAAAACCATGTATGGCTGCACACACACACACAGTGCACATGCAATAATTATTTGTCCCTTAAGATTATACAAGCCTGCCCGTGTTTCCAAAATAGGTGGAACAGCACACTATGAGCTGGTAGGATAAGCTAATCCATTTCCACACAAAAACATGTTCTTTTTGTCCCATTAGCCATCCTCCCAATAGCAAGTCAATAGTCCCTCACACTGCCCAAATGGACTTTTACGCTTGAGTCTGCAAATATGACTCTATAGGTTGGTTTCTGCAGTATTCACTGCTGGCACTCAGTTGCTGAAGCAAAATAACCGTACTTAGATTCATAAATATTTTGGGATGCATTGAAAAAGCTTTTAAGTCCTTAGAGAGGAGTTAGCATAGTGATGCGAGGAACTGTAGGTGCGGCAAGCATAGTGTTCGGTAAACAAACAAATAGAAAAGAGAAAATAACAGGGACAAGCAGGAACATTAAGTCACATTTTTGTGACTTGCCGAAATCTACTGTACATAGCTTTCTGTCCATTTTGGACTAAAAGGTTCTCATTCACTTGAGGTTGTTTTTTTCCCCTCCTCCAATCAGAAACAGGAGCAGGGAATTCTCCCAGGATCTGAACCACATTCCATCGGCATATGTCCTTTCCATTAAGCTGGATGTAGAGTGTGTAGTGTGTTCCATTTATTTTCAGGTA
This sequence comes from Gymnocephalus cernua, assembly GCA_023631565.1. Lineage (NCBI taxonomy): Eukaryota > Metazoa > Chordata > Actinopteri > Perciformes > Percidae > Gymnocephalus > Gymnocephalus cernua. The sequence goes on from CM042439.1 coordinate 18,972,270, forward strand.
CATACACTATATTATATGGCAACCACCAAATTCTTCATGTTTTACGTTAAAAGCAAAATGGCCATGTAATGTAGTGCAGCTGTAAGATAAGACGGTCTTCAATAATTTGTGTCAGTTCATTCTAATATTTTCATCATATTTGTTATTTTGAGCTGCTGTGTCCTTTGTGATTTCTGTTGAAATTCTGTGCAGAAAAGGAAATAACAAAAGAGTCTGTGATGTTGCTTTTCATTTGTTCCCTGTTAAAATAAAAACGCAGTCAAAATGAAACGTGATAATGAATTCAAACAGGCACAGATGAATACACATCAAGTGTTCACATTCACTCGACAAAAATGAATCAAAGCTATTTTCAGAAATCAACACAAATAAGCTATAATTAGACAGGAAATGTCACAGGTTGGGGCTCACATGGGATCAGTCAATTCATAATTTGATGAATGCATCGGCCCATTCTGTTAAGTTTTTGAGCCACATTCATCCAGGTTAATTAAAAAGAGACGGACTTCTGCAATCCCCTCATCACACAGCATGACGAGCTGTGGTCAAGTATAATTACACAGCTGTAAGCAGATCATAATTGGATAATATTTTTGGGGGAATGGGAATTTTTAATTGATGAGATAGCTCACAGCTGCCAAGAAGTTACAAGATTAGGTGACTATCATAGCTTATCACACAGACGCAGAGAAGTAAGTCATAAAGCAAATTAGTGGGAGGCTCTGTGACTTTGTCAGGCAGGTACGTGAAGAGATATGATCTTATTTGCTAGATGAGCCATGGATGGACCCTATCAATTTTTTATAGCTAGACATTACACGCCAGGCTTAACAGTGACATGCAGGTAAGATATTAAAGGTGCATTTCTCGGTATAAAATCTTAATGTTTCCAATTATCAACAAAGATTTCCGACAAAATAAAACTCAAAGGTCCATGACCAAAATGTTGTGTCGCCAATAAAGTCAGTGCTGACTGTGCAGGGCTTTTCTTTCTTAGGAAATACAATTTGAAAATCTATGGTGTATAATAGCCTTTTGTTTCAAGTTTTCACCAAAACACGTCATCCACCCTCTGCATACTAAGGCTATCACCCAGCTCATATAACTCGTGAATACTTCATGGCTACACAAGGAAACACAAAACTGACACGCAATTTTGAGGACATGTATTAGGTCAATTAAAAGGTACACACTTAATTTAAGGAAATAGAATTGAGGGAAGGTAAGCATTTATAGTTTATGATTGTTAGCTTTCTTGATGATAAAATCTATACCACTCTCATGCCTGTACCGTAAATATAAAACTACTGCCCGCAGCCGGTTAGCCTAGCTTAGCATAACGACTTGAAACAGGAGGTAACAGATAACCTCGCTCTGTCCTAGGGTAACAAAATCCACCTACAACCACCTCTTAATCTCACTAATTAATATGTTATATCTGGTATGTTTATTCCATACTAAAACTGACATGTAAAAACAGCGTATTATGGTTTTAGGGAGGGTTATGTGTGGGACTACTTCTTGGTCAGGCGCAGTGACTTATTGTCCTGTCGTCACTGTGAGGTTGCAAAATGTCCTTCAAATTACAACAACAAAATACGTACTTTGTCTATACCCTGTAGAACGACACAGACGCCCCGTGACATTTGTATTTATTACTGTTGTCGTATGTTAAACGTTTTTTGACTTTCACATCTCAGAGAAAATGCGCATAAAAGACTAAGACTTTGAGGTTCTTTATTAATCTTCCTTAAAAGGAAGATCACACATCAAACTCACCATGTTCATCCTTGAAACAGCTGCTGTGATTAAGCATGTAGCAGCTCAGATGTCAGACTGGCTCAAAAAAACCTTATTTGATTACATTAGGAAATGATAGGTTTACAGAGGTTTAGAAGTTGCTGTGTCTCACTGTCTGTCAGCAAGTAGGAGGTTCTCACCAATATCCTCAGGTCACAAGGCTCCATCACCCACACCTCCAGAATAACGACTACCAGCTGATGTGGCTGACATAAAGTCACATTCAGAATTCCCAATTATTTCTGAGACACTTGAACCACCAGGGAGTGGAGTTGCAAAAGAAGACTCAATGATTAGGTAATATACAGTAATAAAGGCACTTTTTTGGTTTGAGAACATAATGTCTTGTGATGCCGGTCGGTTGCTCATAACACCGTCCTCCATCTTAAAGCAGGGGGAAGGAAATGTCTTGAGATTCCAGTGAACAGGAAGCTTTACTTCCAAAACAGACGGGAAATCTCAGCACCTGGTGAGTTGTGTTGATTCACTTGTATTGATCAATAATCCTATCAACCAACCGCAGATATATTATGGTCATTTTGTATGATGGGGCAGTAAAATCTTACTTATTGCCCCTTTACAATAATGCAGAGCTGTTATTTATTGCAGACATTATTTAAACTGATATTTGCTTTTGAATCAGCTCAGCTTGTATGCTGACCTTGAGCCTCTTGTGTTATCACCACACATCTTTCATTATAAATATCTGGACGTGTGGCATGCAATGAAATGAACATACATTTTACTTTTCAACGAAAATGGGATTCCTCAAATTAATAAAGCTGAAGAATTCAAATAAAACAGTGACACTTTTCTACTGAAATTAGTTGAGGTAAAGTGTATGGCTTCAATTTCAGCAGGTGTAAAAGCTATCTGTCTCTTTTTGCTGGTCTGTAGCATCTGAAAGTCTTCGCTGTTTTTTTGGTTGTTTTTTTGCTTCAGACATTACATTTGTTATATGTATTATTTTTGAAATCTTATGCTGATGGTTCTCATCACAATGCACTGCCATCTAAATTCAATTACAAGAATGATTCAGTTGAAATGTTCTGCAACAAAATGCTTCCCATGTCATAAACCTAAATCTCCTGTAATGTATCATACCTAATGATTTCTGTCTATATATATATATATATATATATGTATATATATATATATATATATATATATATATATAAAATGAAAACCAGGGTAATTCTGCAATTACTTTTATGGAACAGTAATGTACAGCACGTCATGGTTCAGGTCATGTCTTCTTCAGACACAGCTGCTTGTTGACCTTTAAAACTTTGCCTAAACCCAAACAGCCAATCACAGACGATCTGTCAACATGTCCATTTCTGTCAACACGTCCTCTTCTGTTGACACACCTACTAGTCTCTACCAATATGCCCATGTTTCTGCAGTAAGCTGAAAATTCACTAGAATCTCAAATATCATCTCGGTCTACACTACCACCTGCCTTCACATGCTTTTGTGTGGCCTGGCTAACTGCTCCATTGGTGCACCACCACAGATGGCTACAAGACATCAACATTTTTCCTTCTCAATTACAATTATTACGTTTTTTTTCCTGACTTTACCAGAAAGCTAAACCCATCCTTGGCTGAGATTTTGATGAGACGGAGACTCTGGAGCCTACAGAAACCATCCAAGCTAACCAAGCGTCTGGTAGCCGGCAAACCCACGCTTCTGAGGAAGGCCTTTATAACTCCTCAGCCACTTAGCTGGACAGATAAACTACTGTGCCCACACACTCAGAACAATGAGCTTAGCCGCTGCACTCCAGACTAGCTATTGTACATTATGTTACTGGCTGACCTTTAGTCACAAGAGAGGGACACCAAGCCCTGAATGGCCATTGTAATCTAGAACCTGTTTAATATAATCATTTTTAATGGTTAAGGGTGTAGCTGCAGCCACTCTTGCAGATGGCGTATGTATAATGACCCACAATAACCTCCTCATGTCTTGTGGAATGCAGTGGAGTCAATACTATACACCCGTCCAGGTTAACTGAATCACTATCAAAACTTATTTGGCTATCCTTAGCTGTCTAAACTGGTGTGAAAATGCTAATCAGAGTCAGGAATGCAGGTGATTTATTGTATTCATTACATTTCTCTTTTTCTCGCACCTGCTGCCAAACCTTTTGACCTTCGCTGGTTACCAATCAAACCAATCAATACATTGTTAAACCATTAATCACCAGTGAGTAAGTATTTACAAGCTTTCTTGTAACTGGGCAATTAACCTGAATCAGATCATCAAAAAAAATGCTCCCTCTATGGTTTTGACCACATTGTTTAACATTTATGGAGAGTCAAAAGTCCTTTTTTCATCTCATAATCTATCTATGTGTATAAATTGCACCATTAATCAGTAAGTGCTTACATCCTGGATGCCATTATTGTAAATCACACAGGTAGTAGACCACTGTGCTGTACTACAATATGCTGTATCTCAAAATTCAGCCGTGTGATCCCATCAGCAGCAGGAATTTCACTTTCAAAGGGGAAATCCCCCATGCTGGAGAAACAGAAGATCAAAATAGTTTTCCTGGCAGGATTACAGTGCTGGTATTTTCAGTGCCAAAAAACAATTTTGGAATCCTTATATTCAAATACAAAAACAGATTTTAAAAGTATTTTGAGGTGACAGCAGATGCCTCCTTCACACTGTGTAAATGTTCCTTGGCTGGGTAGTGAATGGCCTTGGTCAGTGGATTACAGTGCACTCCGAATTAATTATTTGGAAGCGTCTCACTGTCTCTCTTGCTTTAACACATCTTCACAAGGAGACGTCTCTTACCTGGCCAACACATCTAGTCATGTACTGGCAATAGATGCAGCAGAGCATAAATTAACAAACATGCAAGGACACGTTTTCTTTCCCCATCACACAAGCTATTGACTCAGTGATGGCCACTCATATCCCAGAAGTGATGCATTTACAACCAGGTGCCCTCAACAACTGAGATCCTGCTTGCAGAGAGGAGACTGGAGCCACTAGCATGGCTACAGATCTATTCACCATACAGTCATTTCATTTACATTGCTCATATAAGCAGTATGAGTGGATGGCATTCATACAATTCAGATCACTATATGAGCCAAGCCACTAAAGCACATCAAATCACAATCCAAGTATCCAGATCCACCACTTCATCTATCCTGGCATAATTAGATGATGATAGAATTTGCAGTGAAACAACTGAAGCCAACATTGTCTGCCCATTTGACACTATGCTTATTATGCCAAGAACTCTCCTGTTTGACACCAACATATGCATACTTGTAGTGGCATATTGCCACTTTCAATTCAGTTGTTGACACTTTTTTATAGATTTCTTGCTGTCTTCCCTCTCTGCGTGTCTGCATTGATAATGAATGGGATGTTGCTACTTTGCAGCCCTCGCCCTTGCTAATAGAATTAAGGCATTACTTTGAAATTGCCAAGACGCATTTTGTTTTTATCAGACTAGGCTGAGAAAGGCCCTGTGTGTGACTACCGAGTAGAACTCACTGTTTAATACATTTATCTTCAAAATACAAAACAAATAATAAAAAAAAAAATGAGGACTAATGTTACATTTGAGGTTAAGTGAAACATTCCTAACAATATGTAACCAAAGTATGAGATGACCTGATGTCAATGTCGTTTCAGTCGCAAGTAATCAGCAACCACTGTACTGTTCACACTTCATTGGCCTCACTGATTGTGATGAGATCAATACATGGATACATCAGGAGAGGGAGAGGTTGGATGTTAAACGCGTCCCTTCTTTTCCTTAAAAGAAACTGCACCATTTGATAATAATCCTTACCAATAATATATTATGATTTAAAGAAATCAACATTTGCTGGCCATTTGCCAGTTTATACTAACTATCTGCATGACATTTGTCTGTGAGGCATGCTATCTTCAGCTTTTACTCCCAGTATGAGCAAGGTGGCATTAATAACCAAAGTCAGTTGGTGGATACATCTGGAGCTAAATGTTTTAACCACTTTGTATCAGTTGCTTAATGGGCAGTAAACCTGAAAGACTGTGAGTACAATCCCAATGTATAATTTATTTTAAAACTATATATGAAAAATATTTAATATATATATTTGCAGCCAAAAACGTAGACTAATCTAACGTTCAAATTGTTCGATACTTGAAAAAAGCTAAATGAATTGTGACCTGAACAACATCCAACTTTGTATAGTTGTCCTACAAGAGACCGAGAGACAACATAAGATAAGATGAACACAAGAGCCTTAACTTTGTTAAGGGTGACGCAAATTTTGTCAAGTAATACCTTCATTTCCCTTGAACCTTTCAGAAAGATACAGCAGAGCATCATCTGCATAGAAAGGAAAAACAATTACATGTTGTACGCCACTATAAGAAGTTTATACTATAAGCTTGATGAAGCTTTGTGATGGACTAGCTACTGGTGCAGGTGATTCTTTGCCTTCTACCAAATGTATGCTGTGATGAACCATCTCCTGAGCCCAAAAAAAGAACTAGGGTGCTCACAAAACTATGTACATTTGTTTCATTAAAAGTATTCATTATATTTGCACCTTTTTTTGGTTCTGTCTGCAGGACTTTGGATGTTATCACGTTGACTATATAAATAAGACATCTAATATTTATTTAAACATGTAAGTTGATCTATTATTGAGCTTGAGAATATTTTTCTTTTATTACTTAACTTACTAAGGATATGTTGGCTGAGCTAAAATAGTTGTTTTTTTTAGGTAATGCACAGCTCCATAGTCACAATCAGTCACAGCAGGGAGCAGGGATCTCCACTGGAGCAACTCAAGGTCAAATGCCTTGCTTAAGGGCACCTCATTGGATGACTTGTAAGACATTTCTAAAAGCATCACTGCAGAGGTACACATGCAAATTTGTTTTCATTCATACTCATCTTCCTCGAGGCACCTATTTTTCCTACAATCGTGTAGACTTTGTTCTGGCCCTAGTGATCCAAATCACGCAGACTCCCAACAGGAACAGCTGCGGAGCCCACTCTAGGGGAAAGGAGGTGTGTGTGTGTGTGTGTGTGTGTGTGTGTGTGTGTGTATATTTATGTCTGTGTGCATGTGTCTGTTTGTGCAGTGGGGTTCAGCCAGGGGACCTGAGCCATCTTTCAAAGCAGCTGCGCTACACTTTTAAAGTGGTGGCCTCACACATATTAATCAGGTATAAGCGGCACATTCTGTATTAGTTTGATATGAAAAAAATGAGATATTATTCTCCTTGAGAGATTATTAGTTCTAAATTAATGCAATGAATAAAATCATAATATAGCAAACATCTAACTCAATGATTCTTGCCATAATTAAGCTTATAATGCATATACTATAATCACAGTCAATATAACAAATAAGCACCTCTCTCTCTCTCTCTCTCTCTCCCCCCCTCCCTCCTTCTCCCTCTCTCCCTCTCTCCCTCTCTCTCTCTCTCCCCCTCTCTCCCTCCCTCCGAGATGGTCAGTGCTGTATTAAGCGTACTTGAAGCCTGATTATGCATTCTTCCGTAATGCAGCCTTCAGTGGCCACTAATTTAGAAACAGAATCTTCCCCAGGGCTTTTTTCTGCTTTGCTTGGTATATATGGATTCCCATATAGATGATTCACCTCATTCTCTAAAAGGCACAGGGCTGTGAACTCATGGGCAGGTCCTACTGGGTCAGGGTTTGGACCTCCATATTTCTCCTGGCAGGCCATGATTTCACACTAAACCGACCCAGAAAGCAGCGGTCATTACTGCAGGCCTTCTCTTGTGGTGTCAAACCAAATGTAAACTAATCTGTCAACCTAAATGTGCACAGCTTAGCATTCTGCATGTCTAAGAGACCCGAGGGAACAAACTCATATACTGTACAGCATTAAGCAAAGACAAGACTAGAGCCAACTAAAGGGCCTGGGAAGCAAATGGATTGTGCAGCGTGAGAGAGAATTGAGAAATTGCAAAGCGCAGGTTGTGGTTTTGGGCAGGGTTTGGTTAAAGGTCCGATTATGGTCATTTTAGTCAGCCATATTGCACATTTTGATTTGACAACATGTCTATATGATAAATGTGAATCATGCTGCAGCCTTTCTTTATCCACATCTTATTAGTCATGATACAATAATCATAGCACTTGTGTGACCTAATTCTCTCATTTGTTAAATATTTTTGAGAAGTGTGAAGTGTGGCTAGCATCACCTGTCCCTCGAGTATCCTATGGTTATTTGTGTGTGAAGATCCAGAGTAGGTGCGTAAAAAGTGCCACATTTGTGCCTTCTGATCTCATCTGACAGAGCAGAGAAAAAATGGTGGTGACAAAACAGTGCTGATTTGTGCAGATGTGGAATGTCCTAAGGGAGCCCTTTTGCACACGCGCTTCATTGATTTCCCAACTGAGGCTAACAGCGGAGCCAGAGGTCAGACCCCAGTGCCCTTGCACATATATTCACCCTTTTATGGGAGATAGGATGTACACAGTGAGCAGGCAACAAAGTGTAATATCAAATTGTCCACACATGTCACCACTCATGTTGAATGTCCTCCTGTACCAGCGAATGAACAGCCTTTCATGAGCAAGGACCACTTCATCATCCAGATACGTTTACATTTATTGCTTGTAGTTAGCAGTTAGCGGACTGCGTTGTGGGGAAGCTTTGGTAGGGAATCTGCCATAGCACCTGGGCACAGAATGCGGGAGCGAATGAGAGGAGAGGGTTACAGTAGGTGGGTATTTATAGAAATGCCGGAAGAGGCGCGGTTGAGGTGTGACCTTGCTCCCAAAATTCTGCTAGGTAGCATCAATTACGATGAGGACATTTCAGAACCAGATAGATGTGCTTCCAATCAGTAACACTTGACATCCTCTGGTTAGTCTAGTAGTGGTCCAGTAAAGCTATTGCTACTTTTCATTAGAAGCCACTACATCATTCGCACCACACTGTCATCTCAGAAGAGGCGTACAACCCTGTCCCTGCACATTTATCATGTCGTTACTGCTGAGGGATAGCAAGCAAGGCCAAGGTATGAAAAAGAAGAAAATATTTAATTTTATTGGCATTTGGAATTGATTTCAGTTGTCAATGCCAACACTTAAAATATTGTTCATTGGACCAGTAGTTTAATATCATGGCGTATTCCATCACTGTCATTTATCTGTTCAAAATCATCTTTTAGTCAAGTTGCGTAAAATGCTTACAGTGTAATGTTGTAATTTCGCCATCCAGCATATTGGCTTTATTCCTGAAATACTGTATGTGCAAACGGAAAAAATACATCTGTTTAAAATAGATCTATACTAAATAATGCAGCAGTTAATAAATGTAGCAATTTCATAAACTTGTATTACTATTCTGCTTCAAAGATTTGTCTTTGTTTGGATAAAACTGCTGACATGCCCTCTAGTCCTGCAATTGTAAGTGCTCTTGTACAATCAGAACCTGGAAAGACAGGATTGATTTATGAATCTACCTCCATCTGCCTGGAGGTATTGATAGACCACTCGTCACACCGCATCTCATTGCCAGCATTGATTGTGCTGTATTTCAGGGTGGGGGGTTGTGAACTTAGATACTGTTGTGGATTGCCTGACTGTCACTCACTTCACGTCAAGGGTCACAAGCAGCCCTCACACAACCCATTATACTACTGTATGTACCAGAATAAGATCACTCCTTCTAGTGTTCATGTAGAGCACTGTGTATTGAAAAAGTATATTGGATTAACATAACTTTTTATAACTTTAAATAGTGAAAGATCTAAATGTCTATCATAGACTGTAAAAAATAATGGATGGAGCTTCCGGGCCTGAAAGGTGAAGCCACTGCAGAAGTGCCTTAACCCTGCATTCTATCTAATTTCCAGCAAGTGATATGACTCTACTGGTTGTAAAAAAGAAGCCAGCTTGCATAAAAGTCTATGAGAAAAGGACCCTACTTCTTGACTTCTCACTCATTTATTACCTCAATAAACATTCATAATAAGTTTATGGTCTCAATCGCTAGTTTCAAGTCTTCTTCAATTCAGTATGATGTTCATTTTGTTCATTAAAATAGAAAATAAAGCAGGGTGTGCTTTAGGGCATGGCTACACGCTGACCTGTCAATCAGGACCATAGACTGTTAATATTTACAATCTATAATTAGGACAGAGGTGTAACAATGATAACCATTGCACTGTGTACTTTAAAATAGCCGTAACTTGTTTTTGGGTGTCCATGTTTTAGTCTTAAACTTTGACCCTCTCACTGTGTGTTTTCACTTCTTCAAAGTTGATTGGAACATTTTGGTAGCCTAAAAAAGTCTTGTTCAGCACTTGGTAGCACCTTGCCAACCACGGCTAGCTAGCTAGCACTAGCATTAGCTGTTAACTTGAGGGAAAGTCTGACGATTTTCTGTGTACTGCCGTACATGCAAATGAATGGCAACAGTACACAGAGGTCTGCGTTTATCCGTTAGTAAAACTGTGTCAGATGATTCGTTCAAAAGGGTTGAAAATCGACAACGCTCTTCTTTCGCGTTTAGCTTAGCATTGCGCCATTGCAACCATAATCAACACTGGCAAGGCCGCGTCATCCTCCTCAACTTACCCTCTCGTCCAAAAATCATCACGTCCAGTTTAAAAAAAAAAAAACAAGAAGGCGATGCCAAATTGCCAAACTCAAGGCCTCAAAATCGAAACAGTCCACAAACCAATGGGTGACATCACGGATAGGGTTGGGTACCATTCACTTTCTTTTCGGTACTGATACCAGTACCTCAAATTCGGTTGCGTTACCCAACGATACCTTTTTTCAGTACTTTCCCTTTGCAATAACAACAATTAATTTCAGTTGTAAAAATAATTCCAAACCTATTTATCCTTTATACTTAGACCATCTTGTTATTTATATAGAACATTTTACACACCACACAAAATACAACACCTCCTTCTCCCCTGACAAACCCGTCCCTACAACCCATGTAAATCAAATAACTATTCATTTCTCACACTGCACTGTGAAAACTGTGAAATCCAAACAGACCCGAAATATGTAGTCAGCGATTCACTTGTAACCCGAGCTGATGGGAAGAAGCTCCTTTTAAATCTGCACCTATAGTCTGTGTCATATATTCTGTGTGTGCTCTAATCACATGTTAATATGCCTATTTATAAAACGCCTGTGTGTTTATGTGTGTGTGAGTGTGGGTGCAGCCGGTTCCATGTGTTTTGCATCATGAAACCTGCTTGAAATATTGCAGGCTTGGGCTATCTGTGCCTCCGTTTATGTTTGTGTTGGCATTGCGTGGGACAGCTCTGGAAGTGTGACAGGTAAAGCCTCCACCTGGCCCCGCTGGGTCCACCTGCTCCCTCGCTGGCAGGTGACGCAGAGGGGGCAGACTGTTGCCATAGGGAACGGGCAGACCAGTGAAAGGATTTCTTTTAGGGCCAATCTGGAGGACCATGGGTGAGCACTTACTTCCTCAGGGCTACTGGCATCTGCCGGCGCTTGTAGACTGGCACAAAAGGCAACACATAATTAACTTCATTATCTCACCTGGCATTGCTAGTCTGGGTGCAACATATTCTTTTTTCATTTAAGGGTGTGCTGTATTAAATATGAGGCTGTGCATCAGTCTGCTGTTCGCCTTTGTGGGATATTTCTGTCTCCTACTTATGTTTCATCAGAGCACCTCCTCAGAAGCCCCCACCTCCCTTCATGTTGGTACCATTATAGGTCCTATGACTGTACTTCTCTCTCTCTCTCTCTCTCTCTCTCTCTCTCTCTCTCTCTATGTGTTTTTGTGCATCTAATGCCACTGAACACATCAGAAGCTTCCACTGACAGCATATGTTTGTGCTGCCTGGCCACGTGACTGGAAGGAATCCCGCATTGTGGAATTGAATGCATGTCCTGTTTCTCACACAGACAGTGAGCTCGAATGGTTGAAAATATTTTGATGAAGAGATGACCAATGGCTGGAAATCCGTGATGGAATATTGCGGATGCTGGGTTGTTTGCGCTGCTTACTTTAGTGCACACAGTTACAGGATGTCAAACGCCGTGATGAAGTAATTTGACCAACAAATTCAAACGAAATGTTGCTTGAGAAAATACGGCTCTAATTGGAAATATGTTAAAATAATACATATTACTATTGAATCTATTATCAAAAGGATCTGATAATATATATTTCCACGTACAGTACATACAGTGTATAAAAATCATAGTGAACTTAAGAATGATGAATGTCCTCTACTAATTAAATCCTAAACAAGGCCAGTAGTACAGCATGGGTTTCAAAAGAGGGTGCCATACTGCAGTTATTGACTGGGGAAGATGCCAGTACATTTGCATTTCTCAGCAGGATTCAGTAAAGGGGGGAAAAAATGGGGAAACCCCCTTGAACCGAACAAAGCCCAAAGATATTCGGTCTCATGAAAGTAGGCCTCACAGTGGTAGCAAAACGAATGGCATCGAAACTGTGTCTCATGAGTGAGGCGTGGGTTAGTAGAGAATTACTCTACAACAGCAAGCCATTGGTTCAGAGAGGAAAAGACAGCTCAATCCGCTCCTGGGGTGAGGGGGCTGGTGAGGGGTGGACAGCGTGAAGAGATGAGGATACAGGAGAGGAAGGAAGCATGCATGGGGAAAAGATCTGAGCATGTGGAGAGAAAATGCCGTAAAATACGGACCTGAACAAATCTGATAATAAGATAAGAGTAACAAAAGGTATATGACGCGAAAGAAAAGCCTATATTAGACAATGAAGGCTTGCAATATAGTTGCTATGGAGATGAGCAAGTCTCCCAAGCCTCGTCATTTCTCTGACTCCTCCCGTGAACGCTGGGATAAAAATAGACATGGGCAGAGAACAAAGAGCTATTTAAAAAAAGAAAAAAGACAAGATGAGTGAAGAAGAAAGGTTGTGGAAAAGCAAGGACATGTGTATAGAAGTGCATGTGTGTGTCTGTATATATCTGTGTCTTTGAGTGGTCAAGGAAATGGTGTGAAGGTACCATGCAACCATGCCTCTCGGTCAAATGGTGGAGCAGAGTGAGTGATAGACATAGCCTGCTTGTCTGGCCGAGGAAATCCCATCATTACCATTTGTCATTATTAAAGCAACTGAGAAACAATGTGAGGAGCTGTTGGCTTTGACTTTACTGACCACAATGACCACATTATATACGCTGGCAGTATCTGATTCCTATTCCTCCTCCTCTCCGTTTTCTCCCTCTTCTATTATAAATAATACTCATCAATAGTAGTGGTAGTAACATCATGCACATTGTGTGACAAGATATCTGTTACCCATTCTTATCCCAAAAAAAGGCTTATTTTATTATTTATTTAATTTTATTTTACTCATGTTATCATCTTTCATTCATTGTTTTGACTATTACTACTACTACTACTATTACTAATGACAATAATAATGATCATCATCATAACAACAAAATATACATTTGGATTCTGATCGAAAGAATATTTTGTGTTACTGCTTTTTTAAATATGTGAGTGTTTTAGGTACGTTTTTAAGTATTAAGTATAGTACGTCATACAGGTGGAGCTGATTTGTTTTTTTATTTCGCGCTGTATTAGATAGAACATGCTCTAGTCTAATGTCGGGTCCCTATTCCATACTACATACAGATTCTTAGCAAGTTTTGCTTATGAAGTGTGTTCACAAGAGAAGACTGACTGAATTAAGTATGCTCAAAGCAGACTTTAGTATGCAGACTAGTAAATCTGGTAGATTTTGGAATGTGCAGTTGATACACACTATTCTCCCACAATGCAATGCAAAAAAGGAAATGGGAGGAACTGCTCACAGGTTGGGAAAAAGTCAAATAAATTGTGGATGGTGGTGAAACAGCTCCAACGTTTAAATTCCACTAGTTTAGCAGATATACAAAATATGTAACTTATGTCTAACAGTTGTGATGTGTTCATGTGCATAGTGGGGGGAAAACACCTGCTGGTTCAAACTGGCTAAAGAGTAACTAATGACTTCCTAAAAATAGTTTTTGCTGACCTCCAGTGACTTAACTTCTCACCGTGCTGAAATGATGTACAGGTGGACTCCAGGATGCTGTGACATCACTGTTGGGTGGGGTTACAGGTGCACCAGAGCTCACTAATGACCACACCCAACCACACTTTAATGATGTTGGGTGTGATCGGAGGTGAAACGGGACTGACATTTTAAATAAGCGAGGGGAGACTGTAAAGTTACTCTTTAAAATGAAACACAATCTGTGAAATGGTTCTTAAAGGATCACTCTCTGGACTCCTACATATAGACTACCTTGTCTGCTTCGTACATGCAGCTTCATGTGTGTACAAGTTCCGTGCTCACTAGTAAGCCATCAAAACGACAACATCCAAAATCAAAATGGGTTTATTCTGACTCAGGGGAGAAGACAGGCCCAGAGAGAGACCCAGAGAGTGGCAGCTGGCCCTAGCTAACAGGACAACTGCTAATGGGACACCCCATCTGCTGCTCCTGTTTTCCTGCCCATCGCCCATCCTAGTGCCAACCTCTGTGCTTCTGGAAAATATCCTGAGCTCCCCTGCTGTTTGGCATCTATCATCTCATAACATTATTTACACCAACCTCCACAATGCCATAAACAGTTGACAGGGCAACTTCTAGTGCATGAAATCAAATGGCAAATGTTCAGCGGTTAAGTAAAGTTTTGTATCAGTTTATGCTCGACATATGATGCATTGGTATGTAGTTTAAACTGCCGGACAGTGAAGTTGCTACACCTGGACCACCACCAACAGCATTAAGTTGCCGCGTTCATGTTCAAACATGAATAATTTAACAGCAGAAAGACCATTCATGTTTCAGAAAGAGCACTTTAACTTTTGATCCTTAAGTACATTCACTTTTATTCAGATGCATTTTTAAACGCAGGACTTTTTTAATGGATCATTTATTTATATTGTGATGTTAAAAACAACCTCTGAAGTTGCCCTCAATTAAGAAATTCTGTATTACTGTGATTATTTTAACGCGGGTGTTGTGTTTTTTTTTTCCCTTCCTTTTCCTCTTGGCTTACTCTCTTGTTAATTGTTTTTAGCAACATTCTAAAAGCCTCAATAAAAGGCTTCATGACACTTGAAAAAAATAAATGCATATCTTGATGAGCGTTTTCCATCTTAAATGCAGTCCATCCATCCGCTGCCACGCAACAACTTCCATGAGCTGTGGTGATGATATGGCTTTTTTTCATTAACAAGTAAGGAGCACTGTCCTCGCAGACCCTTCTAATTTCTAAAGTGCAAAGCATCACTCTCCTCCACAGCATATATAATAGCCTCTTTTCTCTTGTGCCGTGTTTATAGCTGCTATCAGTCACATGTCCGCAGGCCAGAAACCAGAGTTATGATGATTATCATGATGCGAGTGAACCCTCCACTTCCTCATTCCTTCAGCCTCCTGCCTGGATGAGCAACACATGGATCAAACCTGCCTTTGCAGCACCATCTGGTGACCAGTGTTGTGATTCAGGAAGCCTTCTCGCAGATGAATGAAGGAAAAGAAATTCAACCCGTGCACGTTTTTACATTCTACCTGCAATACCACTCTGATCCTCTGGATGGTGTCTCAAACCTGTGTCCTTCCTCCTCAATGATGGTCTGGGGGATTTTACAACCCACACACAGACAGACAACCAACGTGAGAATTATTACACTTTTCTGCTTCATTATTGGCACAGTTCCTCCTAAAACTATTACTCTTTGTTACATATGGATGGACTCCTCCATGAAGGATTGTTGGCCCTCGCATGGCCACTGTTATTATCTCACCACCACCCACTGCTCTGATTAAAGCTGCTGAGCAGGCTCATTCTGCCACTATAAACAACACAAATGTGTACAGAAGCCACATATTAAGAAAACAGTAAGTATCCTTCCTTATGATGTTAATTGTCTTTTTTTTATTTTGTTTAATATGTGGTACAAAAAGAACATTTGTTCAGATTGAAGGTTGCAAAACTGAACTGAATTCCTCTTTATAGTTTATCTTGAAATATTAAAGATTTCCAGCAAAGACCGACTAAAGACATTAAAACAAAAGTGGCTAAAGAATACATAGCTCTTTCAATTCTAGCTTTGTTACCGTATTAATTCTCTATTTCACGTCGCATTTGGAAAGCCACCAGCTGAGGAGATGAGACTTACGTAGGCGACCCTGACCTCTGACCTCTCTGAGAGGGGGAGTCGATAACTTTAGGCTTTATTCATATGAAGACTGACACACAGTGGCCAGGATAGCTCCGTTGGTAGAGCAGGCGCACATACACTCACCTAAAGGATTTATTAGGATGTTCAATTTCTCGTTAATACAATTATCTAATCAACCAATCACATGGCGGCTGCTTCAATGCATTTAGGGGTGTGGTCCAGGTCTAGACAATCTCCTGAACTCCAAACAGAATGTCAGAATGGGGAAGACAGGTGATCTAAGCAACTTTGAGCGTGGCATGGTTGTTGATGCCAGACGGGCTGGTCTGAGTATTTCACAATCTGCTCAGTTACTGGGATTTTCACACACAACCATTTCTAGGGTTTACATAGAATGGTCTGAAAACGGAAAAACATCCAGCATGCTGCAGTCCTGGGGGGCGAAAATTCCTCGTTGATGCTAGAGGTCAGAGGAGAATGGGCCGAGTGTTTCAAGCTGATAGAAGATCAACTTTGACTCAAATAACCACTCGTTACAACCGAGGTATGCATTAAAGCATTTGTCAAGCCACAACACGCACAACCTTGAGGCAGATGGGCTACACCGGCAGAAGACCCCACCGGGTACCACTCATCTCCACTAAAAATAGGGAAATGAGGCTACAATTTGCACGAGCTCACCAAAAGTGGACAGTTGAAGACTGGAAAAATGTTGCCTGGTCTGATGAGTCTCGATTTCTGTTGAGACATTCTGATGGTAGAGTCAGAATTTGGTGTAAACAGAATGAGAACATGGATCTGTCGTGCCTTGTTACCAGTGGTCAGGCTGGTGGTGGTGGTGGTGTAGTAATGGTGTGGGGGGGATCCCTTTCGCCTTCAGAACTGCCTTAATTCTTTGTGTCATTGATTCAACAAGGTGCTGGAAGCATTCTTTAGAAATGTAGAAAATAGAAAACACTGTATTAGTATGGTGTTCCTAATAATCCTTAAGGTGAGTGTATATAGAGGTTTATACCTCGACGCAGGAGGTCCAGGGTTCAAGCCCAAAAAATAATAAATAATTAAAAATTAAAAATAAATAAAAAGAAGAAGACTGACACACTATTATATAATACAGGTACTGGACTTTTGGTAGTAATTTCTACTGAATGTTGTAAAAGAAAATGTGTATTTTAATAACTTGCAATTGCATATTCTGTTATAAAGACTAGGCAAGTTTTGAGACAGTGGCACATTGTGCAAATTTGTAATTTTTCCCAAGGGTATTAAAGTTGTTGTCTTTGTACTTGTACTCTGCACAATGACAATACAGTTGAATATAATCTAATCTTGAATCTAAAGGCCCTGATGACATATTTTCTCCATCACCCTCTTATATTTGTTCGCAAATTTGTTGTTCCATATGAGATTTCTGCAGGGTTCAGTTAGAAAAATGTGACAACGTGTACTTAATTAAACTGAACGGTTGTTGGCTTGTTTGCATATTTAGTCAGGCCACTTTCAATCACATCTGATCAAAACACCCCTACATAGCCCTGATGAAGCAGATTAGAATCTTATTTTTCCAAACAGTAAGATTTTGCTAATTTTGTTGTACTGTAGATATTTAATGTTAGAGAGAATTAGTATCATTTTAAAAGCAAGTTCTCTGGGGCTTCACACGGTAAGGGATACCTCACCTTCAGGACATTCGTTACATTGGTATGTAAATTAAAGCAAAATGCATTAATTCTGATGCAAAATGAAGTTTTTATTTGTGATAAAATGGGGGGGGGGGGGGGGGGGGTGTCAGAGGTAATGTTAAAAGAGCATTGCAATTTTAGAGCACATTTGTTATTATTAGATTACACAAGGTTAGGTGTAGCACTTTGCTAACCCCTAGCATGCAAGTTCTGATCATCTGTATGTTGACGTGTTGCCCTCTTCCTTTAATGATATCAGAGACAGAGGCTGCTCTTGTAACAACGTCATATCTTTCATCTTTATTTTCAGCAAGACAATATTAGCATTGCACTGGGCACAAATAACCGTCACAATAAAAAGAAGGTTAAGGCTTTTTTACAAAAACATTGGATCCTGTAATTAGAAAACAGATGAAAAAACCTTGTGTCCCGTGCTAAAGGCTACACTGTGATTGACATATCAAAGAGGAAGCACTGAGTTAGCTTTGCACAATTTGTCTGGGATGATGTGGTAAACGAACATGATGGCTTTATGCACGTATGGTGGAAGAAGTACTCAGATACTTTACTTCAGTAAAATAACACAACACAATGACATTGCAACCGTGTAAACACACTCCATTACAAGTATAAATCATGCATTTGTAATCCTACTGTATTATCAGGTCAATATACTTAAAGTTTCAAAAGTTTATACTAATTTCCTGTGGCTGATATATTATTGTACATGATTAGATTGATGCATTGAGCCATGTATTTTGTAGTGGTAGAGGTTGCAGTTAGTTTTAATTACTTTATATACAGTTTTGTATAGTCCACTAGTTCCCAACCTATAGGGATCAAGCCCCCTCCAAAGGGTCAAAGAAACACAAATCTGAAGGGTCATATATGGCTAATGGAGTAAAAAATAAAACAAATAAAAAATAATCAAAGTTCTTCTACACAAATTTTCATTTACTTTTCAGACTTTTCCTTAATGTTTTTTTTTGTGTGGCATATTGGATATTTTTACCTCTTTGGCCTAGATGGGAAATGTATCTTTGGTGAAACTAACAAGTCATAGATATCTAAAACATAACTAGGGGCCCTGACCGGCAGTTTTTTTGTAAGGTGCCACTAGTCAGAAGTGTTGGGAACAACTAGTTTAATCTTTAATGTGTGAAAGAAATTGTTAAAATCTGAAAAGTAAGTAGTGGTTAAAGCTGTCAGATAAATGTGGTGAAGTAAAAAGTACAATATTTGGCTCTGAATTGAGGGAGTAGAAGTATAAAGTAGCATAAAATGAATATACTTTTCTATTCTCCAAATACTTGTACAAATACTAAATGTTCATGTTTCAAGTAACAACTGTATTTGATGAATCAAAATGAATGCTTTTCAATACTAACTCAACACCAAAACTGTAGAGAAAACACGCAGAGAACAGATAAACCTACACTGAGCTTAAATCAGAGAATATCCTTTGTGTAAAATATGATTTACCCCAGAAACTTATTTTGTGCAGTGACTGGAGACATAACAAGGAATACAATGAAACGTCTGATTTGAATGGTGATTGTGATTCATGGCCTTCACTGAGCTGGCTTCAGGGGAAATAAATATGAGTTCACTGTTGTGAACTATTCTTCATTTTGCCGAGACCTCCTGGGTTATGGTTAAAGAGTTGAGCCATATATTTTAGAATCTCATTTAAACTGTGGTTCTTTAGGCAGATACACAAAGAGCAACAGTGGCATTATACATACTGTTCCTAGTCTCTAGCTGACTGTCTCAACAATTGATCAGGAGTGGGGGGAAAAAAAAGCTGCTTCATTACTGCTCATAGAATTACATTTCATGGTGAAGAGCTAGACTAAATAACTGCCTCAATGCAGCCAGATTCACTAGAGCCCCTTCATCTCAGAGAACTATTCACACATCTCCCTCAGCTATCACTGCAAAAAGCCACCTCGGAGCTTCTCTCATCGCTCTAATTTCCCCGGGGCCTTTATGTATGCGGATGTTTTTTAGAGATGGGTACAGGCTACACACATACCAGTCAAAACACTTCTGCCATTGTCGTGTACTTCCTCACATTTCTGCAGTAGGTTTGTGATAAAAGCCTGTCCTTTTCCACCATTTGGTATTCCCAGTTGCAGCCTCAGTTTGTTATATTGGCTATGATGGCACGTCACCCAGAGTGCACTCTGCGCTCGCTCACTTTACGAAGGACACACGCCACTTAAAATCTGCACATAAACCTGTCATTCTCTCCTGAGACCTGTTCTTGGTAGGCGGATGAATTATTTGTGGGACCTTTTGCACTCATTAACTAGGGTGGTCTTCAATATTTTGTCCTGTTACACTGAATGAGGCACTCCAATCAGTTAAAGGGCTACGTGATTTACATTCACTGTCAGTTCCGCACTCCTGTAATCACCATTCCAGACATGGCCAGGGTCACTTTGCATCTGAATTCAACAGATAGTCTGTCCAGCGTTGGCTGTTGACATTAAGGACTCTTTTATTTGACCCTTTGTCCCTGAAGAGGAAAAGAGGCTCCATGTTGTCTATGTGCGATGCGATTCTCTCCAGGCCCCAACTTCCCCAATACCCCCATCCCACGCCTTCGCCGCTTTTTACCCCCCAGTCTGACAAGCGGGTCTGTGACCAGCGCCATTTGTCGGCTGCAGGACCGGATGGCTGCTTGCCTGTGCTGGGTTACCTCCACCCATCATTCCCCTCCCCTGTTGCAAGTCATGTTGTTGTGTTATGTGCTTGTTGCCGAGGTGTTCTTTCCTGTTCCCACACCGTACTCTTAACAGGAGTATAGTCTGGGAGTTGCTTTTTTTCTCCTCATGTTATGCTGTATTTTTCTTACTTGTTGCATCTTCCAGCCCTGTCTGTAGGAAGTTAGCAAATCACAGATATAGGCAGGAGCCAGGCCGTTCAGGGCTTTAAAAACAAGTCTATATATCTATACAATATCTATATACATGTAGTCTATATCAACAACGTTTCAATTACGGGATAGTTTCGGTGCCGCCGGAGGTTCCGCTGGATGTCCATCCTTTTTGGTCAGATGTCCGTCACCTTCCGCTTTCTTTGTGTTGTAATTTTAAACTCCGGTGGATTTATGAGGACTGTGGTTAACTGCTCCTCAGATCGCTGCAGGGTAAATCAAGACAGCTAGCTAGACTATCTGTCCAATCTGAGTTTTCTGTCGCACAACTAAAACAACCTTTTAACGTACAGTACATGTTCCACCAAAACAAGTTCCTTCCTTATACTGCAGCGCAGCACAACCGTTAGGAGCTTAGCACCACCCAAGACGATTGTGATTGGTTTAAAGAAATGCCAAAAAACCAGAGCACTTTTTTCTCCTATCTCCGCAGTGCTGTGGAGGAAGGTCTGGCAACGCAAGACTAATATAGGCCTACATGTAATACCAGGGAATCAAGCTGCATATGCAGCCAGCTATTTGTCTACATTACAAACCCTGTGCAGAATTAAAGCATTCACTATAAAATAATTACCTTACATTTTACACAGTAACACTGAGATATTTCATAGCACACCAGGGAGTTAAAAAAGTGACCACTGTAATCAGAGATATTAGCACAAGTCATTGCCACAGCTGAGAAACACCTACAGCTAAAGAGAAGCCGCGCCATGAGACAGACACTGAAGAATAGATTATGTGTCCTAGATGCGAATGATACAAACATACAACAATAAAAAACAAAGAATGACTTGCTTTAAGCCATTAAAGTTAGCCGCAGGTTAACTCTGAACAGCCATGTTGCCATGGTAACATTCAGTAACACTGGTTGACCAGTGGCACCCCATGACATCTGGAGGAAAACGTGGTTCATTAATTGTGGTTTGCTAACAATGTTGTGGACCGAGTAATGAGAAGGGAAAGAATAAAAACAAATCTAAAGCTCCCAGGCATAAAGGTGATGTGTAAAATGTGGTGTGACACAGCTATGAAGATGGAATCCAGCGGGGCGTCCTACACCCCACAGTGGGGTGGGGGAGTAGGGAAACGAGTTGAGCACAGCTTTCCCAAGGCCCGGTTATTGCATGCTAACCTCTACTTCCCCAGAGGGGGAAACTCTGGGGACCTCTGGCAACTCAAATCTTTCATCTCTGAAGTCAAGGTGTAACCTGACTCCGCCAGATGGATTGCTTCACATTTGCTCAGCATATCCATCTGGGAACTTTCTGTTGGAGAACGTTTGGGAAGGGGCGAAAATACTGGTTAGCTGATTGGATAAACCATCCGTCTATCACCAGCTATGTTGGTGATAGATGGACCAAATCAACCAATCAGATCAACGAAGTGTATGACGTACCAACAGAGCAACGACGACGCCAGGCTCCCCCTGCTGCTGCAGGCAAAGCATAGCTCGTTAGCTCAGCAAGCAAGCGACATGTTGGTAAAGGATATTTGCCATTTGTGTAACGAGAATTTAGGAATAAAAGGCCCCATTTCAGGTTCCCGGTCCATATACCAAAAGAAGGATCCAAGAGAAAACAGCATTAGCGAGCGGCTAACAGAATTAGGGCTACCGCTGTCTGAAAATGTGTCTAGATCAGGTCAGATTTGCATGCCTTGCTTCCGCTTGCTGAGCCTCGTGAGACCATCCTGATCTCGCGAGCTCCTCGTTGCATCACACCTAAACCCGCCTCAAAACCAACGCTGATTGGCCCGGTTGTTTGGCGAACGGCTCCAAATTTTCTCTGCCTCAAGATGCCAGACTGATCTGCGAGCAGAAAACTGGAGCTCGCGAGATCAGGATGGTCTCACGAGGCTAGTCAAGGTGGGGGAGGTCCGCATTCCAGCTAAGGGAGCAGGTTGTTGGATTTTATCTTTTACAGTCCGATTTATAACCTTCTCTATATGAACTGTGCATCAGTGAGAAACAAACAACAGGCTAATACATAGCCTGTTATTTCACCTCTCAGATTATGTCATCAGTTCAGTCAGGTCTTGGGGACATCATAGCAGAGATCAAAATATTATCTCACTTAAAGGAGAACTCCGGACAATTTTTACATTAATCTTGCTAAATATAACTATGCAAGACCTGTCTATAGCAAAAACAGTTAGCGCAACAGCAGCTACCTAGACGGAGCTGCTGCAGCTAATGCCCACCGCTCCCACTTAGCTAAAAGGCAGTTATGGGGGCATAAATGAAATAGTGCCTTTGTGTATCTTAACAGACACAAAATGCAATTAAAATGTCTGTGTAACATGAACAGGGCCCTTACATGACAACAAGATGCATTTTCAACATTCACCTACCCTGTTAGCTGCTTGCTAGCTAGCTGTCATCTGGGACGAGAGAGTGTTCAGTCAGGCTTCAGTAATAATCATCATGCACCTCTCGCATAGTTATATTTAGCAAGATTAACGTAAAAATTGGCCGGAGTTCTCCTTTAATCAATCAATGACAAAATGTGTCTGAAAACAGAGAAAGTTGATTAGACGTCTACATTACAGATAATATTTCACATATTAATAAAGTCATTTAACAGCTCTGACACTGAATCAGGGTTATTGAAGGAATATATTATTAATATATTATATGTAATGATCCTGTCTAATAAACTCTCACTTTACAACCAAATGTAACCAGGTTTTGATTTCTTCTGACGTCAAAATCACCGAATGAACGCTGGCATGTATTCTTTATTCATGTGTTGCATGATTATTGTTGGGAATTCATTATCTGTTGGTATAGCCTGGTTTCTAAACTACCTTGAAAGTTCTTTACAACCAAGTGAAATCAAGAAAGACTGCACGATAATAGAGGCATAATGTCTTGTTTTGTCCAAAGCTGGAATAAGCAAATGTTTGGTATCTTTTCTTTAAAAAATTACCGAATTCAATACTTTTTAGGCACCGACTGAATTGCTTTTAAGGTATCGAGTATCGAAAAATGCCTCGTCATTCAATACCCGATTTCAAATACTTAGGGAGTAAATCTCATCAGCGTCAGTGAGCCAATAAGCATGCAGCATCTTCTAACAAGATCTAATAATGCTGGTGATTGGCTGTCTAACGTTACACGTCGTAGAGACACTCGTCGTAGAAAAACTCTACGTTATGCACAGAGACAGGGCTCATGTAGTAGGAGCTGAAAAATAAATTTAAAATATTTGTGATGTGTAATGTTGTCATTTTTTGTTTTGTTTTATCAAATTGGTCTTGAAATAAGTATAGTTTAAGAACCAGTATTGAAGTCACGGTATCGGTATCGAATATCTTTGAACGATATCCAGCCCTAGTTGCCGTTGCAATTTTTTCCGGTATTGGTAAATGTCTCACAGCACTGCACAGAGAATATCCATCATACTGCTGTCTCAGAAACTGGGAGAAACATGGTGCAAGAGGTTGCTGTCACACCAGCTGTCCAAAAAAGAGAGGGAGCAGACTGCACAAAAGCTGTTTCCCTAATTCATTTTGGATGTTAGGTGCTGATAGCAAAAACAATTACTGTAGCTATGGGCAGCGATTTCACCGAGTGCTCCGGTGCTACAGGAGCACAAATAACAAGGCAACAGACCCAGAATGCCTCCACAGATTAAAGTGTACCAATGAATAGCACAGGCCAATCAATCTGAGCGGGCACGGTACGATGATGAGTGAGAGCTTTACAATCAGTGAAAGAAAAACTCACCTCCCCATTATATTCTGTGTTAAAAGTGTTGTGACCTAGAAATATATGTACAAATTCCATTAAGCTAACAAATCTATAGGAGAGAGCTACAAAGATATTGTACTGTTATTCATTGTTTATATGCTGATGTTGATTTACGACAATTCTGAGTGACACACTACGTCATCAATGTGCGTGACTGAAGTTGTATTGAGTGAAGTTGAAAAAAACGCCATGTCACTTCCGACTGCTTCGTTGAAACTATACTATGAATAAAACACAGTACCGGGGAGAATGAAGTTGCCAAAAAAGAAGATGGAGTCGTTCAAGGGTGCAACAAAAGCAAAACGACATGGGTCATGTGAACATAAAATATCAGTATAATAAAAGACTTAAGGAATGGTAGAAGAGTTGTAGTAGAAAAATACTAGTGATAGAAGGGCACGCACGCACACACACGCACACACACACACACACACACACACACGCACACACACACACACACACACACACACACACACACACAAATACCCTCAGCTTTGCAGTGCTTCCCATCACGGCTTAGTATTAAAGCTGCACCGGCACCACGATTAAATTATCATGTGTGTTGGGCTCCTGCAAGATCATTGAGGGTTGTGATACAGTAATAAAGAGCAAAAAAGGAACAGGATGAGGATAGAAAAGGGAGACGTACGAAAAAGTAGAAGAGCTTCTGTACTGTAGTGTGAGAAGGAAAAATAGGCCAAGGCTAATCCCCAACATTACAGCTCAGCATATGATTAAGGGGTGCTGGAGTAATTGTGTAACCACGAATGCCATTAAGTCATAAAAATAATATTATTTTACCGATTTAAGATTTCTCATTCTGTGTTTCTTACATTAACAGACCTGTACATCTTTAAACACGGGAAAATCTTGAGCTTACACGCACCCCTGAAACTAATTCTATAAGCACGTAAAGCTGAATATTCATGTTTTGGTGGGTGACTAAAACCGGGACAAAGCCTTATAGCTCAAATCAAACATTATTCGTATTTAGCCTTTCGTGAAAGAATGCAATTAAGCATTATTATGCTCATTTTCAGGTTCATAATTGTATTTTAAGGTTGTACCAGAATAGAACACCATATTTTTTGTTGTACTGCACTGGTCTCTCTCACTGCTGCAGCTCCTCTTTTCACCTTGTGTTCAGGTCTCTGTTTTAGCTACAGAGTGAGGCATCTTTTCTTCTGTACTATCTTTGATTCCACTCGCACATGCGCAGTAGCTCAGATCGTAGATCATGTCATTTAGCTCCATAGACAGTAAAAGAAAGGTTGTTTCTCCAACTTTGGTTAGTTACAAGGCAGGATTAGCCGGGAGACTTCTTCTAAAGGAGGGCGCACATGTAAGTACTTCTTTTGTAGATTATGGTGAACTTGCAGTGCTTTGCCATTAAGAATTAGGTAGCATGCTAGCGCTAGCATGCTAACGGTTGTGGTTAGCCAGCTCGTTTCGGCTAGTGACGTAAAAAGCCGTGCAGATTTTGAACAGCTCACCCGGAGACTGAAGGCAGGACACATTCAGAAACCCGTATCTCACTCAAAACAGCATGGATGGATTTTTTTCAAAGTTTGTATGCTTGTGGAAGCACCAGAGACACAAAATAACACCCGAAATCCCAGAAAAAGTGTTTTTTTCATAATATGGGCGCTTTAAAAACTAAAAGAAGTTTACAGTATAAAAGAGCAAAAAAGTAAGCAACATGAGATGGCTTAAAATCACAGATACGGTACAGCACATGTAAAGAAGTAATTCAGAAACAAACATCATTACCATTACATAAACAGTACCATAAATCTTCAATTTAATATCAATATTAATCATTGCCAAGGATTATCACTGTTTATTTTCAGCAAACACTCCTGAGTTCAGCTGTTGGCAAGCTGAGGGGTTGTTCCAGTTAGATAAAAAGAAATGCCCAACATGTATTCTTACAATCAGCTGTGATAAAACATTTGGCTGGTGCTTCGGTAATGCTGCTGGGAGAGTCGTGCATGCTCAGCTGGTCCTAATCCAGTCTTGTGAAATTATGGGAGCTTTACTCTCTTTTTTTTGTTGTTGATGAAAACACACCTTACGCGATGTACGTTATGTTGCAGATACAAGGTGTGGTGTCGGAATCTGATTTTGAGCAGCCCCTTTCTGCCTAATCAAGCTGTGCTCACTGTTCTGCAAAATCACCAGACCAAGCAAGTCAGTGCTTTTGCAAGTATTCTTTGTTTTCTGTCTCACAAGTTTCATTACATTTCATTTAGCTGACGCTTTTATCCAAAGTGACTTCTAATAAGTGCATTCAACCATGAAGGTACAAACTCAGAACAGCAAGAATCAAATACAGTAGAAGAAGTAGCTTCAAATAAACAAACTACAAAGTGTGACATGTAGGTGCAACATTTTATGTATTAATTTCTTTTATAACCATCATCTTGGTGCAGTCAGAAGAGATGTGCTTTTGGCCTGAGGCAGAAGATGTGTGGACTTTGAGCTGTCCTGATGTCAATGAGAAGCTTGTTTTTCCATTTAGGAGCCAGGACAGCAAACAGTCAGGATTGTGTTAAGTGACTTGGTGTAGAGATGCTTACAAGTCCCTATTTTCCACCTAATTTGCATTCAGCGCTTCTTTTGTTTGCGCCTTATTGTATGAAGTTTTTAAAGCCAAGGCTTATGATGAATGATGCCGTAGCTGCCAGTGCGGTCAACATGTTTGTTGTCCTCTCTCACGTGTAGCCATGTGCAGCAGATACGTTACATTTTACGTGTTATGTAGGTAGGTTAAAGTTTACACAGGGAGCGGAATAACATTGAGTGTTTGCTAAGAATGATGATTGTTCATGAGTCCTGCATCTCGAGTACGAGTCAAGTCTGAAGTCTTTTGAGGACGAGTCTCAAGTCAAGTCTGAAGTCACTGTGTGTGCGACTTATTGTGCGACTTGAGTCTGAGTCTCAAACTTGAGACCCATCTCTGACTTGGTGTCCCTCCTGAGGGAGCAGCAAACAGATTGGCCGATGCAGAGCGGAGTGGACGGCCTGGGGTGTAAACTGGGCCTGATTAGTTCGCAGCACAGCACGCCAGTACTAGTGTCCTGAAGCAAATGCGTGCAGCAACTGGTAACCAGTGAAGGGAGCGGAGGACAGTGTAGTGTGAGAGAACTGCTACTGCATTCTAAATGAGCTGCAAACGTCAGATGGCACTTGCAGACAGACCAGCCAGGAATGAGTTGCAGTAGTCTAGACGTGAGATGACAAGAGCCTGAACCAGAACCGCCTTCTGGGTTAAAAGGGGCCGTATCCTTCTGATGTTGGGCAGCATGTATCTACACGACCAGGTTGTCGCAGCAATGTTGGGAGTAAGGGAGAGTTGGTCGTCGAGTGTCACACCCAGTTTCCTAGCAGTCTGGGTGGGGACTACCACAGAGTTGTCAGTGATAGTACGGTCCTGTGTGGGAGAGCCCTTCCATGGAAGGAAAAGCAGCGTGGTCTTGTCAAGGTTGAGTTTCAGGTGGTGTGTGGACATCCAATGATAGATCTCAGTCAGACAGACAGACAGATTTGTGCTGCTACCTGTGTTTCAGACTAATAATCAACATTTACATTTCAGAAGAGGTAATTATCTTGCAATGTTTATTGTCTCTTCGTCTCCAAAGCTGAACGCTGCTGTTGTTCTGTCTCAGCATCACGCATCACTCGAGCTTCTGCGTGAGAATGTCGCCGGACTACACCATTTTGTAAACATAGCCATACTGAGAAATACATACTGAGAGTTTTGTTATAGACTTAATTAGCTTTGTATCAACTCATTTGGCAATGGCTTGAATGTAACAGACGTTCGTTAATATAAAATAGTCGCGCAATATAGCTTTAACTAAGATGTAGTTTCCTAATCCTACAGGGTACCTCTACCGATTTTATACATTTAAGTCTTAAAACTGGACAGAAACGGTAATAAACTAACACTATATTCCAAATTACATGTGAGCAAAAATGTATATGCAATACGTGAATTAATAAAAAGCGTCTTACCAGCAAACCAACATTTACTTTCGTCCGCCATGTTTTTGCGTAATACAACGTTAAATCGGCAAGTTGTGTACCAAAATGTTTACCGACTTTTCAAGTTGTTGTTGTTGACTGCCATTCATTTTGGCATCACTGTGACAGCCAATAACTTTACATCTGAAGCGTATAAAGACTCTATTTACCCACTGTTTATTTCTAAAGAAACACGACAATGTATAAAAGGCTCCATTACCTTGTACCTCACGTTATGGCTCTGTAGCAGACTTTTTTATAAAAATAGGCTAACGATTGTGTCATAACCACGCAACTTAAAGTCGCACAGTAGAGGAATTACCGTACAGTACAGGAGAAGCTTGCAGGCAGTTTGGACTTTAGCTGTTTAGTTTAATTGTTAATGTTAACTAGCATTTTAGTTAGCAATAATTAGCCTGTGCCTATGTTATCTCCTTACATATACCTACACTCTCCGTCTCTACAAGATTGGGAATGATTCAGATTTCTCTTGGCACAGCTACCAGAAGACTTACAACGTTCAGACACGTTGCTCACGTTGCTCACGTCACATCTACGTCGGTAAGCTCAGTTTGCAGCTGCGCAGTAACGCTCAGCCCTCACCGGAAAAGTGCTTCTAATAGACTTCACTGGTCTCCGTCAAAAACAACTTTGTCCATTTCTTTAACTGTCTATGGTAATAACGTGCACTGTTAAATCAGTAGTTTCCATGAGTTTTGGGGAAAAAACTATACAAAAATGCTGGCAATGAACATTGTAAACCGAGCAAAGAAAATTATTGCATGAATGTGATTCATATGAGATAAAGTTGCAGTTATTGACCATGACCATTTGTTGGTGATACTGAGACTGACATTACTATTATTATATTATATGTTGATTATGTAAATGCATAATACACAGGCATACAAAGTTGCAAGTGCGTAATAGCCGCAGGGGACTTTACACCCTGGGGTCTCCATCTAGTAGATCTGAGATTGCACGCTGGCTCATAAGGAATTAAAAGGTCTGAATTGTACTTTCTGAAGAAATCTGGAAACTAGTGTAGTGAGGCTTACATGGGCACAATATGATCTTGACTCTCTTGATTGGTTAAAAGCACAGTGGCTGCACTAATTGCAGAAGGTGGAGTGAAAATCGTCTGGGAGCGGAGTAGAGGAGGAGATCAACTAATCTAAACAAGAAGAGATGAAAGCAATTATAGCTTTCTTCAGGTCAGCAAGAGATAATAAAGGACCGCCTTCACTTGATCATTAAAACAGAGATTGGAATGGGTTTCCTGGTGGCTTAGCTAACTAAAGCGTGTAGCATGGAAGCTTCATCCAATTGTTGGCATGCCAGCCTCCTTTCTCTCTCAATTAATTCTGCCTCTCACTTTCAACTATAAAATAAAGCTAAATAATGCCCAAAATTACTGTTGAAAAAAATTAAACTGATAACATTTTAATCTGCTAAACAAATGTGATATAACTAATTGTTAATAATTAAGTTATTTAAAATCTGCATTCAAAAGTACATTACTGTGGTCCAGAATGACAGACAGAATCCCTGTAGGTGTTAGCACTCTCAGACAGTGGTAATAAGCACTTGCAGCAAACACTCCACACACACACCATCAAAATTTATATCCAACCACACAAACCGGGCTGCTGTTTGTAGCAAGATCCCTGACAAGCTCTCACAATTTATACTGTTCTACCATCTGCACTGCTAGGGAAGCATCACTGACAAGGCTAGTGCACTTATGTTGTCAGCTGGAATGCACTGCAACATGTCAGTTCTTACTCTGAACAAGAGTAAAGATTATGTTGAGAATATACTTTAAGGGTGGGACAGTGATTCTATTATTTCTATCCCTCCATCAGGCCAATTTAACGGTACTTGTGTGGTGGGGAAAAGGGGGTCTTCTGACATTATTTCCATACAATCGCAAGTTGTGTCAGCAGCTCAACTGGAACAGCAATAAAATGGAGACGTACCCGTGTCCAATTTAAAAGAGAGGGTGGGATTGGTCCCACCCTCTCTTTATTTTTGGAAGTAACTTTGTATCCTTGTTTGTATAATTGCACACTAACTGTAGAGTATAGAATACACACTGCGTACTAGCAGTGCCAAGGCAGAGACAGAGAAAAAAGCAATATAGTGTTAACCTTGTAGAATGGCACTGTTCGCCTTATGACCATACAAGCTCCATGTTGAGGCAAATATCACCTTGGACATACTGTAGCATTAGGATTTAGACATACCAACTATGGAATCACTCAAGGGACGGGCAAAGCAGAGGACTAACAATGCTAGTCCGCATGTTGTATACTTGAAAATAATTGTTGTCCAGTGTTGTGAATATGTTACATTCCATTCTGCAAACAAACTCTGAACAAAGCCTCTCTCATCTGTTTTAATTGGTATTATAAATGTGTATCATAAATTGTAACATTGTATGAATGTATCTGCATGAACCTACCTTGAACCAATCATCCTTACCTATGGAGTAGGGGTGTCACGATTCTCCAAATCCTCGATTCGATTACATTTTCGATTCTGAGGTCACGATTGGATTCAATTCTTGATTTTTACTTCTTGTTTTTAAAGCACAGGTTGCTATGCCATTTTTAGACTAGAAATGTATGTAATATAATATCTGACCTTTGTTCGCAATGTACCACATTACATTGTCACATTTTAAACATGTATTAACAACATAATGTAACAATAACATATCTTCAGTCAATTGGAAACTTGACAATTTGTCAATAAAGTACAAAGAAAAAAAAGTTTACCGACAATCCTGAGGGCAGACGCCTCGCACCACACGGAGTTTGGTGTTAAAGCCCCCAACGTCGTCTTCCAGGCAGCGCTGCCTGGAAGGCACTAGGATTAGGCAATGGTTATGGTTGAAGATGACGGTCGCTGCGCTGCCTTGAAGGCTAAGTTGGGGGCTTAAAACACCATCGAGCCAGCACAGCAGAGACCGATAGCAAGGCGGCTCGGGCAGTCCGCAAACTTGTTGCTCTCTCTAATATAACCAATATAAGCTGCTCTGTTTAGGCTACAAAACGTGCATGTAGGCAGAAATTCAACTGTGCGTTTTCATCGGGATAAAGCTATAAGCAGAAGGAATATCCGCTAGCTGCTAGGCTAATGTGCAATGGTAAACACACAGAATGCGAACGTTGTCAACATATAATCCAAAATACTTCCACACACTTCAGTGAAAAAGGAGGGGGCTCAAGTTCTGTCATGTGTCTCCAGCATCTGCAGTTGCCATGCTATCTTTTGACTGGCTCTAGCTAAGTTAGAGAAGGTTGACTGACTCGCAGCACTTTATCACGTCTGTGTTTCTCCGCTTGACAAGCCGGCCGGACGTGACATGAGGGCGTGGCAGTATCGACGATTCCATTTTTTTTTATTCGATATTCAAGATTGTGACTTAATTTCGATAAATTGAGATTTAAAATCGAGATTGTGACACCCTTACTATGGAGCCTCTTTATCATCTATCTACTGTCACGTCATCTAAGTGAATGGAGCATTTTTTAGAAAATGTATATATATCCTTGTTTGTCTCATTAAACCTTTAGAACATTGTGAACTGAACCCTACTTTGTCGCTTTGTGTCTTTCGTGATATGTCGCAGCCTTTCGTGATGTGTTTATTGCGCCAGTTCATATTGCAGTGACGATAACAAAATTACAGTGTTTCCTCTATGTTGATTTCTGCCGCCACGTTATCAGAAATAGGACAGACGCACAACAGGGTTTCTGCTATGTACATGTAGCAGCGGCGTACCGTCTGCTCTACTGAACTCGAGCGAACTGGCATCCGCTCTCTCTCTCTCTCCTTTAGGATGAGAAACTGGAACCGTGACAGGACGTCATCACTCGCGAAGTCATGGCAACCAAATAAACAACAGGGCGAGTACACTTCTTACTCAATCTTAAGTAAAGTGAAACAGCAAAAAGTAGTAAGCATTGTTTGCCAGGCAGTCACTTACATTAAATGTTTAAAAATCTGTTACACAAGGTACTGCTTATATTATTTCACCATATGTACACAAATGTAATTAGTGAATGCACATCCGTGGGTGGGGCAGCATGGGCATGGTAATGTGGGCTGGTGTGGCTACAGTGCCAGGGCTGAATTTTTGTCCCAGTCCGCCCCTGTGTAATGCTGTACTTATTTATGGGTATAGCGGTGCTTGCGGACATGCTCACAATGACCGTGCTTACACACTAATGTTCAGCAGGTATGGTGTTTACTATCTCAATTTAGCATGCTAAATGTTGCTCAGTCCATCCATACACTACATTCAGTACAGATCAACATTGCCATCCATGAGGCTAAATGCTGTGGTGTTTGGGATAGGTTTATGCCACATATATGTCTCTATGCAAATCAACATAAATGAATAACTTAACAGCATAGTTCCAGCCCAGAAGTGTGCAAATGTGGAAGGTGTCAGCGGTAAGGTAGAGCCACAAGCTCAAATTCATTTTCTACTGTATGGGAAGCAGAAAATAAGTCATAAAAATGAGCACCTCTACACTGCCAGGTAGTTTTTTTTTTTTGTTCACCAAATAATTGTTTCCAGTGTGGGGTTAATAAGACAAGTCACTGACTTGAATGAATGCATGCCACAGGGAAAACCCCCCGCTGCGATACCTCTACTGTAAGGTAGTGTTATTCATCCCCTATACTTCAGTCATATTTTCCAGAAAAATCTGATCATTAGTAGTGGATGTCTTCGAGATTCAAGTCTGCATTTCTCACATTGACATTACAACCCCATGGCCCCAGTGGTAGGGGATTAAATGAATGGCAAACTAGCTTGCTACAGTTCTCCTCTGTCACTCTGTTCCCAGACCAAATATTGGGTTATTTTGTTCAATTTAAAATGTGTTATTCAAAATAATGTCCTGCAGTGTGATGGCACAGCCACCTCATTATTAAAATAATCATTCATCAAATTCAGAGGACAGAGTCGGTCCATGTGTACGGTATCAACTGAGTAACTGTGAAAACCAGACACTGTTTTCTGGTAATTGTCCCTTGTGGAAGTGTATAAAGAGGAATAATGGTTCCAGTGTGCCTTGTTTGAACCAGACAGTGTTATTATCTACATTTTTTCCACTCAGTAAACAGAGCATCTCCATGCTCTGAAGTACCGGTCATAGAGAAAATAAAATTGTGATCTACTACTACAAAAGAAGCACTCAGATCAGACCACAAGCTGTAAAATTCCAGCATCAATTAAAGACTGTATAGCTTTTCTATGAAGTTCTTTATAGTAGACCTACTGTACATGTAAAAGAAGAAAACCTTATGCTTACAGAATCTTTAATACTGTATTAATAATACGAATTACTCTACATTTAGGAAAATATGCTTATTTTCTTACTTGCCAAATGATGCCACTCTCACCAACTTAGCATAAAGACTGGAAACGGGGAAGCAGCTAGCCTGGCTCTGCCCAAAACTAACAAAATCTGCCCCCCAACACCTTTAAAGCTCACTACTTAAAACGTTGTGTGTTCTTTTATTTAATCTGTACAAAAACAGTAGCATAAAAACGTCTTTTCCAATCTTTTTGCTAAGCTAAATTAGCTGGCTGCATACTTCAGGTACAGACCTGTGAGTGGTATCAATCTTCTCATTCGACTCTCAAGAAAGCAAATAAGCGTATTATTTCCTAAAATGTTATTTGATGGGCAGTAAAGCTTCTAGTGTATTAAGTACACCCGTACACTTTAATGTAATCTAGTACAACAGCGCTGCCTTGGCTTTGCGAATCCTACTGCTGAAATGATTAATTGAAGCAAATGCCAAACATTCACTGATTACAACATTTTAAATACGAGAATTTGCTGCTTTTCTCTTTTATTTTACTTAATTTGATATGCCAGTAATTCTAAACTACATATATTTGGGGTTTGGATTATTGGTTGGACAAAACAAGCAATATGAAGATGTCATCTTGGACATTTTATTTTACTGTTTTATAGACTACAGGATTCCTCCAAAAACAATTAACAAATGAATCCATAATAATAATAATAATAATAATAATAATAATAAACTATTATCTTGAGTGACAATGACCACTGTTCACAAGGATAGCTCTGCTTTCTGTTCTGATAGAAACCACAGGATGACTAAGACCTACCACAGAGTTGCTTTTGCTGATTTAATATGCTTCACTGGAGTCCTTGCTGCTATCTTGACTGCACATGGACACACTAGCTACTGTCAAACCCACGCATACCTCTGTGACACACACGCCACACACACACACACACACCTCAAACCACCACTTGTTTGTGATCTTGCCATGGCTGTGCTGATGTGATTTGAGTTGTGACATTTGAATTGGGGCTTTAAGCCACACAAAGTCCTCTGTTTTGATTACTGATTATTGCAGTTTTCTTTGCCGGTACAACACATTCGAGCGGCGACTGAAGACTAAACGTGGTTGTAGACATGAGGCCATATTGGTCCATTGATCATACAGAGAATCCCAGAGCTGACAAGATAATTGCTTCAGAGCCTTTCATTACCGTACCTCTATCACTGATTGTAAAGGTAGCGACCCTTCTTATCAGCCTCTTTCTGTCACCATGTTGATCAATTCCAGTCATCAGACAGGCTTTGCTGATGGTCAGAAAATGGGATATAATCAATCTTTTAATTTAAAAGATTTTCGGAATCAAAGATCCAGTGGTGATTTACGTTAACCTTATCATTGAGAAAACCAGACACAGCTTCCAACCACACCTATAGATATGGGGGTGGAGTGGATCAGATTAAAATGTCCGGCTTATACTTTCAATAACTGTATTTTACTAACCACAACCTGCCATTACTGTATATCATATAATACTATAAGCCACCTATAGTATCCCTGACCCAGACTGTGGGTGCAGATACAGTAAAGCTGTTTCTCTTCCACCACAGCCACTCGCTGCTCTTTTTTTAAATCTGCCTCTGAAGATGCATTTGGCTGTTGATGAAAGCCCTGGCCAAATTTTTTCAATCTGTAAACTTCACTTTTCAGCCTTGGCTTCAGGCTCAGAGTGTTTCCGTTGTATTTCCTTCCATATGCCTGATCTAAAGCGTTAACTGCATCTTCCTATGGCACAGTGAGCTCTTCAAAGTAAACAGAAGGCAGAATGATGGATTTTGTAGAAGGTCTGGTCCTACAGGCTGGCGTTTGTTTTCTTTGGCACGACACAAAGATGATTTTTGTATGCTTGCATTTCCCATTCCCTTGTGACCTAAATTGTGCCTGCTCAATAATTCTTTCTTATTTTCTTTCCACCTAAAATGTCATAATGATGTATGGTTGTCTTTCAAAACACATCAATTATTAATTTCTGTTGGTTTACTTTGGATTACTACGTACATGCTCTGCAGCAAATGGCTATGCTGCCAACAGAAAGACTAACTTTGCAGCCTCTTAGGATCGCAAGTGCTGCTGTCTCTCCTCTTTCTAGATAAGCTTCTTTCCCTCTTCATCTTCGTCACATTTCTGTACTTAACATGGGAAAGCGTGCCTACAACAATGATGATTTAATGACAGGATCATTTTGGGATAACAGGTTTATGTGCACATAAACATGCAAGGCTGTTGCATACCTATATATGTCATGTTTGATTTGTTTAATAACAAACATTTGTGCAAACTAAAGGCTGATTTCAGCTCACAGCTTAATTCAACAATCTAAAGTTGTTATGTCTGTCTGACTGCAGAAGGAAATGTTCCCTGGAAGAAGTCATTCTTTCGGGTATTCTCCATCCCCCCCCCCCCCCCCCCCCCCCAAAAAAAAAAAAATCTTGAAAGCATAGCTTCTGGTTCGTAAAATCCACATCACAACTGCAAACTCTTTGAAGTCTATCGAGCTGGCTGGAAGACAGGTTGTTTTCCAGTGATGCTACATGTAGCTCAAACCACCAGAGCCTGTCTGAAGATGCACATCTAAGAAATAGTGACTATGTTATTTTTTTTCCAACCTTATAAGAATTAAACATGCTCATCGCTACATGGAAACCTGTATACCAATGAAAGCCCATACAGGCTGTATGTGCTTTTAATTGCGAAAGAAGATAGTGTCAAGCTGTGCTGTAAAATGACTGGTGCTACCCTAATGACATCCAGCTCCTGTATGAAGTGAGGTTCACCTCAAAGCCACTGACTATTGATTTGGACCCTTTACATATTGACTTCCAGATGCTTCCATCAGAGCAGACGTTTTGTCTCCCCAAAGATAGCAGTAATAGATACAGATTGACCTTTGATCTAATTCTTGGTTTTTAATTCAACAAACTATAACTCCGGATGCAATCATTGTGTCTTTCTCCATGATTCATGGTGACAGAGATACGGATCTTGTGTTGTGTATGATGTATTTTATAGTGATAGACCGATTTTATCGGCCGGCCGATATATCGGACCGATTTTTGCGTTTTTACGTGTATCGGCATCGGCCGATACGTGGCTGCTGGATTAGCCGATAGTTTTTTCCCAGCATTATTTACTTACAGGCGTCCACAGGCAGCTCTGTGTTGCTGGAGACGCTGCAGTTCACGTGCAGACCATGCACTGCCCCTCCACCATTAGCACCATGGCAGTCTTAAATTACAAATCAAGCACTTTATTTCAATGGCTACTTT
The DNA here is from genome assembly GCA_023631565.1 of Gymnocephalus cernua. NCBI lineage: Eukaryota > Metazoa > Chordata > Actinopteri > Perciformes > Percidae > Gymnocephalus > Gymnocephalus cernua. The sequence goes on from CM042439.1 coordinate 19,009,322, forward strand.
TCAGGTTTATTGTTTTCTTAAATTATTTAAATGTGTTGACAAGGGACATTTTGTGATGACCTGATTATATCTGGCTTATAATATGTCAGCAAGCAATGCATCATCAAGGCTGTGTTGTAGGTGTTGATGAAAGCCTTTTACCCTTGGCACAGTTAACCATATGCAGTGCACCCATCCGTATGATGCACATTGCACACATGATTTGGGTGATATGAATGTAAGATGATTGCAGAAGTGACACTGATCTATGTTTTTGTTTATTATTTTGAAAGAAATGGCAGAGCAGATTCCGAAAACAAATCCATTGTGGCAGGGTTTACATTTTTATGATGTAAATTGAGGGAGCAAAAGCAGCATCGGCTCCAAATATCGGCTCAAGAAAATCGGCAAACCGTATCAGTCATCGGCTAAGGCTGATGAAAAGAAAATCAGTATCGGCATTTAAAAAATCCATATCGGTCGATCCCTAGTATTTTATGTATATTTGTTGGACCCATAGACAGCAAAAATATTGGACAGAACGTCTGGATCTGAAATGTGAAGCCAATGCCTTAAACTTGCATTCTATCTCATTTCCAGCAGGGGGCAACTCCACTGGTTGTATAAAGAAGCCAGCTTGCATAGAAGTCTATGGGTAAATGACCCTACTTCTTCACTTCACACTTGATTTATTACCTCAGTAAACATTTCATAATTTTTTTATAAAGAGTTTATGGTCTCAATCGCTAGTTTCAAGTCTTCTTTTGTAAATGATGGTCCCATTTTATAATAGACAAAGCAGGGGATGATTCAGTGGCGTAGCTACACACCAATCTGTCAATCAGGACAGAGGCTTAGCAATGTGTATCCATGGCACTGTGTACATTAAAATAGCTTGTTTTTTGGTGCTGTCCATGTTTTTCTGTTCAACTTTAACACTGTTTTCACTTCATCAAAGTCAATTGGAACATTTTGGTTGACTAAAAATGGTTTGTTCAGAGTTCTGTAGAAATTTGCTATCCAAGGCTAGCTAGCTAGCGTTAGTGGTTACTTCAGAGAAAGTCTGTCGATTTTCTGTGTACTGCAGTACTTCCAGATAAATGGCACCAGTACCCGAAGGTCCTGGCTTACCCGTCAGTGAAACGTTTCCCCTTTAGCGTTTAGCTTAGCCATTGCATCCATCCTCTCGTCCCAAAGATTGTCACGTCTGGTTTCAAAAAACTAAGATAGCAACGGCCAAATTGACAACCTTGAGGCTTCAAAAAGGTAGTCCACAAACCAATGGATGACGTCACTGCTGCTACATCCATTATTTTTACAGTCTGTGGATGGACTACTGTCTTTAAAGCAAATTGCTTCACGGGGACATTCAAGTTTTTTGAATCTTGAATTGAATCTTGAAAAGATATTGAGACAAAATACATTTTGACATACCAGAGGCCTCATATATATAACTGACCTTAGAGTTGACATGTGGATGGCACAATGGCATAATGCGTATACCATGCTAGCTTTTCACAGGATCCGTGCTGTATATCGTCCTACTAACCCTTCCTGCTTTGATCTGTGTGATGAAAGGAAAAACACTACAATAAGCATAGATTTCAATGTTTCCCCATCACCCAGCTAATCTAAAATCCCATTATTAGAATATGAGAAATGCATCTCATAATTCTCTCTAGTGTTAAAGAGGCATTTATAATGTAGCTCTTTTCCCAACATTATTAGAATTTTATGAGCACTGTTGATAGTATTCATCATTGTATGACTATTACCCCCATTCTTACAGAGCCAGGGTTTGGCTGAATTTTTTTTCTTTAATATAACATTAATTGTGCATTATTTATTATATCCTTATTATTCTATTTAACTTCAGCAGCTTGAATACTCAAGATAACAGTGTTAGCAGCTGAGATTGATGTAACTACACAGAAACTGCAGCATTCTACAGTTTCACCCTCCGGGGTGCTATTCCAAAGTTTCCTTGTACTAAACAGTTTGTGCTTGTGGTGACATTTTTACGGAAATTCTTGGAGTTACTATCTTTTCCAAGAATATCAAAAACAATATGTTTGGGCTTTGGGCACATCTTGTTATCCCCCAATCACTTCTTGTAACCATCATCAGTTTTTTTTTTTTTTTTTTGTTAATGGCGGATGATGGAGACGTCAAATAGTGCAAAACATTGGGAGCGAGTAGCAGAAATGTCCAGTCATGTGCCAAATAATATGGTGATGTGTATGAGTAGTATCATTAGTGATCACATTGATTCTATCTAAAGTAAAATAAGAGTTTATGGCTGTTTACAGGCTATGCGATAGTTTTAATAAATTAACCTTTATTTTGCCAGACAGTTTTGGAAGAAGTCTTACATTAAACAGTGTAAAAATACCTTATATGTTATTACATGTTTTATTGTTCAGATACGTCGTTAGCATATAGAGCTTCTAATTGACAGCTAACACAAAACTATTTTTCCAAATTATTCTACTTTCAGAGTAGAAGTCTCCTGAGATGGAAGATTGCTCAGTCTACCATGGTGGAATTTAAGAAAATTCCAAAAAATATGTATTATTCTTTGAGTTTTATTAATTATCATTTTACATTTCCTATATACTCTGTGTTCATTTTCTGTATGCTCTGTGTCTTCTGTGTCTTTGTGTACTGTACACTGTAGTCTCCTTTAGTTGGAGGGCCCCGATTATCTAGTGTTTCCTGTGACAGGACAGCACATTCCTCAGAGCTCAAGTGGCACCATGCAGCCTATATGCATATGGTGAGAAGAGATAGGATAAAGTGTATTTCTTAAAGACTGTTGTCCAATGATGATATTGTAAATAACCCTTTTAATAGGATAATAAAAGATTGGTTTTTGGCTGTATTCCAATCAGAAAACAGTTCTTTGTCTCTAGAACAGTATAAAATCAATGTGTGCAAACCTCTCTTTGGGAGCTGCCTTGGAATACTGAACTGATAAGACTTGGTGACTTTTTCTCTGTAACTCCCCTGTAATTAATTACATAAAACTATTTGCAATATTCACCTTCAACCATCTCTGTGTTCTCTGTGCTTTTGTGTTCGATATTTGAGTATTCATGGAGAGGTCAGTAAATCTCCATAACACTACATTTGTTAAACCTTCAGTTATTAATTTCTACTTGATATGGAATTAAATTACTTGGCAGGTATTCTGGTATGTGACGATGAAACAGACAACATTCTCTGTATGTCTGTTTTTAATTTATTTACTGATAACTAGTGTGCCCATTTGGAGCGTGAGCCTGTTCAGAATGGTACAATTGCTTGGTTCACAGTATTTTTCTTTTCTCACAACTTTATCTAATTATAAGCGCAGTTCAATCAGGCGTGATTCGGCTGCAGATCAAAATAAATCAATCAATCAATTATACACATTAAAAACATATAGAGTATATTTTTTTTTGTTAAGTAAAGGGGTTAAGCTCATATTAAGCCTCACAGTATTTTGCCAAGATAGAAACTTGACCCTTGTGAAACAAACAACACAAATACACAACCTGGAACTTAAGTCAGTCTGATCCAGTATAGCACACATCTGTGCAATCTCCAGAGAACTATTTTTGAGAACAAATATATTTATATATGCTCACCTAGTCTCACGAGGCCCGCTGTATATATACACACACACACATCTGGGGACGACTGTGGAGAGGGTTTCAGTTTAAATATGTTCTCTTCTTCTGGCCTTCGATTCAGCCATCTAATCAAGGTCTGATTAAGGACTGAGAGAATGCAATGAGCTTCAATTAACGAGGTGATGGGATAGAAAATCAGCAGTACCCCGAGTGCCAAGAAGCAGGATTGAGAAGCATTGCTGTAGAGCGACGTGTTTGGCCATGCGCACCTCTTGTCCTCAGAGTAGACACATATCTTGTGTGGAAAATGCCCATTTGGGATTACACTGAGCTAATATGGTCTGAAATCATATTGCTGCCGAGTCTACTGCTGAGCATGAAACCAAGCGGCAGTCATGGCGTCATTATACATTTAAATTAAAATGATGATACATTACGTTGACGACCTTGGGTCATTTCCGAGCGCACTTCCAAATGACCTATTTTGTCACTGTGTTTACTGTAGTAACAAAGACTCTGGGAGACAGGATAACGGTTACAGAGAGTGGACAGATTGATGGATGGAGACTTGTTAACAAGCAACAATAGCTTTCAAAAGCAATTAGTATCAAGCCAACAGTGTTTATGTGCTGAATCCCAAAGCACTTGGTGATCAATTACATGGTTGACAATGATTTGTGATGCTTGATTTTTATGCAAGGATCACAGCACTTCCTTTATGCACGGTAAGCAATACACAACACTTAAATGCAAAGTTTGGCTCTGTGGTAAGTGTGCACGTTTCAATCAGAAACATTTCTGTCAGGAAGTGAAAACTGCTATTGCAAAAATGTTTACCCAGTTGTATTCGGCAACACAGACTCTCTGCGGTTCTCCCTGTCAGACTCCACGCAAGTCAAGATGAAATCAGCCCCGAGGTGTTCAGAGCAGAGCCCTGAAAACACATATCGCGGAGATGTGGAATGCAAGTCATTATGAGGGACAGGCCTACAGAAACACACCACTGAAAGTGTATTTGATTACTAGGGAACCAGAACAGGAAGACACTGGCGTGATGAATCCACACAATGAGCAGTGTGGCAGAACCACTGAATGACAGAGGAGCTGATGTCTTAAATTAAGAGCTGACAGCTTCAATGAACTGCCTGCCATTAAGTGCTGCAAGTAATGAGCACTAATTAGAATAAGCTGGTGGCCAGCTGATGTGGCGTGCATAACTTGTTTTTCCTACCTGAACTGGAGCGTTGTCTGCAAAATATACAGTATAGATTTAACACAGAACGTACATTGTTTTAGACACAGTGATGGGATTGACTGTTCTGTAATTTAAGCAGCTACTTAGAGATGTCACGAGAGGGCTCCACAGTGGGTAGTTATTCACCGACTGATGTCATCTGACAACACAATGTGCCCATCTGCAAGAATCTAACACGCTGCTTTGTCTTCATGAAAGAAAAAGCGTCAAGACTTCAAAACATCTTGCATTTATGTATCAGCCCCGACAACCCTTGCACCTGTGGCTCCGATCTGGCCACACAAGAAACAACCGAAGCGTGGAAACCCTGGTTGAATTTTCAATATGCGGTTATTTATTAATGTAGGAAAAACAGCAGCCTTATTTTCCGGAATACAAAATGTCAAAAAAGGACACACTCATTGGAAATAGAGCGGAAGAAACACAAAGCGAAAGGTTGGATTTAACAATGAGATTGCCCACCAAATCGTCTTTCAGATACATTTGATGACACCTTGGAGCCGCTAAGTGCGACCTTTTGGCTGGCAGTACCTCTTGAGGATTAAGTGTCTCTTTCAGTGTCCCCCAGAAGTAGATGTTATCAAGCTATGAGGATTTCTCATTCACATCCAAACTGAAATGACAGCCTTTGAGTCTCAAGTCTGCTTCTCGAACAATGTGACAACAGAGATTACAGTGTTTGGACATGGAATGCGCAGTAATGGTCAGATCTGTCAAATGTATGAGCTGATCGGGTTGAGAATACCTCAGCTACTTAATACTTCCCATATCGTCGGCTGTATGCTGTTTATACAATATTTGTTAGGTGCATTGTTAAATAAGCTATGGCACTTTTTCTTCATACAGTATGTATATATATATATATATATATATATATATATATATATATATATATATATATATATATATATAATACGCATATCTAACTGACAGTTTTCCAATGTTTATAATTATTAGCTAGATGACATGATGATGCAGGCTCAAGGAATAATTGAATGGAAGCTAACTGTAAGGCACTTGGTAACTGTAGAAAGCGTGGAAATGGCACATTGTGCTTGATTTAATGTACCGCTCCTGCTTTAGCCACATATCTTAAAGAAGGTAAAGACAAGAATGTAGTGTAAAATGTCTTGCTTTTCTTTCTTGACCATATTTGCAAGTAGAGTCTTGCACGCTGGGAGGTTACACATTAAAACAATTAGTAAAGAGATTTAAGAAATAAGCCAGAAGGCAGTAGACACAGCAGGGGGGCATTGATGATATAGACAGGGAACCATTTAGCTTTGGGGAGTATGTATGATTTTTGCCCTAAAAAAAAAGCAGGGAAGTCAAACACCCGTCTCTATTTGTGGCTCACAGGCTCCTTAGCAGAGCTGGCCGGCGCCTTCTCCCCCCTCTCGCCCACAGGAGTTCAGAGCAAATCAAATTTATTACAGCCTCTAATTACAATTACAGTCTCAAAGGGCTTCACAATGAAACAATAAATGGAAATGATAAATGAAAATGGCGCTCTCAACTTTAGACCCTTAGTGAAAATGAGGGGGGAACCCTTCCACAGCAACTTAATTAAGGATGCAAGAAACCTCGGGGTGGATCTAACAGAAAGGGATCCCGCTGCCCCCTTGCCCTTTACACAAAACAAAACCTGCAATACTGTTATACTGTGTTTTAGTTTAAAACAAAAGTCACAGGAACTCAAAGGGAGGTTCATACATGGTTTTCTAAGTTGTCTACTGAGCTATTATCAGTCCCTCCAGAAAAACGCCGAGTTTTTTTGTGATTGTTGCGGGCAAAAATCCTTGATTATGCGGCACGTTTTCTTAAAAAATGCGATGGAATATGCAGAATATTTATGACATTTTATGCGATGAAATTGCGGGAACTTGCAAAATTTGCAGCAACTTGCGGGAACTTGCAAAAACTGCGGTTTGATGAAAAAGAGAAAAAAAAGTGATTCCCCCAACACCGTGTTCTCAATAGGTGAAATTACATCACTTCATAACGTTCCCATGGCAACAGGGGAAAATGGCTGCTCTTGTGTGAAGTAAACGCAACATTTTTCAACTTTCTGCTGAGATATATGTGACTTTTTTTCAACGAAAATGTGGGGATTACGAAATCATGCAAGCCCCGCATATTTTCGGCAATTTATGCGGCGAAAGTGCGGCATATTTGAAAAAATGCGGCCCCCGTATAAATATGCGGACTTTGGCTGATAAGACTAATGGCTTAGGTCACCTCAAGGTTTGGGTATCCTCTGAGATGATAACATAACTTAAATCTCGCTCGATGGTGTTTTAAGCCCCCAACGTCGACTTCAAGGCAGCGCTGCGACCGTCGACTTGAAGGCACCTAACCCTAACTCACAGACTTTATAATATTAATGAACAGAGCATGTGTGACGTCACCCATTGGTTTGTGGAGATCTGATATGAGTTCTCTTAATACATCCATGGATATGAGTCGTCGAGTTTGACGTTACGGGCGCAACCATCTTGGTTGCGGATGTGACGATTTTAGACGAGAGGGGGGAGTGAGGGAGGAGCCACGTTACGTTACACGCTTTCACTGGCAATCACATCATAGCCACGCCCTAAAACACCCCCTGCTTTATCGCCGATTTTAAAATCAACGAGACCATAATTCAAAAAATGTACGTCGTTCTGTGTTGCAGAAGACTTAAAACTAGCGATTGAGACCATAAACTCATTATGAAAATGTTTAATGAGGTAATAAATCAAGTGAGAAGTGGGTCACTTTCTCATAGACTTCTAGAAACCGACCTCCTTTTGCAACCGCACGTGTCGCCCCCTGCTGGAATTCAGATAGAATGCAGGTTTAAGGCCCTTCCGCATTTGCAGCACGGATGCTTTGTCCATTAATATTATACAGACTATGCCCTCACCATTGCCTAATCCTAGTGCCTTCCAGGCAGTGCAAAACACCTTAAATCTCAGAGGGCTTGGCTGCAAAAGTTGCTCATTTATTAATCATTAATGTTAAGTGTTTATTTAGTTTACTACTCGCTACAGTAGTTGGACTGCATGAGCATCCAGAACACCAATATAAATCAGTACTACTACTGTCACAGAGAATACATTATACAGCACAAATACTGTGTAACATTTAGCAGTAATATTGTAAATTTAAGGGCAGTTTGAACACCGTGGTGACGTGTAACATTGTAACGTTATTTTTCAAAGATGAGGGTTTTGACAGAACAAGAAGCACTCAGCATGCTTCTGTCACTTCACTTGCAATCACTTTTTTTTTAAGTTGAAAGAGGCAACCCCTCTATAGATTTGCATTCTTATCTGAGAACTATTCACACTGAAAAAAAAAGACATGAAAGCAACATGTGTGCTATCTAACGTGAGATTAAACACAACAGGGGCAAACAAAAACAAGGAGTCCGTGTGGGTTTCAGAATCAGGCTTTGTAATAACTCCAAAAGATATTCATGTCGCAAATTGACTTCAGCAGTTGTCGAATCCATGGAGCTGTAATATTTCATCGAAATGTGAGTTCATTCATATGCGTTTAGTCCATTTCTGTAATAGATTTGATCCTGTTATTAAAATAAGAGAATGCAAATCAGGCCAGAGACTGCTTGCTGCTCACACAAATACACCTGGGAGTTAACACAGTGCACCTACTATTTGCTGCTGCATGAGCAGGGGTTAGAGGTGACATCACATGCCTTGCACAAGAGCACATTTTGACTTGAAGGAGTTAGTCTCCCCTCTGCTCCTTTCTCTGACGAGACCACCCCGGAGTCCAAGGTCACAGAGTGGGAATGATTGGCTCCCGTGTCCTACCGCTGCAATAACTGCGCTGTGATTACTACATCAATGTCAGCAGCAGCTCAGCAGCTCAGCATCTCTGTCAGTCGCGGTTAGACCTTGGGCACCCGCATCAGTGCTGAAACCGCGGAGCCCCCGTGAATAAGTGGGGCCCACTCACTGCTGTGTCTCGCCCGGGAGGTTGTTGCGCAAAAACGCACAAGGAGGAGGGGTGGGTGTGGGGGGGTGGGGGTAGAGAGTCCCCTCCAGCTGTCGAGAGCATCACTGACAAGCTGGTCGGTTAACAGTGAGCTCTCCCCGCAAACGTTCATTGATTCGCGTGGCAGATCAGACCACCGCGTCCAGAACAGCCTCGGGATCAGGGTTTGCCCCTCCTGGCCAGCACCAATCTGAGATGGGTAGACGGAGGGGGCGGGAAGGTTAGTTTGAAGAGGGCAGAGCTTTGCGAGCGGACGCCGATTTCCCTATTAGGTTATTTCACCGCTGGAAGAAAAATAAAAGCCAAAGCCAGTAGACATTAACAGCTGAGGGAGAAATCAGTCGGACCACACGTCAGAACCTCATTAACTCCGAGGAAAGCCAGCCGGCAGAGAGAAGAAACGGCTAGAACGCATCCCTTGTTGCTGCTGGTGAGATTATGATTTCTTTAAATGCTTGTCATTACCTATGTGTTTCATGTAGCGCCATTTATGATAGGTTTCGCACATGTCGCCGGCAGGGTGATAGCCGGAGATGATTTAAAATGTGCTCCATGGCAATGTTTCATTCACATGCAACAACTGCTGTTTGTGTAGCTACCGCATTCTAATTGATGGTTTAACAGGTCTCCCTGACATTCGGAAGTGGACGTGGTGCTGATGTAAGAATGCGGCTCCGCATGCTACAGCGTTGCCTTGTCTTTTAAAGATTTGCTCAGGGAATGAAGTATTGTTTGGGCATTGTAAGCAACTCATGTGGAGCTTTTTTTTTTTTTTTTTTTTTCTTTTTCTTTTTTTTTGTCTGTGTGTGGTAAAATGCAGTTGAGACGATGGCGGTGTTACATGGTTTTCTCCAGCTTGACTTCTCAGGACAGTCAAACGGCAACACGATGCGACACCATATACGCCAATTCTTACTTTCCGTTAATGGGCAATTAAACGACGGCGCGCGCGACGTTTGCGCTCACATACATCCGCACAGGTCTGCACTAACTCCAGCCCCGTGCTTTTTGACCCAGCGTGGAAATCCTGTCAGAAACAAGCTACCGCAACCAGTGACAGGACCTTGGAACAAACCCCTGTTTGGCAACTGATTATCTCTATGATGACGACAGAAAAAACAACACTTCCATGCGGTTGCCAAACGTTTTTCACTCGAAATTGATTTTTCTCTTAATAATTTAAACTCAAAATAGTTGTGTGTTTAGCTGTAGCATCTAATGAGGAAGCATAAGCCTGACTCATTAAAAAAACATTTTCTCTCTCTCTCTCTCTCTCTCTCTCTCTCTCGCTCTCTCGCTCTCTCTCTCTCTGTTATGAAGTGTGTTAATAGTCACATATGCTGAGCAATGTCCAATTGGAATGATGTTTTTTTTATTTATAACATCAGACCAGACTCAGTTGCAGAAGCACATGCTGCACAAACAAGACACACTGTTGTTTGTTTGCTGCCTAAAAAGTAACATAAATGGGCAAGAAATGGTTTCCACCCATAGTGTTGGAAAAGGTCCCTGATTGTGCAGCCGTGCTCTTAAAAATTATCATTTATTATGCATATGGGTGCACAATGTGGTACAGTAACAAAGAAAACCTGTTAGATCTGCATTAAAATGTGTGCGCACACAGGTTAATGCAGGCTTGGTATGCAGATACTTCCCAGCAGGAAGAATTATGATATTGCATTCATTTAGCTTCCTCTTGTTCATGCTTTTCAAGCAGCCTATGGCTGCATACCAGGTTCTTAAATTGCATCCCCGGTTCCTTCACTTGCTTCCCTTCCTCGCTTCTTACTCCTTCCCACCGAAGAAGCATGGGAGAGACGTGAGGAAACGAGGAAATGTGTTTTTAGATGGATGAGACGTCCTTTCCTCTGAAGAGTCGCGTGAATTCGTCAGCTGTATGGACGAAGTAAGCAACAGCTATCAGCTGCACGGTTTCTGGGAATGGCTGCTCTCATGTATCCTCGCTCATAGCTCTTTGGAGATCCCTCCTTCATCCTCGCTCTTCTGGGAAGGAATAAGAGCTTTGAGACAGCCTTCACAAAGGAGGGCCAGACAGCCTGCTCTTATGAACCAAGCATTTTGTGTTTTTTTTTGGCTGTATGCACCACATTGATTGTAGCTGAATACGAACACCTCTGGCGGTCGGGGTGGATGGGTGCGTCATAAAACACTTTCCAGCAAGGGAGTGGAGTTTGCTTCCTGAGGATAACAAATTACTTTCATCCAGGAGCACCATGTGGCGCACCGTAGTCGGCATCTCAGAGCTCTGTAGTGGCTAAACACAACTACTAACTGCAGCTGTAGCCAGCGTCATGAAGCTCTGTAGCGCCTTAAACAACTAGCAACTGCCGCTCGGCATCATGGAGCTCGTAGTCGACCACTGTAGCCAGAGTCATGTGACCAGCTGGCGGTCTCCTAATTTCGTAGGATATCTTACGTTTTGGTGTGCATACATTTTCGTACGATATCATACGGACCCGTTTATGTGAATGCGTTGGACCAGAACAACTTCCGGTTCAACAGAGGATGTGGAGCTAACAAATAAGAGAAGTGAGATCCAGCCAATGTCAGAGGCAAAGCCCTGTTCTTAATTACTGGACATCATCCAGATCAATGCTATAAGAAGTATTTTACTCTGAGGATCATTCATCACGCTGGCCTTTGCCTGCCACCTTTTAAGGAGTTCCTTGTCTGCACATCACATATTCACGTACTGTATTTACCACACCTTTAATTTGATGTAATGCACAGTCATCTGTAGCTCCTTGCAGCCTTTCCCCTGCCATCTCTCAGTCTGCACGCTACAGGGCTCATATAATGCGATGACTCCCTGGACTCATAAGTGTGACCACAAGTAAATGACTTTCCTCAGCCAGGTTCTTCATCTGTTGAGACATACACAGCAGAGAGCCCCTTTTCACAGCAAATGGCTGTGTGGTGAAAGGGAAGCAAACTCAGATTTATTGTCCAGCAGGGAATGTGTCAGGGAGAGCAGATTTGTTTTTGAGAGAGGTGTTATCTTTTTCCGAGAGTTGCAGATGGATATGTTGTGCTTCTGTGACTTACTGTGGTGAACCTGCTACATCTGAAGTAGCGTGATTAGAGGATTTGTTTGTAATTGCTATTCTTTGGATTCTGCATGCAGATGCAGCCAAATAAAAACGGGTAGCGAAGATAGAGGCAGATTGTTGCGAGGATTAGCATTTCCGTATCGTTCCTCGAGGCACAGTAAGGCATGATGCAGTAAAATGCAAAGTATCTCGGGTGATTACAAAATAAACGAGGGTAATATCTCCCGGAGTGTTAAGGGAAAGCACTGTCTTTGTTTTTTTTTTGTTTTTTGCCCATAAATTAATGTTAATGCTAACATATTTTTACTTTTACTTAGTATACTAAATAACAGGGTCACCCTCCACTATTGTTCATGTTTGCAGAATAAACACACACACACACACACAGAAGCTTGTTTTGGAGATGACAATATGTACTGAGATCCACCACACAGCTCAAGTGGACACGGGGCTACGGTATCAAGCGACTGGCTGATGATGATAATAATCACAGCTGACAGGACGTAATGCAGAGAGCCATCTAAGTATATTGGAGCCTCGACCATGATCATGTCAGTCATGACCAAGAATCTTTGAGGGGAAATATAAAAAGTTGCTCCATGGGGGGCAAATATGATGAGAAGTGGAACAAGGCAGGACAATGAGAAGGCCACGCTGGGTTAATAGAGACAGGAAGAAACAGAGACACACGTACTTCAATTAACCTTCACAACCAAACATCATTTGTAGGATGAAGAGAAGAAATTGAATATGTTAAGCTTGTGGAATGCTTTTGCATTACTCTAACTTCAATTTATTCACAAGAATTTGACCTACCCCACTCGTTCTGTGGCTTGGTAAACTTCCATCATTTCCCCATTTATGTGCAGGAGAGGCGTAAGATTAATCACCAAAGCTCCATTTACACAGGAATAATGTTGCCTCCACATGCCTACTGATTTATGATCATTTCTGTGATTGTCACCGATCTTAATCCTGTACAAATTCTCTCCCATATCTGTAAGTTGTTACGTAAAAACTCCACAAACAAGACTCTTATAACTGTATTTAGGCAGAGACAGGGGACTCCCGACAAGAGTGATCTCATGTGAATGCACATCCCAGTGATTAAGGAACTAAACCTGCAAAGTACATTATGTGCAGAGCAAATCATCGACTGAAAAATGAAGAAATATTAGCAACATTTTGCACAATTTAGCACACTTGCCTCTAAATGAATTCATGAACATTCATGTAAGAACACCTGCTCAGGATCCATTGTCCCCGCAGATGTTAACCTTTTGTTTCTCACACTCCGTTTGTATTACATGGGAAAGAGGGGAGGAGGAAATCTCCATCACAGACACACAATCATGTTCTACTAAAGCAAGAAATCATAGATCAGAGCAGGAATTTAGTTGAAGATTTAACCCAGATTAGAGCCACTATGACGTCTGCATGTTTGTGCTGTAGTTACAGTATTGTTGGAATAAAACCTCCATTTTGATTTTACAGAGTCCTATTTTTAAGAACTTAAATCCATATGTAACTGGAGGTTGTAGAAAACACAGCTCTCGCTTATTTTCACCTACTCTCCTCAATGGCAAAGTATATGTCTCTCAGGGTTTACTCTTATTAAGGTTGACAGCCCAAATCTCTTAAATGTCATAATCTTCCAGGAGCCTCAAAGCTTCATATCAGGACTGGCTGTATTGGCAGAATGTCTGAGAACCCTGGGATACTCCTAAAATGTCTGGCATTGTATTATACACATTCTAGACCTGAAATGGGGTCGAAGAAAGATAAGTGCTGTATCTAAAACTGTGAGACCTCTTAAAACGTTGTTTACTCAGTGAATAATTGCTCCGGTTGTGCATTAATTTGATCAACTGGCATTAGAAGTTAAGCATTACACATTGGACTTTTGACTGAAGTTGGTAAAGGATTAAGATGTATTTTAGGCCTTTCATGTTGAATGCCAGATAAGTTGAAAAATAGTCCTTAAAGGTTATTGGCAAAGACAGAGGGTGCATAGTGCATATATTGTAAATCAAGGTTATTGGCAAAGACAGAGGGTGCATATATTGTAAATCAAGGTCCATGGCACAAATTGCAGTCAAGTGTGCTGTGTGCAGATGGAGTGATGGCACACGTCTGGTGTTTTTTAGGCTGCAGGCACACTGGAATAGACAATTTAACCCATATATGGTTGCTTAACTTCCTGTACACGATATATATATATATATATATATATATATATATATATATATATATATATATATATATATATATATGAGTTCCTGTTTCTCTTCGTATCTCTATGAAATGTAACCAACACAGTTAGATAAACAGCCATTATTCTGCTCTAACACATCACATTGACCATCTCGGTCACTGGTTTACCTCGATTGCAATTACACAGTAAATGTGATGCTTCAGGCACTACTTTTGTCACACGCACTGGAAAAAAGGGCGATATACACAGCTGTTGCCTCGGTAACCCAGTGTTTTTGGCTGAAGATATGGAGAGTGGATTATTGGGAACTGGTGGCCCCGAGGGCTTTCTGTGATGTCAAGAGGAGCTTTAATTGTCTTACCATGTTTTTTTTTAATGGACCCGATTAAATTGTGTGCTTCCCAAGTGTCCCGAGGGGGACACCAACTTTAACACTGATCAGTTTTACTGTTGGGAAACTGTGTGGGATTTCAAGATATAACTCAACCAGTGTGCGGCGGGAAAGAGCACACAAGTTTTTTGTGGTTATTCTGCGACAGCCTAGAGCTCACTGCACAATATTTAATCAAGAAAAAAAAACAGTGAATCTGCTGTGTGTGATCCTGCTTTGGCAGTGCACAATGAATCATGATCAAAATTCAATTGCAGTTTTGACATATACCTGACTGAGTGAGCATCTGCTCCCATCACAGCGCAAAATAACAAAAGGCAAAATAATCAAACATGCGAGAGCAAGGGAAAAATATTACAATGCACTTTCGAGTTTGTGCTGTAAACTTATTCAGCTTCAAATTATCTATCCAAAATCCCCCTTGGCTGTCGGCACGCCCCCAGTTTGGAGAAGCAAGCATGCCGACAAAGAAGCTAAGCTGTGGACAGGGGCAGCAGCTAAATGTATTTTAGCCACCTGAAAAAGGACCATCTAAAAATATATCAGTTTAGATGTGAACTATATTTAGAATATTTTCACCACTTTACCTTGCCGTCAGACAGCTCTTTCCAACGGGGATCTGAAGCCATTTTATCCATCTATGCTCTCTTCAAAGCCACCAGACTCCTTCGAAAAATAAGAGTAATTTTACCTCGCAAAACACAGGAGTTGCTGTTCTACCGCTGACTCGATCAGTTGGTTTGTTTGCCATTGTGTGACTTTGGTGTTTTAAAGGGTTAGTTTGGATTCACAGACACAAAATAACACAAACTAACTAGCCAATCAAGGTAAAGCAGTGAATATATTCTAAATATAGACTACACTTAAACCATTATAGATTTTTTGTAGTTGGGCCTTTTTTAGGTGGCTTAATCGATTGTGTTGCTGTCCCTGTCTACAGCAGAACATTGCTTACCTTCCGTGTCGGTATTCCTGCTTGCTTTTCCAAACTGGGGGCGTGCCGAGCTAATACACAGACTCTAGATAATGCTGCGTTCCAGACACAATTTACGACTTCAAGTCACGACTCACGACTTGGTAGCGTTCCAGGCAAAGTCACCACAAACCCTTCTAGCTAGCGTTAGCTAGCGGCTACCTAACGTTGACGTTAGCTAGCGCTAGCCGATACTAGCGATTTCTAGTTGCCAACATATTTTGGGCTTCATTTAATAAACATAACATGTAGTAGTACACAATCGTATGTGTATTGTTTTGATTACAATGTGCGGAATTACTTTACGTTGCCTATTTATGTATATTTATTTCTATTTCTCACTGGTAATCACCGGCGTCTGTACAGCATCAACAGGGGTCGCCATTGTTGTCCATGTGTGCATGTGACGTCAAAAACTGTAACTGGGAGTACAAAGATCTGGTACGAGTTCACAAGTAGTAAATTATGGGTTTGACTGCCATTCCAGGGCACTTCCACAGGTAGAAGGTTGTGAAAACACAAGTTACGGGTTGCCTGGAACGCAGCATGAGTACCTCATACAACCCAACTTCAAAATATCCAAACTATCCCTTTAACAATTATTGTTCAAATAATATTTTCTGGAAAAATGCCTAACATTCCCAGGTCCCTGCTTGTCACTTTCGATTTATTGCATTTTTTTTGTTATGTGATAATAAATTGAATATCTTTAAATTCTGGAATGTTTGTTGGAGAAACAAGCAATTTAAATATGTCACCTTTGGCTTTAGGAAATTATGACACTGATGTTTTTGTATTTTCTGACATTTTATAGGTCAATCAAGAACAAAATGGGTATACAAGTTGTTAATTGCAGCTTTACTGGAGAGTAAAGTGAGTTCCTGCCAGTGCTTTATCATATAGCAAGTTGAATGTGCTGTGCACTGTTTTATGACATAGCCTACGCAGAGGACTGCTATGTTGTTATGTAACTCAATATAACTCAAAGCACATTTCTGCACAGAAATGTGCAGCCTTATAAGTAAGCTCACTACTGAGACCATAGTATTATTCTTTTTTTTTTATCACAGGCTGCCAGATGATTGTGAGTATTTTAATGTGCATAGAATTTGGCCACCCTCATGCTGTCTCAGCTTACTCTTTATTGCACCAGGTATAGCATAGAGAAATTTCTTTCAGAGAGATTATTTTATATCACTATTGCACTGCCATGCTCCAACATGGTGTAGGTGTGATGATAGCTGTTGAAATGTATCTTTCAAATGCACAAGGGGATTTTACAGTTTAAATTATAGCATAAATTGTTCATGTCAAGAACAATAACTATCAGATTTTGTGTATTTGCCACAGGAAATCTGTTAGTCAAGGTTATAATAACTGACTAACCTAACCTATCTCAACTAGGGCTGCACGACATGAGAAAAAGATCCAATTGCGATTATTTTGACTGATATTGCGATTGCGATATGATTCACGATATTGGAGGGAATGATCATTTTGGTATCGCTATTCTAATTGTCATTGAAATATATTAATATCAAAAAAATAAAAATGATTATAGTGTGATTTTTATGACGATCTGTACCAAACAAAGATTTTTTTCTTTTAGTCTGTAGGATATGATTTGTAGGCTGGGATGTTTCTGCAGCACCTTAATACTTAATTCAGAAAGGTTTGACACATATTTTGCGCCCCCCCCCCCCTGAGATTTTTAATATTGCACTAGTCCATATTGTGATTTTGATAACATTGTGATTAATTGTGCAGCCCTATTCGCAACCACAAAATGTTCACAACAGAGAGTTAATAATAAAGCATGGTTTAGACAAATGACCTGACCCTGCAAGCACTTTTATTAAGAGACAGTGCTACTTTATTACATTTATTAGACTATGAAAGTGAATTGTAGACACAATATACCTAAACAAAACATATCTAAGGTTTGCTTGTTTGGTATTAGCCTAGCAGAGGAGCTTTTATTACACATTATATCCAGCTTCCAATGCACCAACAGCACCTGCATAGGACCTTTACAACAGCTACGGAGCCATATCTATGAATACTGATTCAATCCTTGTGTAATTGTAAAACTGGGGCCGTGCAAAGACTTTCTTATCTTCTCAAATAAAAATAAATGTATAAATGTCACTGGTGTCCAGTGTCAGTTTGTCCTTTTATGTGCTCAAGAGTGCAAGTGCAAGCTTTTAAGAAAGATGAGGAAGCTGATATTTGTAATAGGCAGAATGTGTAACTATATTTTTAGTCATTTCATTTGCACAAATGAAACTGCACCACACACATAAATACCAGACAATGTCAGACAATGTCAGGCAAAAGGTAGAAAGGGTGACCTTGTTCTGCAATCAGCAGGGATAGCATCCTAATGTCACTGAGCTAGACAGTTAGACTTTGGCTTTGCCTTGATTTATATCCATGAACATCATAAACAGGCAAAGGGACAACTTTGTCGGACTCTGACACCCACCGGGAATGAGTTTTGACTTCATGCCACGAACGTGAACACAGTTCTCTGTGAGGACAGGATGGCTTGCAGCAGTGACTCTCTCCTCCTGTAAAACCTGTCACAGGTTACCTTGGAGAACATGGCCTTTTCCAGTCCTGCAACATATGCTTGGAGGGCCGGAGAGTAATGCAATAATATATTGACTTTTGTTTCAGTGGAATCATAATCGAGATGATATGATGATGTGAGACACAATTCATAATTGCAAATTTTGTTTTGTTAAGGGCTGCAACTAACATTTATTTTCATTATCGATTATTGTTCGGATTATTTTCTCGATGAAATTTGGTCTACAAAACGTAAAAAAGTGAAAAATGGCAATATCAATATCCCAGAGCACAAGAGGACATCATTTAATGTCTTGATTTGTCTGAATTTTCAAATTTGAGAACCTGCCATCAACTCTTTGACATTTCTATTTGAAAAATGACTTTAATTGCCACTTTTTATGTAGATGTCCAATCAGTGTTGAGAGACTATTTCAGCTTGGATTTTGCTAGCCAGGCGGCGTGCTCTAGATTCAGCTCAAATGCTATTATTCAAGCCAGAGTATACGACTGAAGAAATGCAGCGGAGAGAGACTGTGACTGAGTGCGGCAAAGAATCACCGGCAGTTTAAATTGCCCTCAACAGAAACGGAATCATTTTGCTGCAATGAATGTCAACGTGGGCTGTTTTTGTTGGATACCGTCTCCAACGCCAACCCAGAGAGAGCCTGTTTAGCCAGCTATTTTGTTGAGTTGCCGATTACGGAAATGCTGAGTGAATTTAAGTTGGGCTTTTATTGTGAAAGGTAAAAAATGTGTAAACAAAAAGTAGCGAAGCTGTAACGCGTTGCCATGTGACAATGTAAAAGAAATAAGAGTTTTTGCCGTCATGGTTTACGCTTGTTCAGACAACGGAGCATCTGGGTTTACATTTTATTACCTGCATAAGTATAGGCGCAACTCGGCACTATGTTTCGGCTGCGCGTCAGTAGCTTGCACGCAATGCATCTGATCAATTTACTTTTGATTCAACTAATATTTGCAGCTCCAGTTTTTTTTTTGATAGCATGCACCGTCATATATTCAGTGTTATTACAGTGTTAACATTGAATTTGACATTGTACATAAGACAAAACATCATGATATATACTGATAGTGCAAGAAAACGTGTGTGGATGATTTATGACTATTTGGTCAAGTCATCTAGTGAATCATTAATGGCCTTCGATCAATGCCTGGCTGTTTCTGGTCGGTTGATGTCTCTCTCTTCCCATTGCTAGCTGTATAAAGCTTTTAATGCACAATGTGTATGTTTATATATTCTGAATTCCTAAACTCAGATTGCTCAATGTACTATAGTTGTGTTGTTCACATTCCCTGTTTTTAAAGGTGCAAAAAAGTATTTAAATGACATGGGTGGCTTGTTTACTCTGGTCCAGTAACCTTGTAATGGCCTTATAAAAATTCAGTACCAAGTGGGAAAAAAAGCTTAATCACCATATAAAAGTGAATTTAAATGTGTAGTCTTAATATCGCCTGTTCCTTTTGGCTGTCTTCATGCGATTGCTCCTATTGTCATGTGTAGCAGAATGGAAAATTACCTACATACTACACTGAAGGACCTAGTGCATTTTGTTTAGTGCTGTGTGTTGAGGCCGGTCGGGGTTCTCAGGAAGTACATTTGCAAGTTTTCAATTATGGATGATGAAGAACAGAAAAATGCAGGACTGCCTTGGTGAATACAAACTTTAAGGAAGCTATTGTTGGAGCCCAACTGGCCTGCTTGCTGAAAATGGCCATTAATTAACAATATAACAATAAATCAGTTTTTCAATTATTTTTCAGTTGACTGACTATTAATTAATCAATTGTTTCTGCAGTAGTCTCGTCTCGAGTTTTCTATTGATTGGTGATGACTATTTTGTGCGTGAGGTAATGTGTTTAATAAGCAATTTCTTGGTATTTTGGAACTTTTTTGTGATAAAGAGTTTGAAAATATGAAATCACTGAGGCCTGACATTAACAGTAGACTCGGTAAGTTTCAGTTGCAACATGATAGAGGCTGGTAGGCCATGAAAGACCTTCAAAAAGCATAACATGCAAGAATTAAATCTCCCTTCAATACCGTGGATATATCACCAGTCGGCCAGCCATGCCAAAACACTTATTTATGAACTTCAATATTCAATGGAAAATAATCTCAAAATGAAATGGCACAACGTGGTGTCAACATAAAACAAAGAGCTTTCACGCCGGAGAGTGGAGTTCACTTTGTGGCTCAAACTAAATACCTTCACCCAGGAAACGCTCCTTTGTTCCTCGGGAGCGTTTTAATCCAAACCATGATATTTTTTCTGAACTTAATTAGTCATTTTGGGGGGAGGAGGGGAATACATTTTGTCTCCACTGGGGATAAAAATAATTCAGCAGAGGCAGGGATATGTAGACCAGAAAGGGGAAAATCCCAATGTGATGTTCATAATAATCAATATCATAAAACAATATACACAATAGCTCACATTGATAACCACAAAAAATCTTGTGTCGCAAACACACTCCACACCAGTGTGTGTCCAGATTGCAGGAGTACTGGAGCTATTATCAGCATCGCACTCCATTGCTGCTTATAACAGAGTAGCATGAGCAGCGCTTAACTGAGTCTTGCTCACACCCTGCTGCAGTCAGTCAGACTTGTTGTAGTTGTGTTCATCACAGCCTCTGCCCAACCAGCAAGCTCCACTAGAGTGATAACTTGCTGCACCAGCAGTCAAAGCTGCTTTGATCACCACAATCAGCCTGTGCAGCAGCATCCCACACAGAGCATCCAGAATTATGCCCGTCGAGATACTCTGTCACACTTGCCACAGTTGGGCTAATGTAGCCACAATCCAAGTAGCCAGCTGCACCGAGCTGGTGTGTGGCGCAATCTCCCATAGTTGTACCCACGGTTGCACTCACCTTGTTCCTGCTTTCAGCATCATTCTCACCAGACGTGCTTACATCAGCCCACAATCAGTCATGCTCACTGAAGTGGTATACACAGCCTGAACATCTGGCGCTGTGCGCTACATGAGACCAAGCAGCCATAGTTGGTGTCACACTTGCCAGAGGCACCCTTACAGCTGCCATCATTCACACTAAGTGGGATCCTACTGGCCACACAAAAAGCCCCAGTAAACATCTCATCCACAGAGACTCACAGCGCGACCCAAAGCTGATCACAACCTGTTCAGAGTCACGCTCACCTCCTTCACACTGGAGGGAAGTCTGATTGCTATCCAGACCGGGGAAAGGTAACTTACAATGGGGGAGGGATACCAGAAAGGCTATGAATTTATTTATTTACCAACATTCATGGATCAACTTTAAATATGTCTTCTATCCATCTGTGTGGTGTAATAAGAAGGTAATAAAACTTGATGTGTGTGCCATGATTTGTGGGATTCACATTTGCAGCGTAAGGTCTTTTTTGAGGCGCAGTATCTGCTCTTGAGATAAGATGAAATATTTCTTGCAAGCCTAATGTATTTCAACGACATCAGTAATATCCCTCTGTGTCACACGGGGAGAATGGGTGGCCCACTCTTGCCTGTGGCATACACGCCTACATATCTGGCTGAATGACGATAAGGTAAAATATGAATTGCCTCTTTAAAATTCAGTCAAAGGACGGTATTTGTTCAATATATGGACATTTCTAGTAACACACATGAAACTGAATCCCCCGTTTAAAGTGTTAAACTGTATCAGATGATGCTTATTCTCTGTATTTCATGGCAAATCTTTTATTCCAAGTAAAACAGATTGCATATTTCTGCAAATACTTGTGAAATATTCAAGGGCAGTTTAAGAAACTGGTGGTGAAAATCTCGCTTTTTGCTCTGTTTATTTCATATTTTTTATTTAATACATTGTTTAGTCAAGAGTTGTGTTGCCCTATGACACACCTGCCACACATTCACGAAGGCAGATTGGTTTTTATAAAAACAGTAAAGTAAAATGCTGAAAAGTAGTAGTCATTTTCCTTGCAATGGTAGCAACGTGAATTTGGGCTTCACTATAGCAACAGATCAGATTCAATCTATTTCCAGAAATAAAATAACCTTGTTGCTTTTGAAAACTGCTTCATTTATCCTAAAAGTAGCACCTAATAGCTTATGTTCTGCCTCATTCATCCGTAGCACTGTATGGCTCATGTTGTTATAGAGTGCATCTGATTCCTTACACTATATCCTTGTTCGCATAGGATAAGACAACAAGAACACTCGTTCAACACAATTTCCGTCTAAGTGGCAAAGACGAGCCAATAGAGCTTCAAGGTGAACCACAGCATGGATTTTTTTTGATTTATGGTTGAAATTATTCTGTTGGGCCAGTCTAGTGCGTGTGCTGAACTCTCCTGTTCTTTGTATGGCTATTACCAGGGAGTGAAACCTTGCATTCCAATTACAGTTAGGCTATATAGCTGTCATTCATGTTACTAATGGCGATAGCTTCTACTTACATTGAATCACCAGCCTGCCCATGAATACTTTACCTGTTAGTATGATAGATAGCTACTGATCAAGCCACTTCAGAGACGCACCCTTAAGTTTAATAGATTCAGTGAGGTTGTATAAAGAACCACTTGACTCTCACAAAAATAAGCAGCAGGATGTAATATGTTGCTTTGAAGTTTAGCTTCAAGAGGGTCAGAGTTGCAGATTCTAAAAAATATGTCAAGGACTCATTAGGGACAGTGTCATTGTTTGATTGACACCCTAGTGGTCTCCGTTTTAATTTCATGACACTATTTTAACATGTTTAGACATGCCTTTGAAATACCAATAAGCTTTTATGTTAACTAGATACTCATGGGTTGCAATGGATGGTAGTCTCCTTCAACACACTTGTATACCAAGACTAAGTGTCTACAGCCATGCTGAAGATCCAGATGCTGAACATTTTGAAATGAAGATGGCTCTAGAGGAAACGTCAAGGGATGAGCAAAGGGATGGCAATTTTCATGTCATGACAACCCATCCAATAGTAGTCGAGACATTTCACTCAAAACCACAAATGTCTACCTCATACGGGAAATGTGGGTCGATCATTAGGATACATTGTCTGGGAGACCATGAATGTCTGAACAAAATGTTCTGCCAGTACGTCAAATAGATGTAGAGATATTTCACTGGGTGAAGTGGAAACTTTGACCTGCCGAGGCTTTAGAGGAAAAGTGAGAGGACCGAAAGGTCTGGACAACACCTGCCATGTTCATGCACAGGCCATTTTGTTACAGTAGTGATACAAAGTGATATATGGAGCATTTGATTGATGGAAAAGGAAGTCCCATTGGAAAACAGCCCATCTCATGCTCGTGCACTGATGCATTTAAATCTTAGTGAAACCACAAGATTGAAAGGGCAAGATGAAGTTAGACAGATGTTTGCCCTGTGGCCTCTTATGGCTTCTTACATGTTTATCTGATGACTTTGGAGAACTATCTGCCAGTCTTGTGAATGGACTGTATTAAAGATTTTTCAGACTCACTTTATGATCCAGAAAGCTGCGATTTAAGTCAGGGTGGACTTGGGAAATGGACCAACAATTAATAATGCTGATGATGTACTTAAATATTTCCTGTGTGGCCCAACATATCTCAAGTTGGTTCCAGGGGTGATTACCTTGTCAATTCCATTGCTGAGTACTGCGTTTTACCCTTTTGGACCAACCAAGCAGTGGGTGCCATTTAGTCCTTCACCAATTACTGAGGCCCACCTATTGGCTGTATAAAAGGAAACGGTCTGAGACCTCTGATGCTCGAGTCTATACACTACATTAAGTTAATGGTTCATGAGTATAAGAAGCTGATTTTAGAGAGAAGCAGTTGGAAAAAGTATTTTGCATAGCGCCTGGAAACCCCAATGTGACATGGAGGGTTTAGCTCATTAACGAAACTAGACAGTGTGAAAGTTTAAATAGCAGAGCCGCCGTTGCTTCTGGGCTCGTCTTGAAATGTCTTTTTAGCAATATGCTTTATTGGATAAGAAACATAAAAAATGAACAAGAATGTAACCTGTACAAAGTGATTCCTTCATAATTTATTGCTTCCTGGCTTGAAGCCAGTGTTCGTTTGGGAGACAAATTTGATCAGCATCTCGCATAGTGGACAACAGTTTGTTCATAGTCACGTGATGGATATGTGTTCTCTCGATAAATGACTTTAAACGTAATTAGTTTGAGCACATAATGTCATAAGTTTGAAATGATTTATTATGATCATTTTGATTTTTCCTTTTTTAGTTTAAAGTCTAATGATGGATTTTTTTCAATAGTGAAATTCCTTTTGGTGAAAGTATTTCCATATGAAGAGAGCTCATCGCTCCAGATTTTGAGACTGATGTGAAATCCCCAATTTTTTTTTATTGCAATTAGACTTCAGGTCAACGAGAGTTCTCACTGCTTATTTAAACCAAATTGTATTTGTTTATTACTTATTTTAAATAGATTCCTGAATTTTATGTTTCATACTTGCACTGGGGCTAACTTAAAACTCCAACTCAACAACGAGGAGCTTAATAGGGCCAGCAGACCCTCCTGACCTCAAGAAGCCCACCAAGCACCTCAAAAATGGCATTGTTCAAAGAATCAGACACCAGTGAGATGGCTAAAAACGGTTTAGAAAATGAACCAAGTGAGTATTTAGCAGGTTAATAATAAAACAATTACTGCCATGCAAACAAGTGGAACATGCTGTTGTCCATGAATAATGCAGGAACCCCTAGGGCCAGTCAGTGTGTGTGTGTGTGTGTGTGGGGGGGGGGGGGGGGGGGGGGTGCATCATCATTCCAAATGAGATTTCTCAGGTGATAACTTAGACACCACCATGCCTGATATTGACGAATCCTAAAGAGATAATGCAATTTTGCACAAGGTCCAAAGGTGTGGCCTGCCTCCATGAGGCCATCAAGCTCATTTACATCTGCTGGTTCAAGTTCCTAAGAATATTACCTCATTACACCTGGTCTACCCTTTGTCAGTGTTTCTAGAGTACCATATAGTCCACAGCAAATTCCAATGTTCTCTCACCATGGACACGGTATTGCATGCTGTATCCTCTGCATGCCTTTGCCATCCTACACTCATTTGTATTCCCATAGCATCCTCACAGCGGTAGGTAACTGTGTTGACCGGCAATATCACTCCCTGCACACAACTGAGCTGTGTCAACATAACTGAACTAACTGGCTAAACATGTGTGTCCATGCAGGCAACAAGAGAGGTCTTAGTCTGTTCAGCCTTAGTTTTGTTGCTGTTTGTCGAGTCACTGTCATATGAAGTGTAATCGAACTCCAAGAAACCTGTTCTTACATTTATGTAAAAGATAGGCAGCTCACTTTTTTTTTTTCCTTTTTTCACTCTCCTTTCCTGCATTGAGTGATTAACTGTCATTGCAAACACAATACTTTCTACTGCAAGTATGTTTTTTTTTAATGGAGGCAGCTGCAGAAATATTAACAGTCACAGATGTGTGAGTGAGTGGATCCGTTTAAATGTTGCCAGGAATGAGGAGAAGAAAAAAGATGGTTCCTCATGGAGTTACATGTAACAGTTGCTTATTCATTTGTGCAAATATCAAATCTCCAACACGCAGTCCCTTCTTTTGTATCTTAAATCCGAAAGAAACATGGGTCAATGACATCTCCTTTTGGTGCACTGGAATACACAGATACATCCTACCACTGATGCATCCTCCCATTTACATACGGTACACTTCCAATGCTGTTCACAGCACAGTATACTGTAGGGGAGTACCAAAAAGACAAATCAATACTTACGGACACATGGTATACATACAGTACATGCCAACTGCAAGTATAAAAATACAACCCAATACAAATATAAAAAAAAGGAAGGAAAAAAAAAAACATTAAGTGTGAAAGACAACAGTTATTCAACAACACTAATACTTCTAGTTGACCAATTTTCAAGATCAGACTGCATATGGCGGTACTGTTACATCTCACTTCTCAATCCCCCCTTCTGGGGCACACTTCTTCTCATTTTAAGCCAGTCTGGTTACCCCTCCTAATGGGCAAAGACTTTGTTCCAGCTGTAATCATAATCCATTGAGGAGATGCAGAACGTGTCACAGTCTAAACTGAGATATTAATTTCCCCTCCATGTGGAGCCCCGCTCTGCTGGCCATGTAATGCTATCAGCTTTGAAGGAATCTTGTCTGGGTAAGCCTTTTACAAACGTTCTGTTTGACTTCCATTTTCTTGCTTCTAATTTTGATTTCGCGAGAAAATTCCTTTTCAGAATAAAAGCATCGCAGTTGATAGCTTGCATCGGTTTAGTTTAGATGCCCCTGCTAGTGTCGTCTCATTTTTTCAAAGGATACTATATGAAAACAGCAGTATCTTTGTGTGTAATACAGTTAAATTTAAATCCAGAGGAAATGAAGAAGCAAGATTAATTGTATTGTAGTTTTAGTTATTTTGTTGTCTCATACTTTTGTCTCGAACAAACAGTGGCTTCTTGTTCTTGCTCTAAAGCCCTAAAGCTTACAATGTATCTTAGCTGTGGAACCACTGCTAATGATGTTACTGTTCCTTTTTTCTGTTTATTTAATGATGATGTTGAAACTGCATTAGCAGAGAATTACCTGAGCCAGACACACTTTTTCTTCTAATCATGATTCTTCTGCTATTAAAAAAAAAGCATGAAAAAGAACTTATGTCATACTGTATGTGGCCCATTGCGGGAAATACTAGTTTCTGAAATGTAAATATGAACCAGTGTCAACGTTGTTATTTAAAGGATTAACAGAATGTGCAGTATCAACAGTGAATGTCTGCAATCGGAATTGTGCAGGCATCAAGTTGCAAACAGTGTAACAAGGCCTGAGGTAATACATGTGCACAGGTGGTGAGTGCTCAGGAAGGTATTGCTCTTCACGGGGAATCCTTTATGAACTCTGACAGACTTAACCTACAAGGAAGGTGCCCTGTCCCAGGTTTAACAGCTGCTTTCCATTTAATTTGAAATGTATGGCTGTAGTGACAGATCAGCAGTAGTTTGGTGTGCTGTGTCTCTCATTGTGAAAGTCACACTGATTTACATGATTATTCTATTTATCTGATCCGATCTCATCCTTCCAGCAGTATAATGAATGTTACAGTAGGTTTATAATCATGTGTGAGTGAAGTAACATAGCTGAGGTATTTTCTCAGTAGCACTCTTCCAATTGGAGTTCATTTAAGGATAACTGATTGTGTGATCTGTCTATTAATTAAACGTATTCTGTAAGTAATGACATGCTCCCTATGAAATGTTTCAGGGCTCTAGACTGCGACCAAATTTTTTGAGACACTGCGAGTATTTTTCTTTACAACTACTCGCACATGTGCGACCTGAAAATTGGACTCTTTTTTTTTCAAATTTCATGTTGAAAACGAGGAGGGAGCGAGTCTGTCAGAGTTGGCCAATGTGTGTGAGAGGGGAAGGGTCCGTGAGTGATTAGTCAACTGCATGGGTAATGTCATCTACACTTGGTGTCTCGCTTGCGTGGCGTCACACTCATCATCCGTAAAAGTCAACCATGACGAAACGAACCATTGACGCATTTTTTCCCCCATCCACGGCTCCTCCTGTACCAGAGCCAGGCCCTTCACAGCGGCAAAACGCAAAGCTCGACGAGTTAGAGTCAGAAGAGACAGTGGTGAAAACGGCAAGAACACACCTTTTCCGACAGGAATGACTGAGGCAGTTTACATGGCTTGGATTTGGCAAAAACACCAACACCATTAACTATCTACTGCACTAGATGTGGTCCACAACATGCGGAGAAAACCAAGTTTGCCGAGGTAACTGGCACAGCACAGTTTAACTCGCTACAAGTGTTGGCCGTCAGAGCCTTCCAGTGTCCCACAGGGGGATGTGCTCTGCGCGCAAGTTGTTTACCTGTTCTGATGCTGTAATGACAGTAAAGTGACCACTGACCACTTACCTCATTTGGTTTTTGGCACTGTAATGACAGTAATAATACTTTGCATGCATTTGTTAAAGCTATAGTGCGCGTCTCCCCCATGAGAAATTCTAAGTAATGACAACAAAACTGTCGGTGCATCCACATGATACCAGCCTTCCGTGATCGCACTCCACCCCCACCCCTCCTCCACACAGTTGCTAGTAGCCAAGGAGGACACGGAGGATTAAAAAAAAAAACATGGACAAGAGGTAATTATGGAAGAGGTAATTATCTTTACTTAAGTTTCTGCACGCTAAAGTTGCCGGATGACACCAATTTCTAAACGCAGCTATGCTGAGAAATACAGAGAGTTGTGTGGAGCTGATAGTCTTAATTACCTTTGTATCAACTCTTTTGGCAATGGCTTGAACGTAACATAAAAAGTTACGCACTAAAGCTTTAAGAACCATTCAATTAAAATGTGACTGTGAACTAAAATAAGACAGCAGATTGTAGTTTCTGTATTATTACCAAAGCATTGATCAGTAATACAGTTAAAATGGGCAAAAATGTGAATACTTGCGTTGCAGGTCGATTTAAGGTGTGCGCCCCTAAATGTTCTGCCTGTGTCTCTCAAAATGTTCAGTTAGGGGCTACAGTGCTCCTAGTAACAAAGTTTGACTGGAGCCCTTTTTTAATAATCAGGGTTATTGAGTCAACACTGTTCACTGAGCTCTTGGTTGGTACCGGTGTCTGGGAACACTCTCCAGTCAATTCTAGATCGTTTACTTTACAGATTTGAAAAATGGATATAAAATATTGTAGATTCAGCAGTATCTACGTGTATAGAGAATTACCCAGCTTTGCTCTGTGTGTGCAAACTGCTCAACTGGGTGAGCATTATAGATCTTTAGCATCTTGACAGGTGAGAACTGTTGATGGGTCATATAAAATATTGAATCAAGGTGTTAGCTAAATCAGCTTTATTCAGACACAGAGGGGACTCTTAGATCCATCCAACAATCCATCCTCACTTTTACATATAAAAGGGAAAGGAAATATATAATAAACAGATTATACAAGCCAGGGAGCAGTCTTTTATAAAGCCATTCCCAGAGCTGCTGTTATTGTTTCATCACTCGTCCCTGGTCTGCTGTTGCACAGCATTGAAGGAGTTTAAGCCCCTGGAAGCCTTGCCTTGTATCTAGTCACATTCACTCTCACTGCATTGTCACCACCACATTCTTGTGCTAGCAGTTTACTTTCGAAAAAGGTTTGGGCTCCTTGTGAACATCAAATTACAAAATGTTTAAGGGCTGTGACAGTGTTTTGCTTTTAAGCACTTTGGCCTCATTTAGGAAACCAGATTTGTGTTATTCCCTCTCTACTGTCGGGGTAATTTACGCGCACAGCATGAAAAGTCCAAATCTATTTCCATCTGGTATATTTTTTTTATTAATTTCTTTATGCAAATGAATGACCCCAGTGAATTTTAGGATGTCATACTGTTCTCCAGCCTTGTAAACGTGCAGTAAAAGGAGAGTAAGCTTTGTCCAAGTAGATCTTGGCAATACCAAAAAGAGAGAGTTAATTCCTTAGATTCCTGCCAAGTTTAGCACGTATAAAAACATCTATCAAGCCACTTCACCTTAAATTCAGATTAGATCAAATATGTTAAGCTTTAATTAAACTGGACTATCAGGGCCACTTGGGCTGTTTTATTCTACAGTTTTATAGTTCCTTTCAGCAGCTGTGAACAGTATACTTATACGGAACAGTAATCAGCCGAAGCTTGGCACAGCAAGATGACAATGACAGCATGAAATGCATCTTTCTTCTGCCCTCAAAACTGCAACAGAGGCTTATTGTCATATGGTGTGTTCATAATGGATCCACTGTACTCTCATTACATGTCTGTGAGGAACAACCCTAAATCTTGACAAATTATCACTGGTGTAACATAATAGTCATGGGCCCCAGTGGAGACAGTTTTGCCCAGCAGCCCGATACATTGATCATTTGGCAGTGATGAGGCCTAATGATCATAATAACGCTCATGCCCCCAGTCCCAAAATGGAGAGATAAATTGTCCTCACTCATTAGGTCCACATGTGTTCCTTGTGCTGGACATTGTATAGCTCTTATCATCAACACCACCCTCCGCGTCCATATGGGTCAACTGAACTGATTTTGGATGTTATGTTATTTGACACTATTGATTATATCAAAGTGGATATATTGTTACTACTTTCATACGATTGAACTGTCAATGTTTAACTTTCAACTTTATTTTGTCCCCAGAGGGAAATTAGATTTACAACAAGGCATACGATACATGAAAAAGACAGACATACAGTACAGAAGGAGGTGGGGGAGGTGTCCTGAGTACCAGCGGGCTAAAGACCAACAATAATCACTCGTGACCCACTTTCACATTTCCCAGTGTACAAAGCACAGCATCAATAACATCTAAAAAAAAAAAAAAAAAAAAAAAACTCAAATAAAAAAAAAATATAGAAAGCAGCAGAATGACCAAATAAATACCAATTAAGGCTGAGCAATATATTGATATTATGTCGATATTGTGATATGAGACTAGATACCGTCTTGGATTTTGGATATCGTAATATTGTTATATGATTTAGTGTTTAAGTGTGTTTTAAAGGCTGCATTTTAGTAAAGTGATGTCATTTTCTGAACTTACCAGACTGTTCTAGTTGTTCTATTATTAGCCTTTACCCACTTAGTCAGCTGTCGGTTGGCTATTAATGATCATCAAAAATCTCATTGTGTAAATACTGTACTTTGTGAAAGCACCTATAGTCAACCCTACAATATCGACATTAAGGTATTTGGTCAAGAATATTGTGATATCTGATTTTCTCCATAATCGCCCAGCTCTAATACCAATACACATAATAAAGTGCATAGTGACCAGACACACGTTGAATACATGATCAACATCTCTGCCATCACAACACAATTGTCCTCATCAGCGGCATAGATGACATCATCATCATCATCATCAACACAAGCCAAATCATATCATCAACTGAACTACACACTCCCCTGGAACTGGGTTCAGAAGTGAAATGGCTGTGGGGATGAAGGAGTGCTTGTACCTGTTACTCTTAACAGCGGGGAATCTAAACCTAGAGCCAGAAGGCAAAATCTGAAATTCAGAGTATAGGGGGCAGGCGCTGCCAGATAGGATGGCTTCAGCCAAAGGTTAAACTGTAGGTGGTTTGGTGAAGTTTGTATACTATTGACTGGTTGAATTACAGACCACAAAGATCACTGGTAGATGCTCAGTGCATGACTGTCACATCAAACCAAATGTGACAGGATTTAGGGCTATTTTTAGTGAACAGCCACTTGGGATTACATGGCTGTAGAACAGTGTCCTAAATTCAATAATTACTGCAGTCGACAGTGTTTATTGGCTGTTGAGGTCCACAATTTCTTTTGGGGGTTAGCTGTTCCTTGACATTTTGTGCTATAACTGCACCAGTGGGATTTATTTGCATAAAAAAAACGTAACGTAACGTGACTAATGTGAATGTTTGATTTCCAGTTTCCTTAAGGTCATGATTGACTGCCAAACTATAAAAATAACTAAACCAAATTGTTCCCAGCTGACATCTTTCTAGGAGGAAACTAGGTCCTGCCACTTCTTATTTTACCACTTATTATCTTTATTGTTCAACAAATCACTCAGCATCGTCGTCCAGTCAGATTATTCAGCTAATTTGCATCAGAGACGTTTATAGCCTTTTAATTCTGTCAAATGTAATCACATTGAAAACACAGTAGAATTGAAAACAAATGTTAGAAGAGTGGAAATGGAGAGTGCTTTAGCACTACTGTCACCTTAGGCAAGCTATTTTTAATTTGCCAACAAAAGCACCATGTCTTTTTCCCTTTCCTTCATATTCAAGCACAATCAGAGCTCTAGGCACCGCTGAGCCCCTCATTGCATGACAGGTACTGGTAAATCGGGTGCAGAATTGTAGACAGCGGCCGGCAGCCAGTCTTTTAATGCCCGTTTGCCTTATTCTTATGGAAAGAATTTGTTGACACTTGTAAGAGTCTGGTAAGCTTCTTTTGGATGACTTTCACTGCAGCTCTAATTGGTGCTTGTGTTGAGGAGAAATGTACTACATAAACAGAACAGAGATCCTGTAGTAGAAATGCGACAGACGATGGACTTTATGGACTGACTAATGACAATAATTAAATAATCCCTTTTTTCTTTACTCCTTTGAAACTTTACCTTTTTTTGTTTGTTTACTGAGCACATTATTAAAGTCTACCAGCATATGTTCGGCGTCTCTTTAATGAGAACTCATCGTACCTTTTAACAACTACAAACTATAATGACTATCATTGGTGAAACACTGTGTTATGACTGAACCTCAAGGCACAGAGGAATCAAAGTGTTTAAAAGATTTATTCATCCAGGACATTCAAAGCCTTGAAGATGACACATACGCAAAGATGGTCCTCATGTGAGTGGAAGTGGCTTAAACAGGTAGCAATATGTCAGGAAATTAGCGATGCAATTTTCAGACGGACATTATAAGACGAGGTAATGATACCTCTGACTCCAGAGGGCATGCTGTAGTTTTTATGGAGAACATAAAATGTTTAATAGATAACGATACGGAATTGGTTTTAACACAAACCCGGTTTGCGAAATGTACCGAGAGAAAAGAAAGAGGGGAAGAAAGGAGGTTGAAAACACAGATGCCTAATATGATATGCGCTAATAAAAAAAAAAAATCTAGGAAGTCAGCTGTCTACCAGCATTTGTCAAGAAAGAAAAGAGGTTTAATTTGACACAGTCTGGGACTCGGCCTGCCCTTGAGCTTGACATCTGTTGAAAGGGAGATACAGTAAGGGGCTGAAATTAGGAAAAGAAACATTTGAGCTAATTTGCATGAACTGTACTGGGTTTAATTGGCAACACTTGCGGCTACTCAAGTAACTCGGTTTTGGGTGAATGCATGTAAAATAACCTGGATAATCTCATATTCAGGTTATAGTTAAGATTATCTGGCTTACTTGAAAATGTCTGCACATTTTCTCAGCCAAAAGAAGGAAGGTTGATAACATAGAAAATAGATGGGTGGCTGCTTTATTTATGGCAACAAGGACACTAAATATTTCGCATCAATAACACATCTTGGGGCTCTTGGATTTATGAAGCAGAATGTCAATGTATATTGTTTCTTGTCAAATCCCCTGTAAGTGCATTGATTGAAATTGTTTTCCTACATTATTTAAAAACAGGTAATAGAAAAAATGATTGCTGATTTTCTATACGCTCATTGTTCGTGATGGAGCACATTTTATGAGCACATTGCTGAACCAAGCATGTACCTAGTGGCCAACTATCCATTAGGAACAATGGATATCAATTCTTGATATCCGGTTATTGTCAAAACAGTATGGCCATTTTAATCTTAAGGCTTTCTGGGCTTGATTTATTCCTCATCAAACCATTGTTCATTGCCGTTTTATAGAGCATGCAGCAGTCAATAGCTGTTTAATCTGACGCACAATGAGGCTAGTGATGATGCTAAATGCCACAAGTAGTGGCGTCGAAGTATCAATTTGTTAAAACAAGGTGTTTACCACTGGCTCACCACAAAGTATCTTTGGGTTACAAACTGCCAAGAAATCAGCTGCTTGCTCACACATAGTAGTTTGAAAATAATTGGCTGGTTAGTCAGAGTAGGGCTGTACGATTAATCGTTACAAAATTGCGGTCTTGATTCAGGCATGTAAGCAATCTCATTTCTGAAGGACAACGATACTGCCATATTTGCTTTGGAGAGAATTGCATATTTAGAATGAGTGCTTATGATTTGTCCCTGCTGCAGAATGCACATCAAGGCTGACAGACTCTTCCTGAACGTGTTATTTCTTTCCCCAAGAGTGTTCCGCCTAGTTCCGCCCTACAATGCTATGATTGGCTAGTACGTACGTTAACCATGACCTCTTTGTCCTAACCTTAACCGCGTCCAACCTCAACATGTCATCGTTTGTAGCCAATCACAGTACAGTAGGGTGGGGCAAGGCGAAACACTTCCTGAAGTTTCCACTTGCTAGAAAGCAATCAATCAAATTAGCCACAGCCTACAAATTCAGGCTGGGTCACCGCAAAGAGGTCCTGGTTACATGGGAGGCAGACACAAGCCTAGCATGTAGCTTTTCTAATGTGCACTAACCACTAATGTTATTGTAAATGTATGTTAGCTCTATCAGACATAATGTTATATGTAGAATGTATTTGGCTCTACTCATCTCACGCCATCTGGCTATGTTTGTGTGGGGACAACCTTAGTAAACTAAATAGCCTCGGCTACGCTCAGTGTTGTTGTTACATTAAAGTGAGATATGGCCAGAGTTGACCGTCAAACATCTTAGCAGTAAACCGCGCATACACGGCAATGCATGTATGTGTGTCAATGTGTTGCCCTTAATGTAGTTTAGGCTGTAAAAAAAACACAATGACATTGCTTATTGTGTAGCTAATTAAAAGAACAATTTCATTAGCAAAAGTGTCATACATGAATGCAAATGTACAGTTCTGTTACGTTTAAAGTCAACTGCCTGTTGCAAGATCCCAAATGTTATTCCATCTTCGGCGCAAATTATTAAAAAACGGTCCTAACTTGAAAGCAAGTGTTATCCGATTTCCGTTTAGTACGAAACTATTTTGTGCGGCCCGGGAAAAAAAATCAATACCATGAATCCTACCAGCGTAAAGACTAGATGTGGATCTTTACTTCACTTGGCGCTAAGCTACAATCAATATTAAGACAGCTCATTTGAAGTCAGATCATCACAAACATAATAGAAGGACGGTCACAGGTTGTATTGTAGCATGATCAGTGCAGCGTCCTATTTGAACACCTGAAGTGTATCTTTACATCCAGTCATTTGTTTACTCCTCCTGTAATGATCGGTGCTCCACAGGGGCACTGAGAACACTGACTCCTCCGAAGAAAGTGTTTGATCTTCTCTCTGTATGGTGGCAATAAAGGGGGGGCTGAGTCACACAAAAGCACAATGAAAGCCTTTTAAGTACGACACAGCTGCTGCACGTGTGTATGCTCGATTGGCCGTGTAACTGCTGTACCTCAGTCATTCGCAGACATTTGGCTTCTTTTCCCCCTCACCTTCCTGATGTTTTTTTGCAGCTACAATCATGTATTTTTAATGAGCGGTCATTTAAATCTGTCTGTAAATTGCCAGACTGCAACCGCCTTGTAATAATTACCAATAATTACAGTGTTAGAAATGCAGTCGCTATGCAACATCTATCAGTAGTGTTATAAGGAAGTAGGAAACTGTACTGCTGTATAACATGTTTATTCCAGGGTTTTATATCATGTTTTATCCTGGTATAGTGTTTGGTCAAATTGTGTTTATGGGCTACTCAATATCGATGTCATCTCTCATGATTACTGAGGGCCTTGTGGGTGGAAGTAGAGAGACAAAAGCACTCACAGTGACATTCATTTCACAGTAATGTATTCCGCTTAATTTGGTTCAATGATATTCAGGTAGGTCATTGACTATTGAATGTATTCATTTGGAGATAGACTGGATTATTTAGGCTGTGATGTTAAAAGTGAACGGTATAGGTAGATAAGTGAGGGACTGCACAAACATGATTTGTGTCGGGAGAGAGGGTTGTACCTTATGCTTTACTTTTTTTTTTAAGCAAGGTTATATAATTATCTTTATATATTTATGAATAAATTGCAACACCCTCCCTCCTAATATCTCAAAATAGTATTGCAACTCCTTTAACCCCAAAAAACTAAAAGAAGGAAAAGCATAAATAAAAAAAAGCATGAAGAATGAAAGATGATGTACCACAACGTGATCATGTAATATCTTTATGTACCATTAAAAAGTGAAATTAGCAATTGCCAAATATATGGTGAACACAATAAAATGAGTTACCACATATTCCAGCCAATCTGCGTCTTTGAACCAAGAGCTACTAAATGAACAGATCTTACCACTGTCGCCGAATGAGTGAAGCACAACTTGAGCATCGTAAGACTTTTGCCCCGCCCAGGACCCGACTAATAAAACTAATAATGAACTAGAGCTGATGTCTTGCCTAAAATGAGATTAGCTGTTTGACTGTTCATCACAAATAATACAGTTAGAATATTCAGAGTCGCACAACCAGGCGTGTTTTGGATAAGCAGATATAGACTCAGAGGGGGATGTTTCCTCCAGACGGGTGTGCCAAACGGCTCACGGAAAATATCACAACCCAAGCTTATTACTCGGAAAATGTCCACTGCTCACTGACGTGCAGGAGAGAGGGACACAGCGATAAATACAAACAAAGCTTAAAGTGGTGTTGTTTGGTTAACTGTGGAACGACAGACAGAAGTGTGTGTGTGTGTGTGTGTGTGTGTGTGTGTGTGTGTGTGTGTGTGTGTGTGTGTGTGTGTGTGTGTGTGTGTGTGTGTGTGTGTGTGTGTGAGTGTGAGTGTGTGTGTAGGACATCCATTGACTAAAGAAAATGTGTGTGCAGTGCAGATAATATTAGTAACGTTCCAAACTGAAACAGTCAGCCTGTCTCTTTTCTCCACCGATTAGTAAGCGAAGTGGCAACATATGATGCTGAATTTGCTTTATATATAAACACCCCCACCGCTTTTCTGAAGGTCTCGTAAATCACTGTATGATTGATGTCACTTAATAAAAGAAAGACTCACAATGTGAAAACCTTGATGTCTGACAGCCACGTGCTTTGAGGCATAAAAATGTCAGTATCAGTTTGTGACAAAACACACACCATCAATCACATAAATCCAAAGTAGAAACTAGCGAGGAGCAGGCGGGTTAAGCGGGGGTTGGCATACTATAATGGAGGCTCAAATGAATGTTGAAAAATATATTTTATTAATTCGTCAACCATTTGATGTCCATCACTTCTGCATTTACCTGTTAAGCGATGAACATTTTTACATTGCTTTCTCCAGTCAATAATGCGCCGTTTGCCAGTCATTGTCAGTTAATACTGTGTGACGTCATCTCCCTCTCACTCTGTCATTCCTACAGGAGTCCTCTGTTTGAACTGATATGGCGGCTGCACGTTGGAAGCCTAAATCACTGGACTTGGGCTGGTGGATCATTCTCCTGCTCCTCAACCTCCTTCCCGAAGCCAGGTACAACAACATATTGTATTGTACCTCTCAGTCTCCCTCTGTTTGCTATTTAACTTCCTCTCCAACCATTTCATTCCCCCGACACTATGCCTCCAGTTGATGTTCTGGTGATGCGTTTTGTATAATACCTTTATTAATCAGTCTCACTGCTGCAGCAGACATTGTAATCTAACCAACACCATTAGAAGCAAAAGATCATCTATATTGTAAGCAGAGAAAAGGCAATGTTTATTATTATTATTACACAGTGAGATGGTCTCAGCTGTGGCTGTCATTTTGGCAAATTAAATAACCAGACCTCTATAATGATGTTGACAAAATAAACCCCGGAAGACTGCCTGGGAAAACCTTAAGCATTGAATTAATAAGGAAAGAATATTCTTCCTTTTCAACCCTCTGACTTTCACATTATTGGGTGAGGATTAAAATAGAACCCATGACATCTTGTCCTAAGTTAGGCCTAAAAAAAGAACAAACCTAAAGTGAGCTCATCCTCTTATCTCAATGTAGCTTGGGCTCTCCTCTGTACCGGTCTGAATCTCACTGACTGGTGAATTAATTTGCATGGTGCAGCACACCACAGCCACAACTGGCCGTTCACAGCATTTTCACTCCTGCATCTTGTGCACATTTTTCAGTTTGTGTGCTAGAGTCAGCGAGGAAAAAAGAAATACACTCCTGCATGTCTAGAAGTCCTTCTAACC
This sequence comes from Gymnocephalus cernua, assembly GCA_023631565.1. Taxonomy (NCBI): domain Eukaryota; kingdom Metazoa; phylum Chordata; class Actinopteri; order Perciformes; family Percidae; genus Gymnocephalus; species Gymnocephalus cernua. The sequence goes on from CM042439.1 coordinate 19,047,198, forward strand.
CCACTCCTTGTAATTTCAAACGAAGAGATTGCACAGGTTGCCATGTTAGCATTGTTGATAAGGTAAGATGTTATGGCAGGGAGACGCGGCGGAGTGTAAATCACTTTGAGATTTTGCACGCTAGGAAAAGCTCATCTAACCTGGAAGAAAGCAGGCTGGGGAGAGAAATCAGAACACGGTGACAGGGATTAGCCCAGTTTGCGTTGTCATTGTGCCACTTAGCTCTCTTGCATATTAGGAGCACACAGAGTTTGTAATTACATATATTATATATAAACGAACCTGCAAAGAGATCTTTTACAAGAATATGCACTTTGGTGTTACTCTATGCTTTTTCCATTAAAGGACACGGTGTATGTGGTTCACCTGTTTTCCATGGTTTGGGCTAGACATCTTAGTTTCAACGAAGGGCAATATTAATGCTACAGCTTCCTCATTCATTCATTCAGTCTGTATCAGTCGCATTTTAGCGCAGTTTGTTATCTGCATGAATAAAAAAAAAACAGGGTTGGTTTATTAGCTGTGTTAGGCAGACTATAAAACGTTTTTTTCTCAAAACATGGCATTTCCTTTAGTCGACGATCCCGTTGATGAAGAAGCTGTATTACTTCGCAGGGAATTAAACATAGATCGGGAGATGATATTGAGGCCCCGACTATAGATGCATTTTCATTTCCAGATACTAGCCTACCTATTTGAGCAGTATCGTTTTTTCATCCCAGTCTATCAGTTATGTAGCCTACATAACCTTATCCATCCTCATATCGCTAACGTCACCCATCGTGGTCATTCTCCACATCCCAGCACATTCTTTGTGTCGCATTACGTTTTTTTTTTTGCAGTTTTCTGTACAACATTGGTGATGCAGAGCATATTAGTAAAGCCACTGTATGCAGAGCCGTCAGAAGAGTGTAACTCGCGCTGAAACATTTTTTAAATGTTGTTGTAGTGTTCCCTGGACACAAACCAGTAAGAGCCATTAAAAAGGAGTTCCACAGTATTGCAGGTGAATGATGTAAAACCTTTAAAATAAAAGATTATTAACTATAATTCTGTTAATAATGGTGCTGCAGCCTCAGAATGGGATTAGTAGGCCTACGACTTTTTCGCCCGCAGGATTGCACCTAAATGAAATAGATTATAGGTTCAATACCATTTCACTTATACTTATGATTAAATATGACATTAATACACTATATTGGAACTTAGGCATTGACTCCAGCAGCAATTTTCTCCCACGCAAATTCTCTCTTGCCGCTGTGTTGATTTTTTACGAAATAGATGTTGAAATTCGCTGTATGTGCCCATGAGTATTTCCGCCGACCAGTTTGTTTGTGGTTGTTACCATGGTGAATAGTAGTATCATGGCTCCATTCATGCTGCCTTTTTATAGCGGTGGTGCACGCGCTTAACTCTGAGTGAACCTACTTCGAGTTGATTGAACCAACTCAAATCAGCTGTTTTGGAACCGAAAACTCAGAGTTTTCCATCTCAGGGTAAATCAACTCAGAGTTCAGGGTTAGACTCAGAGTTCGTTAAACCTCCTTCCTGAAACGGACCCCTGCACAGAGCCCAGACTTCATCCCCATCTCAAACCTCTGGGATGAATCCAAACGCTAACTCCGAGCCAGGCCTCATCACCAAACATCAGTAGCCCAACTCACTGGTGCTCTTGGGGGTACGCAGGGATTCTCCCCGAGTCCCTGCAGCCAGGTCTCAACATTTTGTGGGAAGCTTTCCCAGTAAAGTGGAGGCTGTTGTAGCAGCATATTAATGCCCATGGTTTTGGAATGAGGTGTAATGCCCAGGTGTCCATGCGGAGGGAGAGACGCTGAGCCGCAACTTGTGTCAAAACTAGTCCTCCATCCTAGAGCCATAACTCAGTCAAATCTAAACATGCAGACATGATATACATATCCTTTGATTCAGTGTGATGTACACTTTGAGGATATCAGAGATCTGCCAAATCTTTATAACTCCAGAACTTGTCTGAGAACCATCATGCTTTTACGTTTTCTTCAGTATCAAAGTAATCCAGTGATGGCTGTCTGCACATCCATTGGGTACGCTGCAAACAGGAACTGCTAATAGCTTGTTCAATGTACCTTAAAGCTATAGTGCATACCCCGTGAGGAGTTCTAAGTAATGACAACAAAACTGCCAATTTGCTAAAAGCAAACATAGGCTGTGGGGGAGCCCATAGTGTCAGACAAACCTGGAAAGATATAGCTAAGATTCATATAAAATAATGTATGTTACCACATTTTTTTGCCATAAGGGACAAACTTTTACTTTCACATTGGCAACTACAACTAAAATCAGTTAATTGATAATTCATATTTCCATAGTTAAAATTGCAAATGTACTGGAAGCCTGACCGTGGTTTTGGTTTGATCATGCAGCATGAGGACAGGAATGAATAATGATGATACAATTATTGGCATTAGTATTAAGGATGTTAATAAATAATATGGAGAATCATTAGATGTCATGAGAGCATGCAAGTTAATAATGGAAATGCATAAAGGTTTGACATATTCCGGGACAAAAACTTGTCATCCCACCCTTTCCAGCAGGGCCCAAGCAGTCAACGCAATTCATTATGCATGGGCCTAACACAGCATGTGACAAGGATTTTCACAAATGTTAATCTTTCTGCAATTACTTGAGACATGATGTAGAGCACATATGGAAAGCTCTTGCACAGCATTCTTTAATTAACACACTTTATGGAGTTGTAATTTTTTCCTGCAAGACATTATTATGCTGCCTTTTGAGAAATCCAAACATGTACCAAAAATGGAATTTCACTTGGAAATTTGCATCTAAAAGTGAAAGCATATATGAATTGTCCATCAAAGTTCAAGTTGCCGGAGTTTGGAAATAATCCTCAGAACGTCAGCATGCACATGCTCCCGGAATATCTGCGTATCAGCAGAGCTGTTTCTCACTGAGAACTGCCACCTCCCTGATGCCCACTGATGATATCGGCAGGCTCCAAATCGGCTTTACTACAGTTGAGGCAGGAGACTTTCCTAATGGATTAAGGTGTAACAGACAAATCCTCTATATAAGGGTCTGTCATTCTGCACATCACTAAATTTCCTCATTTCCCGCACACTAAAAGACGGGGCTGATTAAGCTTTCATTCCCACAAATCCGTGTTTCAATGCTGTTTTTTATTTTTTTTTCTATCCGGCGAAGGTCTTTCAATCCTTCAGCTTGCCTCACTTCCAAGAACCACCTTTCCCGTCTACAGTCAACACTTAACAAGTGTGGACACTCTGGCTGTCTTGTTGTCCATTTTGTTGGTAACCTATTGTCAAGCTGCTGGCTGATGTGGCACATAATCAATAGCTTTAAGGATGAGAGTGTTATATGTACACTTTGCCTATGGATTGAAGTGAAATTGTCTAGCCTCTACTTGCTTTCTCACCCCATCGCACATGAATTATTCACAGCATGGCCGAGAGGGGCATCACTTTGAGATGTGACCTGGTCAACAAATAACATTTTGTTTCGGTAGTGTTGTCAAGGTTAATGTGTCGCAGGTCTGGACAAGGGTAATGTATTCATGGCTGAGCCACGTTGCTGATTGAATGACCAGGCAAATTAGTTTTAACTTGGAGACCAAAGAGAAGAAAGTCAAACGTTCACAAGGTGTAACCAATGATAAATCAGAAATTATCAGTGAATATATGCCTCCTGCTTTACAGTAGTTTACACCAAAACAACAGTTATATGCATTACATCTAGAGGTGTTGAAATAATCGATGCATCGAATCGTAGACATCGACCAGGCCATAATCGATTATTTCTGTTTACAATTTAATGTAGGCCTAACAACATTTCTGTTTACATATTATGTTATGTTTTGCACATTCAGGAAGTGCCATGTGCTCAGTGCTGTAGTTTTATGTATCCAATTTATTTACTATTAGAGCACTGCAGAATGTTTTGTTTTTGAAGCTTGAAAAGCTATGAATTAAATATCCTGTATGGCTTTAATAGAAAAATGTATTTGAAGCATCGTGATGCATCGAGATATCGAATCGAAGACATGATAATCGTAATCGAATCGGGAGATCAGTGAAGATTCACACCTCTAATTACATCTAATGAATATTGTATCATTTCACCCACCAGCTTAACTGGCGAGGTCCACAGTGGACTCAAAGCCATCTTCTTAGTAGAGATCATGGGCCTAGAGCAGCAGGACTGGTCAAGTGTGCACTAAATTCATGGATAACATTGTTAAATTGCATGCACACACAATTAGGGCAGGTGCCGTAGGTCAAAATGATACCAGAAACTAGCTCTGTAAGACAGGGGTCTTCAACGTTTATTAGGCCAAGGACCCCTTAGCTGAAGGAGAGATGGAGTAGGGACCCCCTACTATTATATATATATATATATATATATATATATATATATATATATATATATATATATATATATATATATATATATATATATATATATATATATAGTATGAAGTTAAAGGGATACTTCACCGATTTAGCATTCAGCTTTGTATCAGTAGAAACCTGGTAGTATTTCTGAATGACCGTGCGTCCCTCCCTCATGTCCCCCTGAGACAGGAGATATCTGCATTGGGGGGTCTGGAAAAAATCTTCCGATGACGTAAAATGATGATTTTTGCGTCATCGGAAGATATTTTGGCCAGAGGCAAAGGACTACAGCCAGTAGTAGGAGCTACTTCCGCATGTTTTCAACCCGCCCATCACCCGAAGCCAGCCGATCTCAGCCGGAAAAAAAAGAAATGTCAGCCATCTTGAATCTTCGCTAAACAGGCCTCTCTCTTCTCAGCAGCAAACTTTTACAACAATTATGTGCATTCAAACTACCGCACATGTGTACCACCGGGATACATCGGTAGGTACAGATCGGAGAATATGCAGGAAACGTTATTACAGACGGAATAATCAGCACACTACGAGAGCTTCGCCTGCACGGAGCCCAGCACGGAGACCAGCACGGAGACCAGCACGGAGACCAGCGGTCTCGCTCGATGCCCCGAGCCGGGGAAGTGGACATCCTCGTCGGCTAGGTGGGAAGCTAACGCTAGCCGGCCACCTGTCCCATCAATCCTGCTTGCAAGTGTCCGTTCATTAAACAACAAACTGGACTACATCCAACTTCAACGAAACTCCCAACGTGAGTTCAGAGACTGTGTTTTTTGTTTTTGTGGAAACATGGCAGAAGAACAGCGTACCGGACTGTCCAGCTACCAGGCCTGCTAGCCTTCCGACGATCCGAGCTAGAGATGCTCTGTATGAAGGTGAGCTGTGTTAACACGGACTGGTGCAGAAATGTGGTGATTTGTATCCAACTAACTGCTAACCGCTGGAGTTTGTGACTGTTACATGGCGACCATTCGACATTCCACGCTAATTCACGGCTGTGTTTATAGTCGGTGTTTACAGCCCACCAAGCCTAATGCTGGTATGCTTAGCTGAACTTTACGGAGCCTATAATGTGTGTGTGTGTGCACTAAAGCTAGCCTGTTTCGTATGTCGTTTTTATATAATGTTGTTTTTATATATTTTAAATGTGTAACACCACTTGAGCCACGATGAAACGTTTTGTGTATATGGTTGAAATAACAATAAAACACATTTGAGTTGAGTCGAATGCCTCACTGTCTGTCTGAAGCGGTAGGCGTGGCTTGGGAGTGGACTCAAAGCAGCAAAGCGAAGTGCATTCTGGGATTTGGTGTCTTTCATCCATATGAGCCAAAAACTCATTTTCTGGCTTTTCTCGGCCTAGAAGGCACCGATTTAAAAAAAAAAAAAAAAAAAAAAATCACATTTCTGCTACATAAGTGACCCAATTTAAAGATATATTCAGCTTTCCAGCGGTGAAATATCCCTTTAAGTTGCATGCATCCATCCGGCCCAGTTGGATGAAAATGAATAGATATATATTATTTATACATCATGTTTTAATGTTAAACATCCATGTGGAAGGCACAGTGAATCCTTAAGCTTACTTCTATGGCTACCATACTGGCTTATAGTACGCTTATCTTCAATGTGTAAATTAAATTAATTTCTTTTCACAAAAAGGCCAACTTATCTTTCCTAATAATTGAATATTTTCAGACATATTAGAATTTTTGAAAAAATAAATAATTTTAGACAGGATTTGGTGGCCCCCCTGCACTTACTCTGAGGACCCCCTAGGGGTCACGGACCCCCTGTTGAATATCTCTGCTGTAAGATATAACGGATGCTTAAAATGAATGTCCAACCTTCACTTTGGTTTTCACTTACAAATAAGTGGTTTAAATAAAAGGGTAAAAAATTATTTCTTTAACCAGTTTTATTGCTCATGTTTGTCTAGTGGAGTGTCTGTGGCCCTGTATCTCAGCTATTAATGCGAGTATGATCTCAAGTGATGGGAAGGATGACCAAAATCATAAAAAAGTAATATTAAAAAAGGCACTCATAAAAAGCTGATTTTATTTCTCTAAGATTAAACCCTTTTTTCCTTTTCCCAGTCTTTTAAAGTTGTGTTTTATCCGTTCTGCAATTACCTCGAGGTCCTGTTAATATTCCATTTACATGCTTGATTTCTTGGAGAACATCCAAACTAGCTGTAAACAACTAGAGAAATAATTGCTAATAGTAAAAGTATTGTCATGTGAAACAAGTGTTCTCCTATAACCACATCCTTTAAAATGTCATTGATCTGTGCGCTAATTACATTTGAGCTTCAGTCAATCCTCTATTGATACGGTGAGCATCTGGCCAATGATCTTCAAAGTAACCAATTAGCGGACAACCCCAACAGGCATGAATCGAGCTGAAGCTGGATTGGATTTCCCAGAAGGTGTCTGCACAGCTGCACATTGAACACGGACCATTTCGTCCTAGAAATACACAAATGCTGAATGCTAAATGTCTGATGCCTCTCAGAATGGACCCTCAAGATATTACCAATCCATGAAATTGTTAGATTAAATTGTTGTTTTTGTTCTAACATAGCTCAAGCTGTATCTTTTGCATGATGTATTTATGTTTACTTCATTTTTATTCCTTGAGGAAATGGCACAGACTCACTTTACATGGAGCAGTGTCTACATGAAACACAATCATTTCAGTACAGTACATCCTATATCTTTCAGCAACAGCAACATCCACCCCCGACTGCTTCTGAAGTTGTGTCTGAGGTAACACTATGGATACCAGGTCCATTCAATATAGATGAAAATCCGTACACCTAACTGTGTCTTTGAAGATGTTGCACAGAATGAGTCAAGGGTTCTGTTTTTTTATGGAAAGTGTAGGTGTACAATTAAACAAGGTAAAAACAAAATCTACTTTCTGGCCGATTTATAGAGGCATCTGAGTTTTAAATGGGGTTATTTCATAGTTATACATACAGTATACAGTAACACTTCTATGTTGCTGCCAGCAAAACAAATCATTTGTATTAAAATAATAACTAATTGTACACTCCACACTCCTTTCCTATTGTTGGAAACTCAAAGCAGGTGAGCAGTTTCTTGTAATGCTGACTGCAGGAATGTTTTCTGTTGCTCAAGGCTCATCGCTTGTTTTCTGAACGAATATTTGAACCTGGTCGAAGATCCACAACATGGACTAAAAAAAAAAATTTTAAAAAAAAAACACTTGCCAAAAATGTAATCCTAAAATGTAAAGACACAGAAGCTCTTCAGACTTCTTTGGCAGTTTATGAAAAAGCCTTTTCCAAACTTAAACTCTGGATGTTTTTACTGCCCTGTCTGTTAAACCAGTGGCAGTAAAACACATGCATGTCATGTTATAATGGTTCATTAGATTCATTACACAGGTTTTGGGACAGTTACACTTGGCACTTAAAGTCATCGACCAAGGACAAAAGATGATGCAGCAGGCATAAAATCTGGGAGCTGGTGCCACTTCCAGTCCAGTAATTAGCCTCAGACGACTACTTTCTTTTATGGATCACTTTTAAAATGACTAACAACTGTATAAATTGTCAAGGTAAACAGTTTTGTACAGTATAACCTCAGCATTATTTTCAAGTGTGTTTATATACACTCAACTCTTCAAGCTGTTCAGTAGGAAGCCATGTACTAATGAAGAAGACTTGACTAATAGGTATGAGCTGTGCTGCTGTTAGATTGCACTGATAGCACTTCCTTCACAGCTTTTGTTGTGCCTGTAGCTCTACCACCTTCCTCTGAGGTATCACAAGTGGCAGTGTGATGTGCGCCACCAGGTTGTCATGTAGGTGTCTTGCCTCGAGATGCACTGTGGGCAATGTAGGCGGCAGGTTTTAAAAAGGAAGAAGAATGTGTAGAACAAAAACGATGATATTTATGGTTGTGCTGCATCAGTTGATACTTTGTCAATGTTACAGGAGTGCAATGCTGTAATTGGTGGAGAACTAACCTACTATGATGTCTAGTACTTTTTGATTAGTTGTTATTGTGTTAATTGAATTAATACTCAATTCTATTTTTGAAATGTTTTTTTTAAATCATTTTTCAAGCAAAGAATGCCAGACATTCTATAGTTTTACTTTCCCAACTGTGAGAATTTGATAGTAAACTGAATAATATTAACATTATTACTTATAGTTTGGCCGGCTGGTCTGTGAAAACAAGCAATTTTAAGATCATCTTGGGGTTTAGGACATTTTGGTGGGAATTTTCTAGAGAAAAGAAGAAGAAAAAATCAATTTTTCAATACTAAAAAAAACCTAAAAGCCCTAATTTCTATACTGTACATTCCCATGACATGAGTAGGTCACTCCAGCACCAAGTGCTAATCACTTTCTCCCACCATATATCAAATATGTTATCTCATCACAAATTAGCAGATTTTTAGCGAACGTAACAGCTTTATTTAACTAATGTTAAAGAAAGACTCCATTATGTTGAGTCTATTCCATGACTTGGTCTGAGTGCTGTAGTTGTGGTGCTGTGCGTATGGAAGGTCATCTGAATGTCCTTAATGTCGCAGCGTGGTTGGCGTGCTCAATGGACTGCTGTGACTGACACAGGTTGCCAAGGACAGGCTTTTACTGCAGAGGCTATTCTGGCAACATCACAATGAATGAAGGATCCAAATTGTTCTATCAAATGTGTAAACTGGGAAATATTTACTATGAAAAGGTGCATATTTACCCTCCTATCACTGACAAAAACAATTTCATACATTTATTCTAATACAGCATACCTGTCAGTAACATGCACTAGTTTAATAGAATAACATTACGACTCCTTATGGGTTGGAAATAGTCATTTCAGCTGGAGTCAGCAAAATAAAAGAGAAATCAAGTTGAAAGGAACATAGCAATCAGAGATGAGGAGAGAGAACATGTGTTACTGAGATAGAAAATGATGAAAGCCAAACACTGCTTTTAAGCATACAAATAATCAGAAAGAGGAGCTCCAATATTTTCAGCCTCTTGTTTCACAGCAGACCAAATTATATGACATATGCTTCCCGGCCAGATGGGGATGCATATGTTGGCTGTAAAACCTGCGAGACCCTGTTGTATGTTTCCTTTACCTGTGGCTTTAGGATCACTAAATCAAGGCAATTTAGGCAACATAAAATAAACTATACACACACTCCCTGGTGGGGAATTACATGGAGTGCAGTGTGGCCTCTGTTGCCAGGATTTATGTGTAAACTCAGCACAGTCCTATTTCATGTATTGGTTTCTGTTTGTCCCCCCTCCTCCAGCTGTAATAACGCTGTATACCTTGGACATTTTAATGAGATTTTGAATTAAAAAAAGCGGAATTTCAGCCGCAAGGTTACCAGCTCCAGAGTATTTAATCTAGCTTCCCTGAGGCTTCATAATAAATTATGTACCATATGAACTCATCTACTGGTCCTGTCATTTTCCATGAACAAGACTATGGTTAAAACCTAGTACACTGTATGTCTGGATTGTGTATGGTCAATGTGCTTAGCTGTGGCCAAATTGTTACAGGGATAGTCAGTGGTGTCTATAATGTGAATTACTGCATATCAAAAGTTCATCTGTAGTGGTCCCAGTATTTGTTTGTTGTGTACTAAGGTATATGAGGCCCATCGCATGACATGGTTAAGGCTTTTTGAGACAAATAATTGAGAACTGCTATATGTAAAGGAGACCTATTATTCGCGTTTTCAGGTTCATACTTGTATTTTGTGTTTCTACTAGAACATGTTTATAGCCTTTAATGTTCAACAACACTTTCTCACACTGCCCATAGCTGCTTCACCCTCTGTCTGAGACAGCCTGTCTCTTTAAGCCCCCCTCCCAAAAAAGCCCAGTCTGCTCCGATTGGTCAGCATTTCTGGATCTCCGGAGTCTCCGCATTTGTGATCTGCACTACTGATGTGCATAGCGGGACTTTAAAAATCACCAACGAAGGGTTATAAGCCAAACACTACACAACCGGACATGTTCCAGCAAGAATGTGACCCGAAAATCGTGAAGAAATTCACGACATTGGCAGCGAAGATTACAGTGTTCCCTGGCTTTAGCATATAGCTACATGTAGTCAGCAGTGGACTTTTAACAGAGTTTAGCAGCACTTTCTACTGTTATAAATCACTAATATAGGCTTCTAAACCAAATACTACACAACTGAACATGTTCCAGCAGGAATGTGACCCAGAATTTGAAAAAAATTACCAATATCTGCAGCCAAGATTACAGGTTTCCTTGACGTTAGCATGCAGCTACATGTACAATAACAGTGTATTAAGAAAGTTAATCCGCTGATCGATTGCGATAGCAAAAGCCTGTTCCGTGCCAATTCATTATGAAAGGGCAATGGCCAATGGCGAAACACACACACACACACACACACACACACACACACACACACACACACACCGTCATCACACTCACTCAAACCAATGATGTAAATTTATCATTCACTCAGCGACAGAGTTTTGCGTTCAAAGGCCTGGCCCTCGCCCTGTGGTTGGGTCCAGCCAAAGATAACCACATATTTTAAGGACCCCCTCGAAAACGAGAGTCTACATCTCAAGGGGTTATTCCTAATAAAATAAATTTCAAGCAAGTGTCAGGTTTTACAGCACTTCATAGCATGGAGTGCTAAGGAGCATGCTTACAGTTATAAATTATCTTTGCATTGCTGCTGATGCAGGTGATTAAGCTTTTGTAATCCCTGTAGATATCAGTGCTGCATGTGACAGCAAGAGCTGTGGCTTTCTTCTGAAAGCGCCTGGGAAAGTAGGTTGGTGTCACAAACGTTGAGATCACACGTTTCAGATCATATCTTTATGTTAGATAATTTTCTGCTGCTGTAGGCAGGCTGTTGTCCTATCCAGCATATTTCATTTGTGGATCTGTATTCCAAAAATATCTTTCCTCTTATATGTCCTTCAATCACAGTCATGTGATTTTTTTTTTTTTTTTTACTTATACTTTACTTTAAATGTATGCTTAATGGAGTAATTGCAGTAAAACATTGCTGTGAATTTCCACATTGAGTCTGGACTGCACTTTCTGATTGGGTTAAAAAAAATAATAATAATAATAAAAAAACAGTTTGCAATGTTATGACAGGAATACTGAACTTAGCCAACCAAGCTCTCATTATTTTTCAAATAACATTTCTCCAGTTATTTGTTGTGTATGTACACAGAGCCTTTCAGATGACAGGTCAACTTTCGTTTCGCAGTCTGAGCAGACACCGAAAATACATTTCCCTGCCCTCTTTCTGACCTTGGCTGTCGTGGCAGTGAATTAACGCTAGTTAAAAATCAAGGACAACAAGAGAGGCGAAAACTGTTAAAATCCAAGATCAAATAAGGCAGAGGGTTTTACAGCGATGGATTGGGGAATTGAGGCTGTGTGTGGGAGGAAAAGACAGTATGAATGCGTATTGAATGGAAAGAGGAACACAGTGCTAGAAAGGATAGAGCAGTGTTGTTTAGCCAAAGACAAGAATACAGGATGTACCCAGTGATATTTTACATTTAAAAACAGCTTGACATTTGAGATGCATCTTAATCATAACCAAACACTTACATGTGCGATTTCTCAGTGGAAGACACAAATGTCACTGTAAACACACATTTCTGCAACTTCACCAAACAAAACTTCTATGCAGAGCTGAGACTGCAAAGTGCTACAATAAATTATTGAGCCAACTTCTACACAGATAGCAGCTTTTTTCCTCACCCCCCCATCAAGTACAGGATATAGAACAGCAGTGTTGGACAATTTGTTGGTAGTACCAGCTGGAAATTAACATTTTCCAATTGATTTTATTTTCCTCTTGTTCCACTGTCTGAACAGATTGTGCCTGTTAAACACAGTCTCCGACTTTTGGCAGCTAACGGTGATCAATGGGGCAAGGAGGCCCCAATTGGCCTCCACCTCTTGCTTTAGCTGGAAGTGTTAAACAGATACTGGGTAAGAAGGGCTGACCATGGCTGTCATTATGGCTGAACAACTATCGAAAACCTTTCCCCAAGTTGAAATAGAAAGTCAATGCAAATATATTGGCACTGTCTGAAATGTGTTACAGTGTGCTCTCTCAAAGTCAATACAATGGGTAAAAGTAGTCCGCGCTCTAAACAAATGTTCCCAGTGGACACATGATCTAACTTGGCATCTACTGCAAACACATTACAAAGTGTGTCCAGTGGAGGTAGTCTGAGCATTTGCTAAAAGCGTCCCCCAGGTGCCTGCCATGGGAAGTGTGCCAGGCGTGGCCCACTGGGAAAAGGCCCGGGGGCCAAACCAGAACATGCTGGAGGGACTCCAGCCCAGCTGGCAGGGGAATGCCTGGGCATCCCGGAGGAAGAGCTGGAGGAAGTTACTGGGGAAAGATGGGTGGACTTTTTTTTGGACGTTAGCAAGCTATCAGTGCTAATTAGCACTTAAAAAAAAAAAAAAAACTGGTGAAAGCTTTAGATGAAAAGTTAAGGAATCATCAAACTGATTACAATTCATCCTGAGGGGAATATGTGTACATTTCATGGCAATCCATCCAAAAGTTGTCGATACATTTTAATCAAAACCAAAAAAAGGCAACCACATGGTGGCGCTAGAGAAAAAGTCAGGGGATCACCAAAATCATTAGGATTCATCTTCTGGACACCATGAATGTCATCGATCCATTCTATAGTTGTTGAGATATTTCTACATCTTAAAAAATGTGCTTTCACGTTTAATTACACTAGCTTCATTTTCCACAAACCTAAAATAGGTTATTAGGGCAGCTCCTCTCAAAAAGGATGATTAAATAAGGAACATGAGAAAGTTTGTCCTAGATGAACAAATATAGATGTGACAGTTGTCCCTGGAGTCAGCCAAAGCTACTGTGTGTTAGCAGCTATCACCTCCCCCCGTCAGTTTCTCTCCTGTGCATAGTATCTGCACCAAACAGGCAAGCGGAAGACAGAAGAAAGAAGCAAACAAAGAACAATCAGTCATATTGTAAAGGCTTTGAATGTTACAAGGCATCCATTGGAGACAATATGCTGCATAATGGGCTGCTGCATAACATTATCAATATATTGTTGGTAGAACAGGGAGAATATGAGTGGGAGGACCTGGTGAAGAAGATTAGTTAGGTTGTAAAGGTTAACTCATGCATGAATTCAAGCTCAGAATTTATTATTTATTAATCAAGAATGTGCTAATTAGGCATCCCCTCCCCCTCACTTTTCCCCCATTGTGGGATTTAGATGACAGGAAGATGGAATTAAATATTTGTTGCTGCATATATAATAAATAAACTAGTGCACCCACAACCACACAGTCAAAAGTCATCTGCTTCCAATATATCTTCTCCACAAAGCTCTGAGCAGCCTCACTAATCCCCCTTCCCATTCGATTTCGGTCGCCCCCGGTTCTCAGCAGCAAGGCAGTTAAGCGAGTGCATCGTCTTGGGCACTTTAGTGGTGGATGGATATCAGGATTCTTATCAGTCATCCATGGCTCACACATCACTCCAGAGGGGGTGACACACACTTAAGAGAGAGATGAGGTAGTTGGGGGAGGATGCATTTCTGGAAAGTGCCCACTTTCAATTAAAGTTGCATAAGTCACAGCGGCAGCAGCCAAATGTTTGTTGGGATGGGAGTGAATCAGAGTTGGTTTCTTCCCTCTCGCATTCTTTTATCGTTCAACCTTCCAAGCCACATTTAACAAGTGCTCAACCGAATTAGCACTGCAATCCTATAATATTGTTAAACACAGTTTAGTTTAGTTTTTTTTTTTTTTTTTTTATCAAAAAATGATTTAAAAAAATCATTTTTTCTGACCGAAAGCCGACGCTGGTCAACAGATGGTTAACCGTTAACAGTCAAGCAGCAAAGGAGTCCCAGTTCACCCATCCAGGATGCTCGGACATACTTTTATGGCTCCGCGTCTGCGGACAGGTGTGGACAGGTGCGGACTTGTACCAGTCGTGCAGCCACAATGTTGCGCGCAATGTGGTGTCACATGCAGTCACTTACCTGGCACCGCTTCTGAGTCCGTGCAACCGAGACAAGTCTGCAGAGCATATGTCCGAGCCCGTCTCCACTATATCCACCTGCAAGGTTGTCAGTTGTGTGTCTGCCTGGCATACTCTATGTGTAGGACCGCTAACTTAACCCACCAGTCCTCATGGATATACTGTAGTGGCATGTGTCTCCGCTGTGAGCACTGTCCAGCAGAGAGCCACGAACTTAGCAGAAAAACGGAGCTTAAAACGCAACTTGCTAGTGAGCACCTCTGCGTGAGCACCCCTGTTGTGTCGCCGTACTGGCCTTCAAATTAAACTTTTCACGCAGAGCTAAAGTCGGTCTGAACGAAGCCTTAGCTTGTTTAGCTGTATGGTCAAAGCAAATGTAATCCTTCTACCTTCTGGTAAAAGTCCAACTATTAAACCAATGGCCATTCTATCAAATAAAACTAGGCCCATTAGCTTACACTTCAGATTGATCCCTCACTGTCTAATAACACCCCATCGTCCTCTTTTAAATGGAAATACATCCCATTAAGGATATAATTCAATTTGATGAGACTTATAAGCCATTAGTAGCCACGCTGTGTAGGTGACAGAGGAGCAGTACGTTCACCGACCACAGGTTTTGACTTAATTGGTCAACTTTTCTGCTGGCCTCTTTTGATGTCACCTCGGCTCTTTTCTTTAGCTGATAATGAAATGTGTGCACTGCCGTGTGTACAGAGAGGATTTTCTTTCCAAATTGCTTCAAATATTCAACATCCAGAAGTTGTAGGATAAAAGAAATTGCCTCATAAAACAAGTCAAATCAGTCACTGAATGGAACACACTTGAACTGTATGATTACTCCTCCTCTCTAATCTATTTGCCATCACCCTGTCAGCTCATGAAGCACTTTCATCTCATACTGCACCCCGCGAACAGCTCTCGTTACTGCTCACTTCGCTCCAGCTTCCCCACTCACTCAACACCTCCCCCACACACCTCCTAACTGGCAGCAGGCACCTGTGTGCCCTGAGAGACCGCTACTACATCTCTTCCCTGGCCAAGTCTGGAATCCTTCACCTGTCAGACTGGTTCACTGCACTAACCTTGGATCAGATCCAGGCCACTTACTCAGTACATGCCTGTTCCACTAAGTCTGACTGCTCGGCCCACACAGATTTGTTCCCACCAGCCTACAAAGTCTATGCCCCCCATTTCCTTCTCATGTTGCCAGTCACCTACCTCCACAGAGCTGCGAAGAAAGGTCTGGCTATTCCTGGATAGAAGAAAAACGTGCTCTGGTTTATTGCCATTATTGGCACCAATCACACTAATCACTGAGTGCCGGACGGAGCAACGGTGTCTCTGCAAAATAACCTCTGGAAGGAACTTGTTTTGGTGGAACATGTGCTCGTTCAAAAGTTGTTTTAGTCATGCAACAGAAAACTCAGATTGGACAGATAGTCTAGCTAGCTGTCTGGATTCAGCCTGCAGAGACGTGAGGAGCAGTTAACCATCCTCATAAATCGACGCTAACACCAAGAAAGCGGAAGGTGAGGGACTGAAGTAGAGCTGGGCAATATATCGATATCGTGATATGAGACTAGACATCGTCTTAGATTTTGGATATCGTAATATGGCATAAGTGTTGTCTTTTACTGATTTTAAAGGCTGTATTACAGTAAAGTTATGTCATTTTCTGAACTTACCAGACTGTTGTAACTGTTCTATTATTTGCCTTTACACACTTAGTCATTATATCCACATTAATGATGATTATTTATCAAAATTCTCATTTTGTAAATATTTTGTGAAAGCACCAATAGTCAACACTACAATATCGTTGCAGTATAGATATCGAGGTATTTGGTAAAAAAATAGTGTGATATTTGATTTTCTCCATATCGCCCCTACCAGTCTACCAGTCACCCAACATAGAGGACAGGACCTCCACAGTAGAAACTGGCCACGTTATGATCCGCAACATCCATGAACATGATTGCCATCACGGTAAAAGTTGACACCTGTGACATGAAAGCATGGAAAGGTATTCATCAAAGGCTTTTGTATGTACAGTGTATACTATGGTTTTTGGACCCTGTAAACTTGTTTGCACAAGTTTAATATTTTACAATAAATAAAATATTTTCCGTCTTTCCTCTTTGAAAGAGAAAAGAGGAAGAGTCCCCTTCATGTCAGCTGAAGAACGTCGCAAATCCGGTGTAGAAATGGGACTAAGCAATAATTAAAGAGATGACTTCTACAGAACACGGCTAATTAAGAAATTATTTTTTGCAGGGTAACATTTCAGAGTTGCTTCTTCTGAGAGAATAAACTTCTAGTTAAGTTAAAAGTCTGTTCGCACAGAATAAAGACAAAGTTGTTTAATTGTCCATACGCTCCAGGACATATAATAATAGTCATTTGTACAATCTAATGATTCCATCAGAAAATCTGACTATTAGGCTGTTGTGTTGTAA